>CAJNDT010002446.1:0-360890 GCA_905221615.1 Symbiodinium sp. CCMP2592
TGCTGCTGGTTCAGCAGGAGGTCTTCCTTAAAGAACCAGGTGCAGCCTTTGAGCCTTGGAGCCTGGGAGCCTTGTCACATCACCCCGCCAAGACTCGGACACGCGGCGAATTTCCCGCATTCTGCCGTCGAAGAGTACAACGAAATCCTCGGGCCCAGAAATGTCTTTGGCAAAGGCACAGATCTCTTTCCATTCCTCGCTTGGCGGAGTGCCCTTGAGCCACGGGTCGGTACCAGCCTCTGACAAGAGATCCGCACTGGCAACGATCAGGCGGTGCGAAGAGTTTAAGGTGCCCTTGTGCGTGAAGACCTTGCCGCAACCTCTGAACGCATTGACTAGGCAGTCGTTCGAGATCTTGTTCGGTACCGAGAACGACACGAACTTGCGGCGTTCCGTTTGCACCGCCTTCCACTGCCGCTCACGCTCGACACATTCCTCGGGTGTGTCAGCTTCAGAAGCCTTTGCCAGGCTTTGGAGCAAACTCGGAGCAGGAGCCGCAGATGTGGCACCAACGGACTTCGTGCTGTTGTCGAACTTGTCGACAATGATCTTCATCTGAGTGATAAGCGCACATGGCTCCTCGTGCTCCGTGTCATCCGAGCTTCCAAGCTGTGCAGCTGTCAATGCCTTTGCAAGGCCATCTTCACTAGAAGCCAGCATGCAGCAATCCTTGTAGTACTTCCCCGACATCAGCTCCAGCAGCAAATCCAAAAGCATGCCAATGGCTTTGTTGAAACCCTCTTCAACAGCTCCAATCTTGGACTGCGGAACAGGGCGCTCCACGTCCTCTGGGTCCTCGCCGTCCATGTCGTCCTCTCCAGCAGCCCCTTGATCAGCATCAGCATGGCAGAGATATTTCTCCCAACATGTGGAAGGGCAACGGAGTTCAGCCAAAATCCCTGTCAGCTTAACCTTGTCCGGCTCAGGCAACTCGTTCGCCAGCTTTGCTGCATAATCGAAGACCTCTGTCAGTGTTCAAGCTGCCGATGACTTGCAACACTCCGCAAAAAAAAAAAATACACACGCTAGTCAGAATAGTTACAATGCCTGCACCACCAGCATGCGCGACAACCAAAAGCCAGCATCGCCTGTCTTCCGGTCTCGATCCAGAAACTTCTCGGTGCATTTAGCTGGCGTTACCATGTTCATGCGCAGGGCCAGCGTCAAGGAGTCGATCATCCAGGCCGTCAGGTCTACAGCGTTTCTGGTAGCAGATGCGAGCTTGTTGGTCAGCGATAACAGCTTGCTCAACTTCGAGTACTGACTGCTCAAGATGCCCCGCCCAAATGCCAGCTCCAATCTCCGGGCAGCCTTCTCCACGGGACCGGATGGACCCCGCAGCACTGCAACAGCTGCTGTGGCAGCCTGGTGTAAGGCCTTGTTGTACAAGGTGTTGTTGTACCTCAAGTTCTGTTCCTCACCATCCTGGCCTTTTTCGACCTTGAGCAGCTGGACAGTCTTTGCAAATGTCCAAAAGGTGTCGGACAGGCCAGGGTGCCCGAGTGCCTTGACTTTCTCTGAAGCAAGATTGCGACTCTTCGCAATCTCCCCTGCTCTGGAACACAAGCGAACCTGTATCGTGACAGTGCAGCCACACTCCCACAAAATCTCCAAAACTGCTTTGTCCTGCCAAGTGCAAGCACACATCAGTCAGATGAATCAATAACATGTCATGTAATGTGAACACAAGCAGCAACTGTCCTGGGAGACTAGGGCTTTGAAGACGGCCAAGTACCAAGCCCACAACACAAACACGCCGCTAGCAAGATGCAACGAGCTGTTGAACTCTTCGTGAATCACGTCAGATGCTGACTCCGTGAGGACAATCATCTCACAAGGCCACGTCAGCCGGTTTCGTGACGTTTTTTGTTTCTTCTTGGCAGCTTCACGCGATACAACTGTGCTGAAAGCAACTTTCTTGGAGAAGAAAGCGTCTTCGAAAGTTTGGAGATCCTGCCAGCACACATCCTCAGACGCACTGGCAAAAGCTTCGGTGGCCAGCCACAGCGCGAGGCCACTGGCTTCGTAAAGTCCAGATGATGTCAGGGACGCTTGGCAGTCATCTTTGCTCCACACAGCCTGACAAACGACAACGGTCAAACAATAATAAATGACATTGATCGACATGCGCCCGCCTTGTATCCGGGCAAATCCCCCATCTTGGCTTCTGCGTTGATGGCAAGCGGCGGTGTCTTGAACATCTGCTTGGCCTGCGGAAACTTCAGAGGGAGCTGGCTGCGGACCTCGGGCAGGCACGGCATGCAGCACTGTTAGCCGCGAGACGGTACACGGTATCAAGAACTCAGCGAAGGGCCCATGGCACGATGTTTGCCAGGGCTTCTTGAGCACTGGCCTGCTTCACATGGCGTGCCACACATCATCATCACACACGTCATACTGCTCCGAAAATGCTGAGCTCAGAACGGTTGGGGCGGTGGGCAAATCCGGCACTTTTGCCATTGAGCGCGAGTACAGAAGCCTGGGAACCTGGGAGCCGAGTAGCCTTCCACGGAACCGTTTGGAGTCTTGCGGTGCAGCGCAAGGCAATAAGACTGCTGCAGTGCAGGACATGCTGCAAACAAACACAAACTGCCGTCGACAGCGGTCCTTTGTAGTCGTGGGCCCTGCCACAGTTTGTCGACGAGCGGCTTGAGCTTTACATGTCCATTTAAATCAAGTTGGCAGCAAAGTAAGGAATCATCAAAATCCTACTATGCTGCTGATGAGTCATCTAAACATGACGACACCAAGCCGGCGCCACATGGACCTTGGAGCCTGGGAGCCTAGGAGCCTGGGAGACGCCTCAGCTGGGCATCAACGGCAGCGAGGGCATCCTGGTCGCGGCGGAGCTGCTTGTTGGAGACGTCCCCCTGTTCCTTCAAGCGCCGTTTGTGCTCCACCAGCTTGGAGCGCTGAGCCTCAAGGAGAATGTCTGAGTGCTTCCTGGGGTTGCTCATGCTCACGATGACCATCTCGATCCCGGACCTGCGTACCTTCAAGTTGCCGGTGCGGATCCGCTCTGCCAGGTCATTGCCCTTGAGCATCCAGAAGTACCCCGATGACGCCCTCGCAGCTGAACTCGAGCATGTCCATGTCGAGCTGCTTGAGGGCAAAAAAACCCAACGGGGCCGCTGCGTGCGTGGACGAAGAAACCGGGAACAGGGATGCACCGGGATCCGGAAGGAACGGATCCCCCTGCGCAGCGAACACGTGGTTCCGGGCCAAGAAGTTCACGAGGGCAGATGTGTCCTCCTTGCTAATGTCGAAGCCGCCGCCGCCGCCTTCCTCCGACTTGACCGCCGTGTAGCACATGAAGCCCAAACCCCCGCCAAGGTCGGGCCCGGGTGCAAGGGTCTGCCAGGCGCGGCTGGTCGTGGCCTGCACCATGACGTGCCTTGATCGGACGCAATACCCTGGACCCCTAAACCCCTAAACCCCTGAACCCTTGAAACCCTGAACCTCTGAACCCCTGAGCCTATAATTAATATAAAATTAAATAACAATAAATGAAAAGACTTCCTGGCGTCCGATGTACTCGAATTCAAGGCTTCAGTTCGCCTCGTCGTGGAAAGGCAGCTCCTGGCAAGGATCCGAGAACAGCGGAACATAGTAGCCGCCATCCTCCACCACAATGTCTCTTGCAGAGCACGCTTCGGCCAGATTTTTCTTGGTGAACAGTGTGAGAACCACGAACTGGGTCTCCCCAATGGCTTCTGTCAGCTGGCGGCGCGATGAGCGCAGCTTCGCCTTCACAGGCTTGTCTGCAGCAGACGGGGCCGCCCCCAACTTGCGCATGGCTTCCTTGCGCTGCCATGTGATGGCGTCCAGTTTCGTCGCCAGAAACAAGGCACGGAAGCCGATCTCCGGTGACTCGTAATAGGAATCCTTCTCAAACGCGGAAGCCGCCTCCACACTCTTCTCGTAGTCACTTGCCCTCAGCGCACAGTAGCCGAGACGCGACCAAGATCTCTGAGACTGAGTCTCTATCACTGGGTTCTCCTACGGCTCGGCGATGATGGTGGGTGCCATATCTGCGGCGGCTGCTTTAGGATCGGCTGCGGCCATTTTCGCAGGCGGCATTGGGACCTAGTAGCCTATGTGAGCCAGGGAGCCTTGGAGCCTGTTGCCGCAGAAGCCTCGTATCAGATGCTGATAGTGACATGGCAAGACTGACACAACACACTGTCGCATGCAACTGTCATGTTCTGACAACTCAGCCACACAGCCAACCATGACTGAAATGAAACGACTTTGGGCCTGCCCCTCGACGTCCAGCTTGTCGACGACAACAGCCTCAGACAATGCAGTGACAAGTGACATGTGCATTGAAGGGTCAGTTGCGTGCGTTGAAGGGTCATTCGTGTGCATTGAAGGGTGACAGGTGCTTCTTTCATCATTAAGGCACTGCTAACGTGACCCTTGGATGCACTCAAAACACCCTTGGATGCATGGAACAAGAGCTGCCGGGACCCTTGGATGCATCCAAAACACCCTTGGATGTAGCGCCGCGGCGATTGGCGCGAATCCTGCCTGTATTGAAATGAAAGAGGAAGGCTATTGCAAGGGACAAATGGAACGTCAATACACCAGGGATTGGCACCAATCCATGGTGTATTGCATCCTACCATTGTCCTGCAATTAAACAACTGCAGGGGAAGTGAATTGCAAGGCCGTTTTGTCCTGCCAATACGCCCCGGATTGGCACCAATCTGCAGTGTATTGAGCAGGGGCTTGCAACAGGCTCTGGTGCAGGCACCTGCTGCCCCAGACAAGGTTAACCCTGCCTTGCGACACAGGCCCCCTGTACATTCCTGTGCGAACGACTAGACTTAAAATGATTCGACCCCAGGAAAATTCCTGCCTGCGAACCTGGGAGCCAAGGAGCCAAGGAGCCAAAGAGCACTGTCATTAAATGCTGCAGTACAGGACTATGACGCACGAACTTTCTTGGGTTTCTTGGGGGGCAAATGCCTCATCTGTACACCAGCACCGGACAATGTCCGCTTCTGGGACAACCCGCGGACGGTGCGGAGGAAATTCCAGATATCGGCCTCTCCATTGATCTTGTAGGTGGTGCGCCTCTTGGTAGCAAAATGAGTGGGCAGTGGTGTGCCGATAGCAACACGCCACTTCGACTGGGGCAACTTCTCACAGAATCGCAGGGCCTCGACGATGGCACGGGTCCTGACTGATTGAACTTAAATTGAACCCAAACCCAACCCTAGACAATAAACCCTTCAACCCGAAACCCTTGAACCTCAGTGTCTGTGCCACCGAGCAACAGTTGACAGCTCTTGGCGATCTCAAGGCCGACCAGCCTCGAAGTTGCAGCTGTGTTGAAGGACAAGAACGACTTCTCAGCATCAATTGTCGGATTGTCCAAGTATGCCAGAATCGCCTCCCTGGAGGCAAGCACTTTGCCACAGCCGTACGCAAGGATCAAGGCAGGAACCTGGGATGAAACACGTCAACGTGTACCAGCAGTGACGATCTAAGCCTGGCATCATCCGACTTTTAAACATTTTAATTAAAAGCTTGGCACCAGTCGGTCGCTGCGGACCGTCTCCACATCGGACAGTTGTTCGAGGACCAGGATATCGGCGGATTCATACTCGTACGGTCAAAGAATCTGGAAATGCTTGTTGCCTTGCAGCGACTTGCTGTCCGTGTAGCGACGATAGACCGGACATAGCTTCAGAGCTCGTTTGCGGAGGATGCTTTGCAAGACGGATGACCGATCCTTCTCGTGGCCGTGCTGCACCATGCGCAAACCGCCAAGCCGTGCCGCCGTTGTTGTGTAAGCAATCTTGCCAGAGGATCGTCTCCGCGCTTCCTCTTGGTGACCTTGGCTGGATGACAATGACAATGTGTATGACACTTCAAATGACTTAGCACGGAAAGCAACCGTTGTGCTGCTGAGTCACCGTCATATTTCTGCTGTGTGCGTGCACGGAAATTCTCCAAATGCTTGAGGGCATCTGGTGTGGGGCGGGCGAAAGCCCAACGTGTGCCAGCAACGCTGTTCTGGGCAGAGGCAGACGCTGCCGGCAAAGGCAGGCTCAAGCCCGGCACGAAAGAGGCCGGCTTCCACGACCTGCCTTTCGAAGCAGCTGCCTCTGCTCTCTTCGCTGCCTCGGCGGCGGCTGCTTCACGGCCTCTGACAATTGCAGCCAGAGTTCCAGAACGTGCCTGGCGTGGCTTGCTGGGCCCCTGCTTTCGTTCTTTGTTGTAGGTCATGCGGAACCGACGCCCAAAGTGACGAATCCACAGTTCATCACAAAGAACCCCGAAGTCAGTTGGGGTCAGCACGGCACCTTCGCTCTCCGGCTTCCGGAAAAATTCTTCCTCTCGCTGGGGACCTTCAACTGCCACCTCGAGGATGGAGGCAATGGTTGAGCCATTTGGAGTGAGGGGTCCGGAATGCGCCTCCAGCTGTGTGAGCAAGTGTCCCAAATCCCTTTCCAGCGTGGTCGTGTTGATCTTCAAGGACAAGAAGAAAGCAATGAGGGGATGACAATCCTCTGTCCATGGAAGTTTGTGTGCATGCCGTGCACGCCACGCTGGCCGAAGCAACCAAGACCACGCATGTTTGTTCCCGAAGCCTGTGTCCTTTGACTTAGCTGCTTCTAGAAGAGGATGCAATTTGCGAGCAAATCGTCCAAACAGCACGGCTGTACCGTGCGAAAGCTTGAGCATATCACAGAGCTTGCGTGTAGAGTCCACTAGCTCCTGTTGTCGGTTCGTCTCCTGCCACAGCCGAAGGTGGAATACCTGCAGAGCCACGGCGATCTCATCCTCCGTCAGATCTACTCGCAAACGCTCCAGCATCGCCTCGACCACGTGCGCCATAGTTCCCATGATCTGCCTTACATCAGAAATGCCGGCCTTCGTGCACAGGTAGTGGACTCTGTTGCCATAGAAGATCCTAGGTTTGCCACGGCGGGCATACCAGCGAAGCCTACTGGAACACAACCGCTATGACGACGACAAACTTGCAGGGTAGTTGCGGCTCTGGTGTCTGGATCTCCTCGTAAACTAACTGGGTTGCACACCTCCTGGGAGCCTGGGAGCCTGGAGCCTCGGAGCCGTCCACGGAACTGGGAACCTGCGAGCTGTCGGAGAGGATGTATCCATCCACAAATAAGAACCGCTGGCGCTTGGTGAACTCTTCCAGGTGCAGGATACATCTGGATCCTCAATGTCAAAGTTCCTGCGCAAGAAACCCAGGCACTCAGATGTGTAGTCGCAAGTGAGTCCACAGCGCATGAGGGCTGCTGCATTCATGTTTTGCAAGGCGCGCTCTGCTCGGGAGCGAATCTCGACCGTGTTTCTCTCCTGTGTGTCATACAACGGACATTTCAACATACATGACATACATGCGTAGAGTACATACATACTATTATTACATTACATACATACATGCATACATACTACATACATAATACTTACATACATTAAATTACATACATACATACATACATACGTACATACAAACATACAAACATACATACTATACATACATAACATACTACGATACATACACACATACATACAAACATTCAATGTTTAAAATAATTTAATTTATTATTATTAAATTAGTTCATACTCAGTCATACAATACATACATACATACATACATACATACATACCATACATACATACATACATACACACATACATACATACATACATACTATACATACATACATACATACATCATACATACATACATACATACATACATACATACATACATACATACTATACATACATACATACATACATTGTATTATGTTAATAATAATATGTCTAATAATACCTACATACATACATACATACATACATACAATGCCAATACAATACATACATACATACATACATACATACGTATCATACATACATACATACATACATACATACAAACATACATACATACATAATACATACACACATACATACTTTAAATTTCTTAACGCTACACATACATACATACATACTACATACATACATACATACATACCTACATACATACATACATGCATACATACTTACATCCATGCTTTACTTACATAATACATACTACATACATACATGCATACATACATACTCATACATAATACTTACATACATACATACATACATACATACATACATACGTACATGCCATACATACATACATACATACAATTCAATTTAGATACTACACATTGAAAGTGATTTACCATGCATTAATACATACATACATACATACATACATACATACATACATACATACTACATATCATATACATAATACTAAGACTACATACTTAGTTATTATTGAATAAAAGTTAATATATTATTAAATAGTTATTAATCATTGTCATTAATATTTATTAATCTAAATTATTATTATTATTATTATTATTAAATTTATTAAAATAATAATTACGTACATACATACATCCGAACATACATGCATTAATACAATCCATACTAAGACTAAGATTTAATACACAATAATTAAATTAAAATAAATAATAATTATTAAATTTAATAATTTTAAAATTTGTTTGACATAAGGACAAGACTCGTCAGCAGCCTGCATAGCACATAAGACCGCCATCGCACGAATCATGCACAAGTACTTCAGCATTGGTGTGGCCGACGAGTCAAACCGAGGTTGGGAGAACGACAACGCTAGGATCACCTTCTCCACACCAGCCTGGGAGCCATGGAGCCTGAGAACCTCTTGCTGGGCCGCCATGAGCCTGGCCTTCCAGACTTCTGAGTTCTGGATGTCCGGGATAAGCGCATGCTTGCCCTTGCCGGGAGCAAACAAACGCTCCCACTGGGCTTGGAACTCGGGCATGGCGTGAAGAGGGTCCTGGTAGGCAATACGAACCTGGTGCGCAGGATCATGGCTTACCCAGACCAGGTTAGGATACTGGCCGCCAGTGACCAACAACCTTCCACACTGCCGGGCAGATGTGCACTGATCGGCTGCAAAGTGCCGCACGTGCAGCTTCAAGCGGCTGCAGGACTCCTCGTCAGTTTTGCCTTCCGGATCCTGACAGGCCCTGTCAATGACTATGCCTATGCTGTCTGCCATCACCTGACTCTTGTCCGCATCGTGCTCCTCCAATGTTTTTTCAGGAACACTGGCACCTGTCTTGTAGACCCCAAGCAAGCCATCGGCGACAAGCGGGCCATCCTCCGAGCCTTGGGAGCCTTGGGAGCCTTGGGGACCTTGGGAGACTGGAGCCGCTGACTGCTTGGCAGTGCGCGGTGGAACATCGCAACGGTACCTCACCAAACGATACTCCTTGCGGTCGTCCACGGACAAGCTGATGCTGGTGGCTTGTTCGAGACGCTGCTTGCGAACACTCTTGACAGCCCAGTGCATAACAAGAATCATGTTCTTGAGACCTCAGATGATTAATTAAATTATTTGTCAAATTTTAAATTTAAATGTGACAAAATAAAATGTCAACAATCTGAAACCTTAGGCCTTTTAAAGTGCTGCATCCTGGCTCACACTGTCAAGCTTCGTGTTCCTGCCAGCAGCGAAGTCTTCCGTGGAATATAATTTCACGGCACCTTTGAAAGAAGATGCTGTCCGGCACGCCCGCCACGCTCGCAGCCAATCTGCCGGCTGAGGAACGTTGCGGGAGAAGAGGTGCTGATGCTTGATGCTGTAAGGCAAGCACTGTGAGATCGGCGTGTCAGGAGCTAGGTAAACCTTCGTGGCCACCTGGTGAACGAAGGTCTTGCTGTGAGCGTGTATGCAGCATGCCTGCATCGCACTCCTGCCAAAGTCTGCGACTGATGCCTTAAATCACAGCTGACAACGACAACATGATGCGGTCCTTGATCGGACCTCATAGGCACCCCACTTGGTAGAGAGGCGACTGCCCAGCCTTAGGAATTTAGGGCTGCGAAAGTTGGGCTGGTCACGGTCAGCCTTAATTTGATCACAAAGGGGCTATCCGCTCGCACTACACTGCACAATTCGGCCGGACTGCAACCTCTTCCGCTCTGCTGGGTTCTGTGCCAAAACATTCATCAAGTGTGCACAAAAGTGACAGCCGATGCCCCAATCGCCTCCTCGGCGAGCTGGTCTCTGGCCCAGCCAAACTGTCCGCTGCTGCTTGCCCCAAGACGTGTGGGTGAGGCTTCCGGCTTTGCTCCAAACTTCCTGGAAGCGAAGGAACCTGACTGACATGTTGGGATTGTATGCAAACGGACGAGATCAAGTCGAGAATGCCGGAAGCAAGAACCAACCAGCAACTGCAACATAGTCAAGTAGCAAGTCTGCCACAAACAATAACGATCCAACAGAGAGAGAGAGAGAGAGATAGAGAGAGAGAGAGAGAGAGAGAGAGAGAGAGAGAGAGAGAGAGAGAGAGAGAGAGAGAGAGAGAGAGAGAGAGAGGAGAGAGGAGAGAGAGACAGAGAGAGAGGAGAGAGAGACAGAGAGAGAGGAGAGAGAGACAGAGAGAGACAGAGAGAGACAGAGAGAGAGAGAGAGAGAGAGAGAGAGAGAGAGAGAGAGAGAGAGAGAGAGAGAGAGAGAGAGAGAAAGAGAGAAAGAGAGAGAGAGAGAGACAGAGAGAGAGAGAGAGAGCGACGGAGAGAGAGAGAGAGAGAGAGAGAGCCACCGAGAGAGAGAGAGAGAGAGAAACACGACAGCAAGATGATAAAGAACCAAAATGAAAAAATAGATTGACATGTAATGTGTATGCATGCATGGCAGGCATGTAAGTATGTATGTATGTAGTATGTCTAGTTGCCCGGTTCAGAAACCCTATTAATAATAAGACCATTTATGATTTAAATATTTATGATTTAAATTTCTTTAAATATTAAATAAAATTATAAATTAAATAATAACTTAAATTAAAATTAGGGTTTCTGAACCGGGCAGCTTGCATCGGCTGCATTTCTCGTCGCCACCACGATGGCGAGCCAAATGCTCTGCATCGCTCTCAGTCGCGAGACCAACATCGCCACATCCCTTTCCGGTGTCGTCGTCGCCCTCCTGAGCCCGGCCTTCGCCGGACTCGAGCCGAAGCTTCTTCGGGGCCGCAGGCACGGATCCTTGTGGACCTCGTCTTTTTTTTGTCGGCGTCCGGTCCTGCTTCCGGGAGCGTAGTCCGAACCGAGCGGCAAGACCACGCAGGGTGCGGCTACCCACTGGCATTGAAATCCTGGGGGCCTTGGAGCCTTGAGCCTGGGAGCCTGAAGCGACCGCGCAGCACTTACGATGACCAGCAAACGCAACCGTGGCAACCGTGCTAAGACTGGAACTGAATCAGACTCTGCAACTGGTCCAACCGACTCCGACTAACCCGAGAACCGCGCCTCCAGCTTCCCGTTCGATCCGACAGCGAGCAGCTGCCTGGCAGACGTGAGGGTATTACCCCGAGTCAAGCAGCCCGAATGGCACAACACTGCGAACTCCTATGCACACTGCGGCGGTTTGTTTCACTGGGAGTCGGCAGGGTGACCCAGTCCAAATAATCTGTACTGCTCGGAGCAGGCTTTCCCGAATTTTGCACCCGGCCTCACCTAAGTCAGTCTATGATGCCAACTCCGAGTGGCCAAATTAGAAAACGCATGCCATTCTCCGTCATAATATGACGAATTAATGACTACTACTTTGCCCAGCGATGGGCAAGACGCGACGCCAATGTGGCCGTGGCACCCTTCCTCGAGCACTTCTTTGCTGCCTGCGGTCTCAAGACTTTCTGCCAACGCTTTGCCAAAGCTGACATGCCTTCAGCCTTCTGAGCCTTTGGAGCCTTTGGTGCCTTTGGAGGCTTCTGCGCCGATGCGGCCTTTCGCGCCTTGGGAGCCTTCCGTGGCTTGCCATGGCGCTTGCGGCATTTCGCTGCTGCGCCGAGCACAACTGAAGCAGTTATGCTTGGCGCAGCAACGGTGCTGCACAAGGCTGTCGGCCGGGAAGCTTTGGGCAGGCTCCAGTTTACCAACGCAAGCGCAAACTTCATTGCCACGGCCACAATCTGCACATGCATCGTGTTGCCGCCCATGCTGGCGAGCTCCTTGTCGGTCACTTTGCTGGGAAAAACCATACGGTGAATTGGAAAACCGTGCAGCATGACTTTTTCAAGCGTGCTAATGATCCTTCCAGCTCGTGCGGATACCAGTACGGCCCCAGGTGTAACAGTAGGCAGGGAGCCATCGGTCCGCACCCGGGCTCGGTTCACATTCTGGGATACATCCGCGACAAGCTCCTTACTGCCTGCATGCTTTGTGCAAATGATGTCCCAGGCACCACGCTCACGCGGCAAATGCAGGAACAACGTGTCTGCGCAGCAGGCGACTCCGCTCTCAGTGCAAGGCCTCCGACTCTCACTCTTCAACCGGCTGCCCTGCTGCATTGAAGCTTTGCACATCTTGTGCAATTCTTTCCACTTTGGAGCATGGGAGCATGGAGCCTGGGAGCCTGGGAACCCACGGTTGGAAGCTTGCGACCACTTCCGTTTGCGGCTTTCCTGGTACTGTGCCACAGCAGGGTGGCTCGCCGGTAGCAGTCTATCCAAAAGATCGACTGCGTCTCCGGAAGCAACTGCATCCAGGACTTCCGCCCAAGCCTCACGAAGCCAGCACGACATGGGCGAGATGAGGCTCACATCTTGCCGGACCCCGATGAAGTAGTACCTAGGCCTCTGGATGGGCTCCTGTAGCTCGGCAGGGTTCATCAAAATCATTTCGACATGATAGCCTGTGGACCTGAGTGCCGCCAGAACCTTTGCAGAAACACGCTTTATGCCTGACACATTCTCCAGCACGAAGCACGAGGGCCGCACAAGTTGGATGCGTGCAACGCCCCCATAGAATATTTGAGCCTGTTTTTCCTTGAGGAGCCTTGACTTATTGTGGAGCAGGCTGAACGGCTTGCAGCTGAAGCCGGCAATGTACAGGTGAACGAACGGTGCCTTGTCAGCATCCAGGACACGGTGGAACAGTACCGAGGGCTTGGTATTAGCCTCGATAACCGACCGAGGACCAGCAGCCACCTCACTCCCAAACAAATGCTGGTGCGTGATGCCGAGCTCCCTAAGGCCATGGATCGGTGCATCAATGCCACTGCAATCAGTTCCCACCAACAATATTTGTGGAAGTTTGGCCGCCCCGAGACCAAAACGGGCATGAGTGGCACCGATGCTGGCCTCGGTGGCACTCTGAAAGCCGGACCCCCAGCCGTCCAGCCACTGCCTCAAAGTGCCTGGAATCATGGCGGCAGCGACTCTACTGGGCCTTGGAGACTGAGAGCCTGGGTGCCTGGGTGCCTGGAGCCTTGAATGCAACGGTAACGTTTAAATTGCTGCACTTGCTGACAACTTCAAACTTCGCGACGAGTGACTGGCACTGGGACAGGAGCAACGGCGATGATCCCACCAGACCAGTACCCCTCAATGACCCTTGGATGCACACAAAACACCCTTAGATGCAGTGCCTGGCCTGATCGTTGCATCCAAGGGTCATCCGGGTGCATTGAAGGGTCCTTTCAAGTTTTGGTGTGTGCTTTGCTGAAGGAATACAGGTGGTACAGGGTGGGGTTTAGGATAAAGGGGGCTTGGTGTCGAGGGTTTCGAGTGTAACCTGGGTTTCAGCAATTGACCCTTGGATGCACACAAAACACCCTTAGATGCAGTGCCTGGCCTGATCGTTGCATCCAAGGGTCATCCGGGTGCATTGAAGGGTCCTGTCAAGTTTTGGTGTGTGCCTTGCTTAAGGAATTTACAGGGTGTACAGGGGGGCTTTAAGGATTTAGGTGGTTTGGTAACGAGGGTTTCGAGTGTAACCTGGGTTTCAACTATCATCGACGAACAACAATGACGAGTTTGAAGACTTGTATCAATCTTTGTGGAAGCTTGGTCGCCCCGAGACCAAAACGTGCTGGCATCGGTGGCACTCTGAAAGCCCGAACACCAGCCATCCAGCCACTGCCTCAAAGTGCCTGGAGACGCACGGAGGGCTGGTAGACATGCAGCCTCAGGGGCTTGGAGCCTGAGAGCCTGAGAGCCTGGGCGCCTGGGGGCCTGGGGGCCTGGAGCCTTGAATGCAAAGTTTGAATTCTGCACGTGCACAACTTCAGACTTCGCGACGAGTGACTGGCACTGGGACAGAAGCAAAGCCGATGATCCCAGCAGTAAAGCCTCCCCCTCATTGCAGGAACAATCTGGCGGGACAACAGGATCCCTGGCCCAGATTTTTGCCCCAGCTGGCGCATTAGCCCATTGGCCCAGCTGTCATCTGCCACTGCCTTGGCAGGTTGGCCTCAAGGCTGAGTTCCTGCGGCCCGACACCCGGCCAACGGTGCCCACAGTGACGTAACGGCAGCGTACACTGTGTGGGTAGGGTCAAAATGCACACTCTACTAGGCCTTGGAGCCTGAGAGCCTGGGTGCCTTGGTGCCTGGAGCCTTGAATGCAACGTTTAAGTTGAATGCATCACTTGCTGACAACTTCAAACTTCGCGACGAGTGACTGGCACTGGGACAGAAGCAAAGGCGATGATCCCACCAGACCAGTACCCCTCAATGACCCTTGGATGCACACAAAACACCCTTAGATGCAGTGCCTGGCCTGATCGTTGCATCCAAGGGTCATCCGGGTGCATTGAAGGGTCCTGTCAAGTTTTGGTGTGTGCTTTGCTTCAGGAATACATGGGGTACAGGGGGCTTTAGGATTTAGGTAGTTTGGTGTCCAGGGTTTCGAGTGTAACCTGGGTTTCAGCAATTATCGACGATCAAGAACGGGGTTTAGGGTTTACTTTCAATTTTAACTTATTATTTAATTAAAGTTACTTAATTTAAAATATTTTGAAATTAAACTTAAACCCTAAACCCTAAACCCTCATGGGGGCTGTTAGGGGTTGAAGCCTTTACTGGAGTGGGCATTTTAGGGGTACCAGGCTTTAGGGAGCGGGGTTTGAAGCAGGGACGTCGGCCAGGAAGGGCTATGGGCAGGGTGTTAGGCTTACGGCGGGGTCATAGGCGTTCAAAGGGATTTTAATGAATCGACTGCAGCCGAGTACGGTAAGATGGTGATAATCTTAAGGGTTTAGGGTCTGGAATTTAATAGGGTCCAGGGTTTAGGGTTTAGACGATTTATGGCCTACTTTCAACAAAAACGTTGCTAAACCCCGCCACTACCTCTTTAATCATTTTTGTGAGGGGTTTGCCAAACAACATCCTTCGGAGCCTTGGAGCCTTGGAGCCTAGGGGCCCTCGCGGACGCGTGACGCGTGCGTGACAATGTGTTTCTGTCACGCTATACGCGCATGTACGCGCTTCTCTGAGGGTCCGTGGACCGGTGCGCCGGCTCACAGCCGCTGCGCAGTCTCCATGCGTTTGTGGTCTGAAACTTCCCAAGAAAGGTCGGTCGACGTCAAGGGGCGCACTTAAGGGGCGCACTTATAGAGCGCATTTTGGCTATAAGTCGGAACCAATATATATCAATTTCGTTTGTTTCCGTTTCGACAGATGTTTTTTGGCGATCGTCTCGGATTCGATTATAATATTTGGAGACTGACTGGCATGCATGCAGGTCAGTTCTGTTATCAACTTCGTTTTTTCCGTTTCGACAGATGTTTCTTGGCGATCGTCTCGGATTTCGACGGACTGGCATGCATGCACGTCAGTTCTGCTGCTCGTGAGATGGATGCACAGACGCGACGCACCGTAGATTTTAAAGGCTCGAAAATTTAAACAGCACGCATGGAGTAGCAGCCCGAAACCTGAACCGGTCATTTCTTTACAATGGCACTCATGACGGCATTCACTCGATCTGCATATATGTATGTGTTAATAGATCAGCCCAAACCCCAGGCTATACGTGAAATTGCAGCTCGGCCTTAGGCCGCGAAATTCCGTGAAATTGCAGCTCGGCCCGTTACATTCCGTGAAATTCCGCGAAATTCCGTGAAATTGCAGCTCGGCTTGTGAGCTAGCTAGCACTTATAAGGGCAGCGAAAGTCCGTGAAATTGCAGCTCGGCCCGTTATATTGCAGCTCCGCACAGGGCCGCGAAATTCCGTGAAATTGCAGCTCGGGTTACATACCGCGACATTTCTGGCAGCTCAGCTATAGCACGGCCGCGAAATTCCGTGAAATTACAGCTCGGCCAGTTATATATTGCAGCTCCGGGCCGCGAAATTCCGCGAAACTCGAGGCCGTGAAATTGCAGCTCGGCCCGTTAAATACATTGCAGCTCAGCACTTATAAGGGCCGCGAAATTCCGTGAAATTGCAGCTCGGCTATATTATAAGGGCCGCGAAATTCCGTGAAATTGCAGCTCGGCAGCCTTTTGGGCGTGAAATTGCGTGAAATTCATGTGGCCGGCAAATGCAACCCTGAAAATCCCTGGGTTTTGAGATCGTCAAAAACCAGTGGGCGTGAAATTGCGTGAAATTGCGTGAAATTCACTACATAGAGCGCTCTATACGACCGACTGGGCGTGAAATTGCGTGAAGTTCAAAAACATACATTTTTGTAATTTTTTTCCAAATATACCTCAAAAGTCCTGGGTGTGAACTTGCCACGTTCATGTCTGCTCTGAGGCCGGGCCGACCTCATGCAAGAATGTCCATGACAGACACAGAAGACCCTGCTCTTAAGCAGAAACTGAAAGGGTGCACCACTTATGGCTGCAATCCTCTCGGACTAGAAGCTTCACCCGCCATGTTCCGATGAAAATATGCAGCGCGTGCGATCGGCAAAAGGGCGGAGCCAGGCTAAAAGGTTCAGGGTTTAGGGTTTGGGGTGGGTTTAGGCTTAAGGGTTTAGGGTTTAGGCTGAAGTGTTTCGGGTTGAGGGTTGAGGCTTGACGGTTTAGGGTTTAGGATTGGGTTTAGGGCTTACGCCAGGCTTTTTGGGGTCGCAAGTTCGATGCATGTCCCGCTACTACAGTTGTTTCCTCGATGAGGATCTCGTCGGCAAGTGCAAGCAATTCGCCTGTACATGCATGCATAATTTCATCTCGCGCATATATGTAATTCGCACACAAGATTTCACGCATGATTTCACGCATCAGGTTTGCCTTTTGATCTGAGGCGGATCGTCGAGCACTCGCATCCTCGCACCATGAGCTTGCGGGCCTTGCAGCATTACTGCCTGCTAACCGCCCTCCGTTGGGTCGGAACCGACATGTCGTGAGTGCTGCGAGGAAAAGTCTGCAGCCGACGTACTGCTCTGTGAGTGTTCGTATACATATTGGCACGCATGTGTTCGTCGTTGTCGTATATCGAGCGGGATCTTTTGCATCTCGCCAGTCATGCTTTCTGAAAATTTGTAAGCCTGCTTGTCGAGTCATCTGGCTTGGTCGTCCGTTTAAGTATTTAAACTTCACTCAAATCCAATTTTTCCTGGTTGTTGTCAAAACAAATCCAATCGAGTTTGTCTTTATTCGGTTTTCGTCACGTATTTCACGCAACTCGACAAATCTGTTTATATATCGTCCAAAACCGAAAAATGCTCCATACGGTCGTTTGACGCAAAGAGCGCTTTATGATGTCGAACGGCCTTTCTTGGTCCAGTACCGCATGGCTGTGGCGTTGCCGTGCTGCCATGTGCAGCCCCAGTTTGCCGCGACCGGCAATTGTACTCGTCGTATGGCCTCCAGGATTGGGAACGCAGACGCTGTGCATTGCCCCGTGGAGTTGTTGCCATACCACGCTTAGCTCGTCCTGATTCGAGCAGCGTGTTCATAGGGCTGAGCCCCTCGGCGATGCCCGATACGGGACATGCCTTTGTGTGAACTCCGGTTTAGGATTTAGGGATTTAAGGGTTTAGGGATTTAGGGGTTTAGGGTTTTAGGGGTTTAGGGGTCTAGGGGTCTAGGGTAGGGTTTTAGGGGTTTAGGGGTTTAGGGGTTTAGGGTTTAGGGGTTTAGGGGTTTAGGGTTTAGGGTTTACAGGGGTTTAGGGTATTTTTGATGCGATGGCAGAGGGGTTTAGGGTTTAGGGGATTGGGGTTTAGGGTTTCGGGGCTAAGGGTTTAAGGCTACCTAGCAAGGACGAAGCCCGCATTGCAGGGTAACTCCGAAGCAACAGGGTTAAGGGTTTGTAAGGATTTAGGGTTTAGGGTTTGTAAGGGTTTAGGGTTTGTAAGGATTTAGGGTTCAGGGTTTGCAAGGATTTAGGGTTTAGGGTTTGTAAGGAGTTAGGGTTTAGGGTTTATCGGATGTAGGGTTTAGGGTTTGTAAGGACTTAGGGTTTAGGGTTTAGGGTTTGTAAGGATTTAGGGTTTAGGGTTTGTAAGGACTTAGGGTTACGGGTTTAAGTAAGGATTTAGGGTTCAGGGTTTGCAAGGACTTAGGGTTAAGGGTTTGTAAGGACGTAGGCTTAGGGTTTAGGGTTTGTAAGGATTTAGGGTTTAGGGTTTGTAAGGACTTAGGGTTTAGGGTTTAAGTAAGGATTTAGGGTTCAGTGCTTGCAAGGACTTAGGGTTAAGGGTTTGTAAGGACTTAGGGTTTAGGGTTTAAGGATTTAGGGTTCAGGGTTTGCAAGGACTTAGGGTTAAGGGTTTGTAAGGACTTAGGCTTAGGGTTTAGGGTTTGTAAGGACTTAGGGTTTAGGGTTTGTAAGGACTTAGGGTTTAGGGTTTGGGCTTTAAGGGTTTTGGAATTAACTTAATGGAACCTTCCGCGAGTCCCTAAACCCTAAATTCCTTACAAACCCTAAACCCTAAGCCTAAGTCCTTACAAACCCTTAACCCTAACTCCTTGCAAACCCTGAACCCTAAATCCTAGCTTAAACCCTAAACCCTAAGTCCTTACAAACCCTAACTAAATCCTTACAAACCCTAAACCCTAAGCCTAAGTCCAAACCCGAACCCGCCTCCGGCTCCAGCGCGGATTCCGCTGCCGAGCCTCGGCGAGTAAGGTTTAGGGTTTAGGGTTTAGGGTTTAGGGTTTTCGACGCTCACACTCGCACAGGCAGGCAAGGCTCCACGGGTTTAGGGTTTAGGGTTTATGGATACCCTTCAAAGCCTGAATTCCCGCTGGCCTGAGCAGGCAAGCCGGGCCGGGATGAAGATCGCCTGCCGCGGGGGGGGGGGTTCTGGGGTTTATCGGGCTGGGGGGTTTTACTTGACAAGCTGATTGAAGAAAGCATTGTTTTTGCATGTGCGCTCGCTGTCGGCCGCACGGCTGGATGGTGCAGGCAACATCGACTAGACTTGACGTTGCTCTGCACATGCCAGGATTCTGGCCAGCTGGACAATGCCAGGATTCCGTCGTGGCTGGCTGGCTTGAAATCATTGAATTGGCACAAGCTGCTTGTCCCCGCAAGATCCTAAGCCTAGGAGCCTTGGGAGCCTGGGAGCCTTGGAACCTTGAACTTGAGTGAAAAAAAGCTACATTTACATTTATTAAAAAAAATAAATTTAAATTATTGAATTCATGGCTCCTCAAGACATCCCAGCCTTAGAACCTAGGAGCCTAGGGGCCTGGGGATCGCTGTGCAAAACAAAGCCAGTCAGCAGTGAAACAGTCAGCAGGCTTCACTCGTCAGTGCCAGGGTTCCTGGTGCCAGAAAACCTCATAGCAAAGTCGACCTGTCGCCCCCATTTACCGCACCGGCAAAGGGTGACCGTGTACGGCCTGCCAATGGCATCCAGATGCCGCTGAAACTTCATCACCAGCGGCACCCGCCTCCACATGATCACCCGGTCCTGGGATGGAAGGTTATCAGTCAAGTTAAACAAATTTTTACTTAACGTACATGTTGTCGCCCAGGCGCCAAGGTGTAGCCATCCAAGAAGAGCCCGAAGTCGTCCCCGTCGCCCAGGTAGGCGAACGTCACGTCCTTCTTCTTCGAGAAGCGGAAGTCCTCCATGGTCTCGTCCAGATCGCCCTTGATCACCTCGCAGAAGGGCATCATCGTCTCCGTCACGAACTTCCTCGAAGCGCAAACCGTCGCAGGGATCAGGCTGATGCAGTAGAAGTAGCCCTGATCGGTCGCCCACAAAGACTTGCTGGACTCGTACAGCGCCGCCATCTCAAGGCCGTCGGAAGGGAGTGGCGAAATGAACTGCCGGAACCCGGGATCCATCCGGCCACTGTTTGCCATCATGTCCGACCGCCTTGGATTATCAAATACATATCACGGAACGGCACAAAATTAAATGCTGAGCCAAGTTGCCGCAGGGCTGTGTTGAAGACAGCTAGCCGAATGCCGCACTTGTACAGCTTTTGCTCATAGTCCTGGGTGAAGCGCTCGCGGAGGAAACTGTTTCGGAGCATCGCCTCGTTCCTCTCCTCCACGGATGCGAATGTCTGTGCCGCAATGCCTATCGGAGCAGATCTTGGCACTGCTGACAAGAACCCGCATTTGTTCAAGAACGTGGAGGCAAAGGCCAAGACATCCTGGGCGTACGCTGACACCGACAAGAGCAAGCCATCCGACATGATCGGCAGTGTCCATCCTGCCCACTGGGGATCCTTGTCCTTGGCTCAAGTCTATTACATTTAGATTAAAGTCCAACGATGCAAACAATCTGTTACCTTCATCTAGCTTAGCCAGGGTTCAAAGCCCCTCAACCCACATCCTCGCGCAGCCCCGTTTGCGATGTATGGGAACGAGAGGATGCGGACCTGCTTTTCATCAGGCGCATAGAGAAACTGATCCAGAAGCTCCCGGATGCAGCACGCCACCTCAGTGCAATTTTAAGTTTAAATTTAATTACATTCATTCACAGATTTAAGTTTAATTCATTTAATCATCAGGCTCAGGTACAACAGAGTACAGCTGCGGCGTGCCGTTGTGCGGCGGCATCCTCGTCGCGATTTCCTGCAACTTGGGCAGAAGCGTCACGTCTTCCCACGGGAAATCTGAGTTGACACGATCTTCAGTCAAATTAAAAACTAAATTACAACAATAAATTTATTATTATTAAAAAATGTAGTCGTGTTATTCTGCCGAGGTACATGCTACGATGCCACAATTCTCGGAAAAAGCGCCCTCTGGGTAGAATGAGCTGCGATACGAATTGAACCCTGCCAGTGCCCACGTGAACTGCTCAGCCGTGTCGTAACGGTCTTGCAGCAGCTCCGGCGCTTGCTTCAGGTGCCTGGAGGATCTTTTATGTTTATCATATAAATATTTAAGTTTAATTTGAATTTACTACCGGCTCCCAAAGTCTTAATACAAGTCTAGTCGTTCAACGAAGCCAATGTGCATATAGTAGGACTGGAGATCCTTAGTCTTGTACTGCAGCATCGCCCCTTTGACCATGGACTGAAGCACTGGTGGGATGTTCTCGCCGACATCCGAAGAAGTGGCATCGTCGCTGGCCTTGGCCAACGAAGTCGATCCCGACCCAGGCTGCTGCTGTTCCTCCTGGTCCTCCTTTGTGGCGGGATCTGAGACCACTGTGAAGCCCTCCGAATCCACCGTCTCGGACGGCTGTGCAGCCGCAGCTGCGGCGGTGTCCGTGGACTCGACCGCCTTCGCTCGGAGCTTCAATGCAGCCATGATGTCACTGTCCGCGCTGCTTGACATATGCTAACCCAGGAACTGGTCTGACTCCTGCTTCAGGAGCCTGAAACCTGGGAGCCTCAAGAACCTGGGAGCCACCGTGACAGGAATCGCAAGTGAAAGCAGCTGACTGTGATTGCATGTGGTGCACGGCAAACACTCCAGTGGCAACACTCGCAAGTCAAAGCAGCTGACTGTGATTGCATGTGGTGCAAACTGGCGGCTTGCCTTCACGAAGAGCCGCGGCGGCCGTCGGCAGGTGTTCAAAACCTCAGTGGAACTGACTGAAATCTGGGAGCCTAAAGTGCCTGGGAGCCTAAAGTGCCTGGGAGCCACCGTGACAGGAATTTCAAGTCAAAGCAGCTGACTGTCATTGCATGTGGTGCTCGGCAAACACTCCAGTGGCAACACTCGCAAGTCAAAGCAGCTGACTGTCATTGCATTTGGTGCTCGGCAAACACTCCAGGGGCAACACTCCACGGGTGCGTGCAACACTCGCGGATTGCCTTTGCAGAGCCACGGCGGCCGTCGGCAGGTGTTCAAAACCTCAGTGGAACTGACTGAAACCTGGGAGCCTAAAGTGCCTGGGAGCCTAGAGTGCCTGGGAGCCTTTAAAGTGAAAGCAGCTGACTGTCATTGCATGTGGTGCTCGGCAAACACTCCAGTGGCAACACTCGCAAGTCAAAGCAGCTGACTGTGATTGCATGTGGTGAGCAAACACTCTACTAGGCATGCATGCAAGCGGCTCGTCTTCGAAGAGCCGCGGCGGCCGTCGGCAGGTGTTCAACACCTCAGTGGAACTGACTGAAACCTGGGAGCCTAAAGTGCCTGGGAGCCTAAAGTGCCTGGGATACTTATTAGAGTGAAAGCAGCTGACTGTCATTGCATGTGGTCCTCGGCAAACACTCCAGTGGCAACACTCGCAAGTCAAAGCAGCTGACTGTGATTGCATGTGGTGAGCAAACACTCTAGGCATGCATGCAAGCGGCTTGTCTTCGAAGAGCCGCGGCGGCCGTCGGCAGGTGTTCAAACCTCAGTGGAACTGACTGAAACCTGGGAGCCTAAAGTGCCTGGGAGCCTAAAGTGAAAGCAGCTGACTGTCATTGCATGCGGTGCTCGACAAACACTCCAGTGGCAACACTCGCGAGTCAAAGCAGCTGACTGTGATTGCATGTGGTGAGCAAACACTCTAGGCATGCATGCAAGCGGCTTGTCTTCGAAGAGCCGCGGCAGCCGTCGGCAGGTGTTCAAACCTCAGTGGAACTGACTGAAACCTGGGAGCCTAAAGTGCCTGGGAGCCTTTAAAGTGAAAGCAGCTGACTGTCATTGCATGTGGTGCTCGGCAAACACTCCAGTGGCAACACTCGCAAGTCAAAGCAGCTGACTGTGATTGCATGTGGTGAGCAAACACTCTAGGCATGCATGCAAGCGGCTTGTCTTCGAAGAGCCGCGGCGGCCGTCGGCAGGTGTTCAAAACCTCAGTGGAACTGACTGAAACCTGGGAGCCTAAAGTGCCTGGGAGCCTAAAGTGAAAGCAGCTGACTGTCATTGCATGCGGTGTCGACAAACACTCCAGTGGCAAACACTCGCAAGTCAAAGCAGCTGACTGTGATTACATGTGGTGATTAAACACTCTAGGCATGCATGCAAGCGGCTTGTCTTCGAAGAGCCGCGGCGGCCGTCGGCAGGTGTTCAAACCTCAGTGGAACTGACTGAAACCTGGGAGCCTAAAGTGCCTGGGAGACTAAAGTGAAAGCAGCTGACTGTCATTGCATGTGGTGCTCGGCAAACACTCCAGTGGCAACACTCGCAAGTCAAAGCAGCTGACTGTGATTGCATGTGGTGAGCAAACACTCTAGGCATGCATGCAAGCGGCTTGTCTTCGAAGAGCCGCGGCGGCCGTCGGCAGGTGTTCAAACCTCAGTGGAACTGACTGAAACCTGGGAGCCTAAAGTGCCTGGGAGCCTAAAGTGCCTGGGAGCCTTTAAAGTAAAAGCAGCTGACTGTCATTGCATGTGGTGCTCGGCAAACACTCCAGTGGCAACACTCGCAAGTCAAAGCAGCTGACTGTGATTGCATGTGGTGAGCAAACACTCTAGGCATGCATGCAAGCGGCTTGCCTTCACGAAGAGCCGCGGCGGCCGTCGGCAGGTGTTCAAAACCTCAGTGGAACTGACTGAAATCTGGGAGCCTAAAGTGCCTGGGAGCCTAAAGTGCCTGGGAGCCACCGTGACAGGAATTTCAAGTCAAAGCAGCTGACTGTCATTGCATGTGGTGCTCGGCAGACACTCCAGTGGCAACACTCGCAAGTCAAAGCAGCTGACTGTCATTGCATTTGGTGTTCGGCAAACACTCCAGGGGCAACACTCCACGGGCGCGTGCAACACTCGCGGATTGCCTTTGCAGAGCCGCGGCGGCCGTCGGCAGGTGTTCAAAACCTCAGTGGAACTGACTGAAACCTGGGAGCCTAAAGTGCCTGGGAGCCGAAAGTGCCTGGGAGCCTAAAGTGAAAGCAACTGACTGTCATTGCATGTGGTGCTCGGCAAACACTCCAGTGGCAACACTCGCAAGTCAAAGCAGCTGACTGTGATTGCATGTGGTGAGCAAACACTCTAGGCATGCAGTATCCCAGGCACTTTAGGCTCCCAGGCACTTTAGGCTCCCAGGTTTCAGTCAGTTCCACTGAGGTTTTGAACACCTGCCGACGGCCGCCGCGGCTCTTCGTGAAGGCAAGCCGCTTGACTGTCATCGCATGTGGTCCTCGGCAAACACTCCAGTGGCAACACTCGCAAGTCAAAGCAGCTGACTCTGATTGCATGTGGTGAGCAAACACTCTAGGCATGCATGCAAGCGGCTTGTCTTCGAAGAGCCGCGGCGGCCGTCGGCAGGTGATTATGTATAATACTATGATTATTGTGGTCGCCCTGCCCCCCTCCCCTGAGGCTGCGGCTGCGGCCACAGCCGAAGAGTGATCACGACGAAGTCCATGAAGACATGGCGGCACGGGTTAAGGACATCCCTCACCCCCGCAAGATGCCAGTGGTGGGACCACAGACATCTTGCGGGGGTGATGGATGTCTCTATCCATGCACGCTGGGGCCTCGGTCGGGGTTCATGCACGCACATCCTTCACCCCTGCAAGATGTCGGTGGTGGGACCACAGACATCTTGCAAGGGTGAGGGATGTCCGTGCATCCCCCGACAGGCATCAATTCTAACCAGGTGTTCCCACTGGAAACACCTGGTTGGATTGATGCCTGGTCTGACCCCTCGAGCCTGAAGGCTGCAGTTGGTTGCATGCAATGAACCCCACAAAACACCAAAAAATTAAAAATCCCCGAAACGGCCACCAAGACAATTATGTGTGTATATATATATATATATACATACATACATACATACATACATACGTACGTATAGAGCCACGAAGATCCACATCATTGCAAGATTTTCGGATCTACAGCGCTTTGGCCTTACAAACCTAAGCTCAAGACTGCCGGTCGATCAAGAGCTGCGTTCTCAGGGTTTCGGGTTTGGGCACGTCGGGTTCCCCCAACCCTAAAGCGGTTTAGGGTTTAGAGCTTTAGAGTAGACCCCAAAATGTTGGAATCCGGATAAGGGACAAAGAGTGCTGGGATCCCCTATACTTTACTCTCAAGGGTTGAGGCTATTGGGTTTCCAACTCTTGGGGCTTCTATTGTAGGGACCCCAAACCCAACAGAAGATTCTGGCTGATAGTTTCCACAGTAACCTAGGAAGCTTCAACATCGTAGCCGGAAAGAACCTGTGTAAACTCTGACTGGGCGCTCTGGCACATACTTTTGGTTCCTAGTAGGAGTCCATTCTGTAAGATGTGGAGCATTACATGTCTACAAGTATTGCTAGATAGATGCTTCAATTGAACGTATATTTTCTGAATATGGGGTATTGAGCTCTAAACTAGGATGCCCAGTATCCTAGGAAGAAAAAGGGCTCCAATTTTGGTATTGGGTAACGTTATAAGGAACCTAGGACTACAAACAAGGGAATAAGGGTACTACTGGGCATCCTAGATCTGTCTTACTTCTTGGGGATCCATCTATTATATGTTCCAGACCCTAAAAGAAGGGGGTATAAACCCTAAACCCTAAAGGAGGCTAAAAGAACATCCCAGGTCCGCGCGCCCAGCGGCGTCTGGTGGCCGCGGCGGCGGGCGCGTAGACTTTGGAACCTGGCAGGGGTACTGCCGATAGGTGTAGAGTCTGGTTTAGTATTTAGAAATGTGATTAAAGCTTGGGGTTTGGTGGTTTGGGGGGTTTAAGGCTTTAGGGAATTCGGCTTAGGGCTCTGGGTTTGGGGTATAAAGGTTTGGGATTTGGAGGGGGCCTTGGAATAATTCAATCAGGTCTGGGGGGGCTGCTGTATTGTAGTGTGATATACATACGCAGGAACCCGAAGTCTCGTCAGAATGATGAACCCTAAGGGATACCTTTTAAACCATAGGCCAATTGGGATTCTAGAGTGCGCAAATTACAGGCCCGAATGTGCATTCAGCACCGGGTCACACAAGAAAGCATCTGCCCATGGAGGCTGACGCGGTTTAGGGCTAAAGGTTTATTCAAAAGACATCCCTAAACCCTAAACCCTAAGCCCTAAGCCCTGAAACCCTAAACATGGAAAGCCAGAGACACAACAGCCTGAACCTTCTCCAGGCACAAAGGGGAAAAGGAGGGACCCTTAATGGGGACCCCTACCCTATACTGGGCTATATAATGGGTATATAATAGCTATATTAAGGGTATATACCTAGGGGTCCTTATTAAGGGTCCCTCCTTTTACCCTTGGACAGGCACATCCGTCAAATCCCTCAAAGCCTAAGCAACCCTAAGGGTCATATCCTCGAGCTTAGAAGTACCCAGACCTTCCAAAATCCCTTAATTAAGGAATATACCTTAAATTATAGTAGGATCCCTCATATAATTTAAGGTATATTCCTTAATTAAGGGATTTTGGAAGGTCTGGGTACTTCTAATGTAGGGAATACCTGAAGGCCAGCGTATATACTATTTGGGCAACCCTAAATCCGTATAAACCCTAAAAGCCCCTCAACTCCCCTAATTTACTTCAAACCCTAAACGAACCCCACCATGGCCCCTGAGAGAACCATGTTAGAACCTTGATACAGCTCTTAAAGTACCCTTGAAGGAACCCTTAAAGGGACCCTTATAGAACCCTTATAGGAGCTCTTAAAGGACCCTTAAAGGAACCCTTAAAGGGACCCTTATAGAACCCTTGTAGGAGCTCTTAAAGGGACCCTTAGGGCAAACCCCACCGCATGCCGCCGGGGCACCGGTCGCTTCTTATTGCTCGGCCGCGAATGCAGTGGAAGCTCCCAGGCCTCGGTCTTTGTTAGTACCCAGACCTTCCAAAATCCCTTAATTAAGGAATATACCTTAAATTATAGTAGGATCCCTAATATGATTTAAGGTGTATTCCTTAATTAAGGGATTTTGGAAGGTCTGGGTACGTATGGGGCTCCTTCAAAGGAGATTCTATGGGTTCCTTGAAAGGGCTCGATAGGGGTACTATAGGGTTTAGGGTTTCGGGGTTCAGGGATTAGTAAGTAGGTAGTAAGTAGACTTCTAAGTACCCTGAAAAAGGGACCCTAATCGGGGTTATGATACTTATAAGTCCTTAAAATAACCAGTTACTAAGTCCCCTACCCTCCAAGTACCTAGCCCCCCCGAAGTATGTAAAAAAATGGCCCAAAACCTATAAAAGGCTATTATTCGACATACTTTCGGGGTCCAGGTATCCATCAAGTCGACCATCGACCCTGGGTTTAGGGTTTGTGGATTTAGGGTTTCTGATTGAGGTTCTTATGGGTTTAGCGTCAGGCTCTGGGGTTGCAAAGACCATAAGGGTCCATGTGCCCAAAAGAGCTCAGTTTGAAGGGTTCCTTTAGGGGTACTTTAAAGAGCTCTACAAGGGTCCATGTGCCCAAAAGGGTTCGTTTTTAAGGGTTCCTTTAAGGATACTTTAAAGAGCTCTATAAGGGTTCTATAAGGGCTTAAGGTCATTTAACAGTACTTTAAAAGAAGAAAAGGTGATATGCACTTAGGGCTTCAGGATGCAGGGCGCAGACGTGAAGCTAAGGGTTCAGGTTGTCGGGTTTCGGGGCTTCGGTTCTAAGGCGTAAGGTTCAGGATTGAGGGTGCAGGGTTTAGGGTTTAGGGTTTAAGGTTTAGGGTTTAGGATTTAGGGTTTAAGGTTTAGGGTTTAGGGTTTAGGGTTTAAGGTTTAGGGTTTAGGGTTTAGGGTTAAAGGTTTAGGGTTTAGGGTTTAAGGTTTAGGGTTTAGGGTTTAGGGTTTAGGGTTCAGGGTTTAGGACACCTCGTAAACAACCATACGCATTGGGGGCATCAAAAACTTGAAGTACACGGTGCAATGCTTATAGTGTAATAAGAGCCGTAAGAGATCGTGGTGGTACTTGTTTATGCTCCTATAGTACCTAATTAATATGGGGGGCCCTCAGAATTGGGAGAACGTTCTGGGGCATTGGATAGTTCTGCTATCTAGTTATGGCAGGACACCATACGGGATACTGTTGATCATTATTGAGGCCCCCAGATTACTGTGCACATGATCCGCTCGCAACCCAACACTCGATTAGTGCGAGCACAGCCCTAAGGCTCCATGTACCTGTACCCTAAACCCTAAACCCTAAGCCCTAAACCATGATCATACATACGATGGCCTCGAAAGGGCTCCTGTTTAGATACTCCACGGCCAATTTACTATGTCTGAGATGATATGACTGATTCTGACATGACATGACACGACTCATGACGGGAGGCCCTGAAAGAAACTAAAAACGACGAACATGTACGATGAACCCTGTCATGTTATTGGCCCAGCCCCTGTCCGAAGCCAGATCCACAATCTCGTACGATGTGACGGTCTCGAGGTCATCAGTAACCGACACATCGACATCATGTCCGGATCCGGCCGAGGGCCTGCCTTCACCTTCACCCCTGGTCAAAGGCCGCTTCTTGGCCTTGCCAGTCGGAGCAGAGAGCCCAGGTCTTGCGGCCGGGATCGTCGTGAAACCCAGCTCCAGGCATCGCTGGGTGAACAGCTTCGGCGTTATCAGCTCGTGAACACCGCATAGAGGCGAAAGAAGGGGCTGAGTAAGCAAATCTAACGACCGACAGCACACATCGTGTGACGCGAGTGGCGCCGCAATTTCAACATGCGACATTGCTACAATACGAAGCCGTCAATCTTACAGGGATCCAGGTAGAAAGCAAAACTCCCTTGAGCCCTTGAGCCCCAAAACCTATTGGCACTAAAGCCGCAAAGCCTGAAACCCTAAACTCCTGAGTCCTCAGCCCTAAACCCCTAAACCCCCGATCCTAGATCCTAAACCTTAAATCCTAAACCCCCTGCTTCTAAAACCTTCATTTCTCCACACTCAGACCGCTGCGATCAGTGCCTCGCTGACTTGCAATGCCTGCAACGAAAGACTGCCGGCTTCGGCTTTAAGCGCTCCTTCTAAGGCTCCTTGAAGGGTTCCTTTAAGGGGTTCCTTTAAGGGTTCCTTTCAGGGGTCCTTTAAGGGGTTCGTTTAAGGGGTCCCTTTAAGCGTTCCTTTCGGCTTTTGCGTGCTCCTTCCCTAAGGCTCCTTTAAGGGTTCCTTTAAGGGGTTCCTTTAAGGGGTTCCTTTAAGGGGTCCCTTTAAGCGTTCCTTTCGGCTTTTACGTGCTCCTTCACTAAGGCTTCTTTAAGGGGTTCCTTTAAGGGCTTCCTTTTAAGGGATCCCTTTAAGGCGGTTCCTTTAAGTTGCTCTGTTTAACGGTTCCTTCTACGGTTTTTTAGGGCTTTGGAGCTTGGGGACTGAGGGGTTTTGGGTTTAGGGCTGCAGAGCTTTGGGGCGCTTGGGGCGCGGTTGGGTTCATGGGAGATCATACGGTTTAGGGTTTGGGGTTGTCGAGCCTTGGGGCTTAGGGCGCGGTTGAGGGTTTGGGGGTGTCAGGTGGCCTTGCAATAGTTAGCAGCGAGGCTTCTGATTGAAGAGATTTCAAGTTTTTTTCTCTTTTCAGGCTGTAGGGTTTAGAAACCCTGAGCTCAGGCCTAGTAATTAGGGATTCAAAGTGGTCGATGGTGGAGTGACTGCGCATTTCTGTCGCACATTGAGGTTGGCATGCTCGAGTCGAGGTTGCAACCCTGAAGCTTATGAGCCCTAAGTCTCTTGTAGGGCGTAAGCCAGAGACCAAAAGATTTGGCGCAGCATACTCAAGTGCAATCGTTGACCAGTGTGTAGCGTCAACACTTGAGATAGGGGAAACTCGGGCTTCTGTGCAACATCTTGTCACAAACTGCAAGCCGCCGTAAACAGCAGTTGTCCCTAAACCCTAAACCCTAAACCCCTAAACCCTAAACCCTAAACCCCTAAACCCTAAACCCTAAACCCTAAATCCTAAACCCTAAACCCTAAACCCTAAACCCTAAAGTTCAGCAGGATTTTGGCAACCCAGGTCTTGCGCTGTGCTTGGAGCTTCATGGGTAGATGAAGTGGGGTCCTAAGGCCGCTAATGTGGGTCATAAGTAAAGCTACCCAATGTACAACTACTTGGAGGGTTGGAGGGTCGCGGGACTTAGTAACTGGTTATTTTAGGGAATTATAAGTGCCATAACCCCAGTTAGGGTCCCTTGTAGGGTACTTATAAGTCTACTTACTACCTACTTACTAAGTCCCCCGACCCTCCAAGTACCCATGAACCTCCAAGAATGCTACGTAAACTCTACAGACGGCTTATGGGGGAGACTCTGGCCTCTCTGCCCGAAACAAACTAACCAGCCTAGACCCCCCCAACTACCCTCTAATATACCCCAAATACCCACCATCCCAACATTGTATCCTGTGCTCGCGGCATGCTGCCTTTCAGAACACTGAGATAGTGGCTCAGGCTAGTTGGCTGTCCAAACGCACGGGACCGACAATGCGTGCATGCACATACGCTTCGTCGTTTTGCATGCTGAACAGACTTCCCAAAGGCTCCATGTACCTTCATAGTAGATATTTAAGCCTTAAAGGGGTCCCTATGTAGGTACTTTAAGGCCTAAGTATATACTATATGGGTACATGGAGCCTTAGGGCTTGGTCGATTCAGCGCAGGTATCTTATAAAACCCTATACCCGCAAATCGCCCTGAACCCCAATTCTTAAACCCTAAATCCTGAACTCGGACATGCCAGTTGACAACGTATATGTGTGCATCCACATATATATATATATATATATATGGTGCCCCCCCCCCAACGTACCTACCATTTTTATGCTTTCCTGCTCAGGTGCCGACCTCAGCACGTCGATTCAGCTCTACGGCATCGAGGGGCCGTGGCTTGCATTAGGGCGTAAGTTAAATCGTGCTCCCCCACACAGTCCCAATCGTGCTCCCCCACACAGTCCCAATCGTGCTCCCCCACACAGTCCCAATCGTGCTCCCCCGCACAGTCCCAATCGTGCTCCCCCACACAGTCCCAATCGTGCTCCCCCGCACAGTCCCAATCGTGCTCCCACTAAACAGTCCCAATCGTGCTCCCCTACACAGTTCCAATCGTGCTCCCACTAAACAGTCCCAATCGTGCTCTCCTACACAGTCCTATAACCGCGTCCAAAACATTGGAAAAACCAATAAAATCGCATACCAGGAGCTCAAAGCATTGGAAAAACCAATAAAAACCATAAAAACCATGATTTTCAAACTATCTCCCTGGGGTGGTGTCGCGCCTGGACATAATTCGAAAATCATAGTGTTTATGGTTTTTATTGGTTCTTCCAATGTTTTTGGCTGCTGAAACGCTGAAACATTGGAAAAACCAATAAAATTGGCACACAAGGATTTCAAAACATTGGAAAAACCAATAAAATTGGCACACAATGATCTCAAAACATTGAAAAAACTAATAAAATTGGCACACAAGGATCGCAAAACATTGGAAAAAAAACCAATAAAAGTGTCACACAAGGATTTCAAAACATTGGAAAACCAATAAAGTTGGCACACAAGGATTTCAAAACATTGGAAAAACCAATAAAAATGTCACACAAGGATTTCAAAACATTGGAAAAACCAATAAAAATGTCACACAAGGATCTCAAAACATTGGAAAAACCTATAGAAACCATAAAAACCATGATTTTGAAACTATCGCCCGGGAGTGATGTCGCGCCTGGACATAGACTGAAAATCATGGTTTTTATGGTTTTTATTGGTTTTTCCAATGTTTTCAGCTTCGGAAAGTCGGAAACATTGGAAAAACCAATAAAAACTATGATTTTCAAATTATAGTCCCTCCTCGGACATAGTTTGAAAATCATGGTTTTTATGGTTTTTATTGTTTTTTCCAATGTTCTCGGCTTCTGAAACTCGGAAACATTGGAAAAACCAATAAAAGTGACACACAAGGATTCCAAAACATTGGGACAACCACTGCCAGTTGCAGATTTGAAGCTCAAGGCTTTCGTCAGTCATCAATATCCTGAGTGCCATGTCTTCTTCGGACGTTTCGATATGGAAGGGCTTGCCGCGCGATGTGGCAGATTGCATCCTGAAGCTGGCTTTGGGGCATGTGCCAGAAGTTGTGGGTGCGGTGCCTCGAGCGCCACACCCATCAGAAGCCTCCCGCATTTTCGCAAGACTTCCTTCCGGACAACGGGTGTCTAAAAGTTAATGTTTCAAATAATAATGTAGTGCTACTACCTTTCAGTCCATAATTCTTTTTGTGAAAGACTTGAGCAATGCAGGAACAGTCGTGTGGCGAACCAAGTGCAATTGCTACGCCTTCGACGACGACGGCCATGAACGCCCTCTGACGTCGCTCGAGTACGTACTACTGTTCAACGAGTTGTCCAAGTGAGGTTAACATGCCATATCGTCTGAGGAGCTCACCAAGTGATTCTCCGGATTCATTGTAAATTGCAAGCAAATTTCCAGAGCTCACCAAGTGAGCTTCGTCATAGCTTTCACTGTTTCATTCTGCACTTTCCGGAAGAAATCATCACAATCATCTCTGTACTGCGATGATTAGACATGAGCCTCTAAATGATTCAGAAACCATCCGAAGTCTGACACAGGTAATGTTTGCATCAGTTCCAAGCTCGTGCAAAGCATAAGCTACTAGACCCGGCTGATTGCAAGAAGAAAATGTCGGTCTGGATATCACTAGTGTGTGGAGGAAGTGTGTGCCAGCAAGCAGTATCGATGTTGTGCTTTGATTTCGTTCATGTCTGCTAGTTTTCTTGGATCCAAAAGCATAAAGCAGTGTAGTCCGTTCTTTCTTCGCGTCATACTTTCCGCGATGGATTGCGCAGGACGTGATGGGAACGCCTCTCTCAACACCGGCATCGAAGCCACACAGGGCATGCATTTATCCAAACCTTTGCCCTTCCCAACCTTCACTGACCAAGCTCCTGGAGGAATGTCGGTAGCGGATCTTCCCTTGCAAGAGCTCTCTGGCGCCAACACCACCCTCAAGCATTTTGTTGACATCATCCATGACGTCGCGCCCCCCAACAAGTCGGACATCGAATCGGCCGTCACAAAAGGCAATTGGAGCCCCAAGGACATCCCGGCGCCTTTCTGCCACAAAACAGATATGGAGATCAAGCTCATCACCCAGTTTGTGGTTCTACCTCAGCAGAACGACAAAGTCACCGTTATCAAACACATGTACTGCCACGAGTTCAAGCTGAACAAGTCCACAGTCGAATCCTTGTGTCATAGTGAACCGCAAACCTTGCGATGGCATGGTCAGGCTATGAACTGCCGGAAGGCCTGGCAGTGGTTTCTCGAACAACTGGGGGGCTGGCAGTGTCGACAATATGCGTTGACACATGTTCTTCCGCATCAGAAAGCTGCTGCAGATGCTGGCGGTTCTTTCATGTCCAATCTCACTGAGGAGGACGTCGACAAAGGATTTCAATTCATCGCAGACGAAGCTCCTAATCTGGGCAGCGAGTGATAAAAGGTCACATGGATTACCAAGAACGTCAGTGTCAACAAATCATCACCAATTTACTCATGGCCACAGGCACTCGTCGACAAATCGCTGAGAGCCATCCAGACTGATGGTGTCTTGGCACTCCCGGTCGAAGATTTCTTCTTCACTTTGGCAGATGTGGACCTAGACGTTCTTGACTTCGCCGTTCGTCCCATTATCAAGACCATGAAAACCGTTGCCGCCGGGATTCTAGGAGGCCCTGGCAGCGGCAAGACACCTCTTGCACGGATCATCGCTCTATGTGCTTCGCGATATTGGAAACGCGAACTCGGTATCTCCTCCCCGGCATCCTTCCGAGAAGCAAGTGAATTTGATTCTGGGATTCGGAAAGCAATCTCTGGTGTTGGTACCCTTTTAAACATCATCATAATAGTGCGGTTGAAACATACTAAGATATTTCAATGCCCAGGATTTCTTTCGCGGACAGCCTGGCCGCAAAGATCGACCGGATGTACATGATGACGGGCGTCTCGCAGAAGAACCTATTCGCAAAATGAAAGGTTTCACTGACGTCGGTTGCACCATGATGACCAAGGAGAGGTGGGGGGCTGCCAAGTTCGTTCAAGGTCAAATGCGTGTCTTTGTGTGCAACGACTATGTTTTCACGGAAGCTCTCAAACAGCTGCAAGATCATCGCTCTGGCTCCATCTCTTACCTGACACATGAAGAATTCTTGGATGTGATCGCTCCAATGTTCCCCAAAGACACAGAAGATCCACACAAGATGGCTGTTCTGAAGCGCTCTAACATCCTTGTCAGTGCAGGCAACTGCTTACTTTTCCGTCGCTTTACCCAAGAGGAGATCACGGTTCCATGTCTCAGCATGGGTGCTTCTGCTGAGTTTCTGAAACCTTCCAGTGGTGACAGGTATCAACAGTACCGCGACACCAATGTCTCCATGCATCCGAATTTCCAGCGAGACGTGCAGTGGGAGGCTGACTATGTGGACGCAATCCTCAATGGTAAAACGCCGCCTCGTCCGGGCATCACTATCATAAACAGCAATGCCATTCGCCAGTTGTTTCATGGAGATACTCCAGCTTCCAAATCATCTTTCGCGGCCGCCGCCTCCCATCAGCAGCTGTCCCGCTCAGGTACCCCGCCTCCCAAGGCGCCGTCGGCGGCAACCTCTTCGAATGAACCGCCAGCCCACATCAAGCAGGAGCCCATCGCATTCAACCGCAAGTTGTCGAGTTTGTCAGGTACGATCATTGACTTAGACAGTCCACCACCAAAGGTTTCGCGCAGGAACTCTGCCATCGACGTGCATTCCGGCGAGATCCTTGCAGAGCCTGCCCACACGCATTTCGCTGAGCCCGTCGGCCCGCCATCAGAAGCCCCATCACAGGGTAGCCCTATGGATGTGATGGAGGAAGAACTGCACGATCCCATGGATGATCTCGAGAAGCTGCTCGAGGAGGACATGGACAGGCTTGTGGCGGCAGAAAAGTGAACATGATCTGTACAAATCCAATACGTCCGCCGTCTAAGTAATCGTATGCACAAACTATGCGCGTGATGCTCATGATGTCCTATACGGTCTTATGCGGTAAAACTGCACGTAAAGAGTCTAGTAATGTGAGTTTTCCTAATCAAGAAGCAGAGCAAACAGCGCATAGTATTTTGGTGTGATTGCTGTAGATGCTTGATGACCAGCCGCCTTGGTTTACAAAACTAGTTTCCTGCAGTGAGCTCAACAGTTTGCAGCAGGCACTTTTCCGTGATCTTGTTGATGTCTCATCGCGTTTTGTGTAGAGGAAACTTGCTATGGATGGCTTGCCATTTGAAGCGATCAATTGTGTGTATCCACGTCCCTTTGATCTTCCTCAGCTTCACCATGCCGCCCAAGGAGAAGTTCAACCCCTTCCCGCCTCCCAAAAAAGGCGTGCGACGGATGATTGCGAAGAGACCTGCAGCTATGAAGTCTGCGATTTGGAACAAAATTCCTTATGTCAAAGACAATAACGGTGGTCATGTGCGTTTGGAGAAGGCCAAGTGGCGCCGCACCATCCAGGAACTCCTTTCAGCAAGCAACGAGAACTGCGGACGGCATTCTCCCTGATTGGAAAGGTTGTGTATGTCCGCATTGTCAATGTGGTAAGCTCGGTCCTCTCACCTCCAATGGCCGCGATGACATCCTGCGCTACAGGTGCAACAAGAAGGGCTGTCAGCGTTATTTTCTTCCTCAACACCTACACCCATTCTTCACGGCAACGAACGGGCCAGAGGGTCACTCGCTTCAAATGCAGGCTGCAGCACTTCTTCTTCGTCTCCTCAATGTTCCGCTGTCCAGTATCCATTTGCTCACACACATCAATCACAAAGCCCTAGAAAGGCTCAACCGCAACATCTTGCTCATGCGCAAGGGCTATGTCCAAAAGGCGGAGAAGGAAATCAAGTTCGAAGGCTGTCCAAGGGCTTGGAAAGAGGTCGAAGCCGACGAAGCGACCTTCGATAAGAAGACTCTTTCCCCTCAGGAGCTCGGCGTGAACCATGACAAACCAGTGCTCTGGGAGCAGTGGGGAGCCATAGTGCAGCGCGGGGCTCCTGAGACCCTCGTGTTGACCAAGCTAAACCCAGCAATGACAGTTCCTCGTGCGCCCGGTCCTGGTGCCATCAGAAAGGTGGATTGGAAACCTCTGGCCTTGAAGCACATCGCAAACCGAAATGTCATCCTCCACACGGATTCGGCCCGCTCCTACAAAATGAAATTGCCCGGGGTTGTGCACGATGCAGTGGTGCACAAGAAGAAACGTGTCAAGAAGAACGGCAAGTGGGTGTGGTTGAAGCCGACCTTCGTTCGCATCTCGAAGCACAAGTTGCCTGATGGCCGTAGAATTTCCTGTAAAGCGGGCACCCAAATCGTAGATCGCGCGTGGAAATTCATCAAAGCCAGACTCACCAGGAACCAGTATGTAAAGGCATCCTCCTTGTTGCTTGCTGCACAGATTCGCAGTGCACAGTGGGAGTACTGGAACCGCCAACGTGATCTCTGGTTGTGTACTGGGCATGTTGTTGCTTCCTACATGGAAGGCATTGTGAGGAGGTGAATACCGAGTACAGATCTCTGGGCCTCTAACCTGTGATTTTGAGTAAAGTATGCACTTCGTACGCACTGCACACCTGTTTGCCAGAGTCACACAGGAAAGCTTGAGGCTTCAGATTGCCCGAAAGAAACGAATATGCAGTGAGCCAGTGCTGTGAGTGTGTGTGTGTGTGTGTCGGATGCGGCACCAGCACAGCTTGCATGAAGTTGCTGCTCGCGTGGCTCACAGATACGCATTGACATTAGCAATGCACGGCATTCAAGAGACAGTTTCGGCTTGGTGCTAACCTGCAAGCAGTTTATCAGCATGTGGAGCCTGTCACACAATTATACAACCTGAACCCTGGACACTGCAACACTGCAACAGACCTCCGTTCAAAACCTGAAGCTGTGAACCCTTGAGACTGGTGGGTGAGGGATCGCAGTCTGTTGATGCTTGTTGCATGTCTAAGGACACCTGGCCGCACTGGTTGTCTCTGGGCACTTTACATGTACACGTATATGCATATAGATATATGTATGATGATGTCTTCAGGTGTATATGTGTATACAGTAGTTTCTGTTTCTTGTCGGATTTCACTCTGGATTAGGCAAGAAGCTGCCTTATAGAAGACCAAAAAGTGTAGGTACGTCGGGGGGGGTAGCATATATATGTATGTATTTTTTTGCAACATGATATTACTATATCTATAAGTAAAATTTGCTTACAACCATGTTGAAATCATAGTACGGTGCCTTCAAAATTCATTGGTAAGGCTTGAGCCCCTTAGATCTAAACCCTAAACCCCTAAACCCCTAAAAAAAACCCTAAAACCCTAAACCCCTAAAAACACCCTAAAACCCTAAACCCCTAAAAGCACCCTAAAACCCTAAAACCCCTAAACCCTAACCCCTAAAGCCCTAAACCCCTAAATCCCCCCGACTGGCTGGGACTCTTGGCTGCGGTGGCGCTATAATCTTCACGGCCACATCGCAGATAAGACATCAGCTGCCTCAGCCAAAAAATGGACGGGGGGGGTTCGGATTTAGGGTTGCAGAGTCTTAAGATTTAGGCTGCCTCGGCCAAAAAAAGAGGGGTTCGTCGGATTTAGGGTGGTTTCAGGCTTCGGATTTAGGGTCATAGGGCTTCTATAGCCTTTTCAAGGCCGCGCCCTATTGGGGGTTTCGAAGTTAGGGTTGCAGATCTAGTTTTAGGGTTTAGGCTGCGCTCTTATTTAAGGAGCCCTCTTTCATTTACCATACATGTACTATAGATCCCTATTGTGTGGTAACTTAAACTAAATCCCCTGACAAGAACCCAGCCCTAATGTAGACCTCTATGTCAGATATAGAACCCCACTATAGATCCCTTATAGTACCCCTTATAGACCATCTTTAAGACTCCAGTTCCGGGTTTAGGTTTTACATGTGACATGCTGGTAAGAATTGCATGCGTAGCTTAGGGCCTTGGTGCCTCATGACGTGGCAGGGTTTGGGGTTCAGGGTTCAGGGTTCAGGAACTCTGAACCCCCTTTTCAGCTGAGTTGCGGACTCGGCTCTAGATTTGTTTGTTAGGGGCCAGCTTATATCTTCACGGCGAGGAACCTTTTGCCCTGCCGTGTGGTGTTAGGTCATCTAGACGAATGGAATGCACGACAAGTCTTATTCACGTAGAAGGGGGGTGGGGGAGGGGTTAGTATGTCCCTATTCTAATTATTAAGGCCCCCATACTATAGTACCCTTATAGACCCCTTATAGTAGCCCCTATAGTTTCCTTAAGAAAAGTAGTATCTCCCAGCTACACGGCCCCCAAAACCGGAGAATGCTTGGAGCAGGCCCCAAACTTGGGATCCTAAACCCCTAACCCCTTCTCCCGGAAGTTTCAAGCCCAAACCCCATAATACTATATCCCAAACCCTAACCCTAAACCCAAATCATAAATCCTAGTAGCCCTACAGTAAGCCCCAAATGGGAGATTCCAAAAATAGGGGACCCCAATTTAATACCTTAAAAAGGAGGATCCTTATTATAAGGACCCCAAAACAAGGTACCCCTAATTTTTCGGAAACTTTTCAACCCTAAACCCTTTATAGAACCCCTATAGATCCCTTTAAGGAACCCCTATAGATCCCTTTGAGGAACCCTTGAAGGATCCTTTAAAGGTACCCCCGATTTTCGGAAACTCCCAAATGCCCTGGACCCTGAACTCTGACCAGTACAACCCCGAGGCCTGGGGTCTGGATCCGGGTTTAGGGTTTAGGGTTTAGGATTTAGGGTTTAGGGTGTGTAACAGTATGCGCGCGGTGTGCGCCTTTTACTTTAGGAATAGGGGGCGCGCCCACTAATCGCGCGCTTGCGTCAGCATGTAGTCCCGCCCCAACCACCCCAACTATTCTCAATTAGGGTTTAGGGTTCACCCCCCAAACCCCCCTCAAGGGGGGCTTTCTTGCTCTCTGCTTCCTTTCGCAGCTTGACATGTAAACAACAATATTTCTCCACAAATCACTGCTGAAATGGTTTCTGTCGGGTTGTGGGTCCTCGCGGCCTGTGCCGGCCGCTCGACAAAAAGCACGGGTTTCCAACAAATTTCGCGCCCTATAAGGGCTGCTCGAAGTGCAGGGCAGGGCAGGGCAGGGCAGGGCAGGGCAGTGCAGGGCAGGGTAGGGTGCAGGGCAGGGCAGGGCAGGGCAGGGCAGGGCAGGGCAGGGCAGGGAGGGCAGGGCAGGGCAGGGGCAGGGGTTGGGGCAGGGGGGGCGCCTTTTTGGAGGGGGGTCCCCAGCCAGAACCAAAAACACATCAATGGTCGTGGGTTTGGGGTCCTCATTATAACGGACTGACGTCCGTATTGTGTGAGGCGTAGCCGAGTCATTTCCGTCCCCGTATACCGCGAGGCTTTACCCTCCCTCACCGTCTTGTCAAGACGCTCGGCCGGGAACCTCGCTCGGAGCCTCGAGCGCCCATGCAAATGGTCAGCGCAGTTTAGGGTTTAGGGTTTAGGGTCTAGGGTTTAGGGTTTAAATAGGGTTTAGGGTTTAGGGTTTAGGGTTAAGGGTTTATAAACCTCCTCAAACCCAACGAAGCCCTTATGTAGGCGCCCTGAAAACTGGAATAAGGGTTCCCTTTTTAAGGATCCTTAAAGAGGTCTACACGGGATCTATGATACTGTAAGTATAATCAGGACGCCCAATGAGGTAAAGTTCATTATCAGGGCCCCTATAGTATGACCCTGAAGCCCCATGCGCTCCAAACCTCTGTTCCAAACCTCTGAACTTGAAAACCCTTCAACTCAATGCAGGAAGGTTCTGAAAGGCATCAGGGATAGTGGAGGCTCCGAAACCCTAAACCCCAATGCCCAAACCTAAAGGGTAGAGGTTTGGGCTTTCGGGGTTTGCAAGGTCGTGTGCCAAGAACCCAGACCTTCCAAAATCCCTTAATTAAGGAGTATACCTCAAATTATAGTAGGATCCCCAATATGATTTAAGGTATATTCCTTAATTAAGGGATTTTGGAAGGTCTGCAAACTTCAGGTAAAGATCCGGCTTCGGAGCCCCTTTTTGGGCACTGGCGTTTGGCAGGTGGTCGGTCGTGGCGTCATTATGTATTGAAAAATGGTAATCGATGTCAGATCTCTGCTGTCTGGTGCCCAGAAGTGCCAAGAAACACCAAACGGTCTGATGGCACAAATTCTCAGGATAAAAGGACACAGTAGTCCTAACTCATTGGCTGCTAATGAGAGAGAAACCACCCAACACCCCAAGTGGGCAAACAGTGGCCAAAGCACGAGGGATCCAGCAGCTACAGCGGCCGCCACGGTTTGGAGTTCAAGGTTTAGGGTTCAGGAGTTTCGGGTTTAGGGTTCAAGAGTGCAAGAGCCGCAAGCTGCTTCTCCTGGCTAGTTGGCCAAACAACGACTTGCTTCATTGCTCTGGCACTCCATCGCTCCGATCGACCAAACATTCAACCGACAATATTCGGGCCTGACGAATTTCAAGTGGGCCTTGAGGTTCATGGACGTATAGTATAGGGACTATATCCATCTATATGTATAAAGAATATATAAGTAACTAAGTACACATATAATAAACAAACAAACAAATCAATAAATGAATATATGTACACATGCCCGGGCTTAAGAGACTGAATAAGTCTTCCGATCTCACCGACCCTTTATACCGAAACCTCGGGAAATACGGGGTTGGGGCCTAGGCCTTAAGGCTTAGAGTTTAGGGTTTAGTCTGTAGAGCCATTGCTCGCGCTTGTCCAGTGTCCAACCATGTCTAAACCAAGACATGTGGCTGGTCGGGGCTGATTGTGCAGGATACAGGGTCTCGTCCAGGGTACCCTAAATCAAAAAATGCAACTGTTTGACATTGAAAGGCTGGAGCAAGCTCCCGAAAAAAAAACAAGCAAGTAGCGCAATACAAATTGTATGATATGTTCCCGAAAACGTAAACCCTAAACCCTGAACCCCAAACCCTGAACCCGTAAAGCAAGCAAAAGACGCAAAGCCGAACCTGGGAGCCTCAGAGAAAGAGGCCCCCCATGGGGAGAGCAATGACAAGCGAGGCGTAGGTGCTTGGAGGATCTTGGGACTTGGTAACTACCATTTGCTTAAGAACCCCCAAAAAATAAAAAATATATTCCTTATGGGGGTAATATAGGGATTATTATTTTTATTTTTTGGTGGTTTCTTAAGCAAATAGTAGGTAACTTCAAGTGTTCGTTAAGGGGCTCTGGAAAGGGGTTTGCGGTTTAGGGGTTTAGGGGTTTAGGTCTTAGTAAATGAAAGGGTTCCTTACAGGGTTCCTGAAAGGTGTGCAAGGCTTCTGGTGGTCATGGGACCTCGTAGGTAAAGTTCGAAGGGTTCAAAATCGTCTCTAAGGGTGCCATAAGGGTTCCGTGTGGTTTTAGGGCTCCGGGACGTAGTGCAGAAAGGTATAAGCAATTACAATAGTCTTTTCCATCATCCTAGTTACCAAGTCCCAGGATCCTGTAGGTATCTGAGCCCACTTCTAAGGCTCCACAAATTTGCGTCCTTCGAAGAGCTTGGTGGCTAATTGAAACACAAACTCTCTCCCCTAAACCCTAAACCCCTGTATGTGTGTTTGAAGCCTCGATCTGCCAGACGGCTAGTAGGAGTAAGTGCACGCCTTGATCAGCATCACCGTCGTCCGGAGCTCGTCGATGTAGGGGGTGGTAGCAGCAGCAAGAACAGGAGTAGTAATTAGCAGTGTTTTAGCGTTAAACCTTGAGGCTTTGATGTTGCATGGTTTAGGGTTGAACCCTAAACCCTAACCCAGACTGCCGGGAGGATCTAGAAAGTAGATCCTCTAGTTTGGGGCCCTATACTACTACGGGTACTTTATAGGAACCCACATTAAGGGATCTACTTTTTGGATCCGCCCGGCCGGGGGTCTGGGAAACCCTGAACCCCTAAACTGAGGCTTGGCATCTTTCAGCTTGGGGCTTTGGGGTTTCACTTTTCAGGATTTTCTTGGCTGACTTCTAAAACCCCTCCTAAAAGTTAAACTTTTAGCCTCCTTATTACAGTTCATATAGAAACATACCCACAAAGTGAAAGTCCTAAGAGCCAGCCAGAAGAACACCAAGTTTTTGTAAACATCGATCAAGCCCGCAAGCCAGCTCTGAAACCCTAAACCCTAAACCCTCAGCCACCAGAATAGTCGAAAGACAGTTTCCTCCGTGCCCTTGCACCACCGGGGGGCTCTACCGGCCGAAGTAGGAGCTTAACATCTATGGCACAGATGCCTTCATGATGAGAATAGGGTTTAGGGGTTTAGGGTTTAGGGATGAGAATAGGGTGCTGGCGTGTGTTATAGCATCGTTACAATCAGGAACCCCAAGGAACAGCAAATGATTCACGATTCTGAACTACGATGTGGTTGGATGGTTTTGATGGCATTTCAGAGGATGAGGCTGGGCGGTAGGTTTGGGGGCTTCAGGGTGAGATGCAGGTGCCGATTTCTCTAGAATATGAAGAGGGTTCGAGTTAGGGTTGGTTGAGGGTGTGGGGCTTAGCTCAGGGAGATTTGATGAAGCGTCATCGTCTTAGGATCCAAGACGGCTCTTCAACATTGTGAGTCGGCTCGTGTTGCTGCGCAGGGGGGACGCGGATGCTGAGTTTTGCAAACTTAGTGACTTAGTCAGCCAGAGCCCCTAGGACTGCAGAAAAGAGGCCGGACTTCGAAAACTCATGCATGCTGTTCAAATGATCGTTCGAAAAACTCCGTCAACATCCCAGTGCAATCCAGCCGGATGCATGGATCGGTGAAGGCTTGCAAACCCTAAACATTAATCTCAGAACGATATGCCACTCACTCTCGCATCTGCATTGGCAATCTGCGGGCTTTGGTCCCTAAGCTCTCCCAGGATTCAGCCAAGGTTACAAAATCAAGTCTGGAACCACGATTCCCGAATCAGGCTCTCAGGTTTACGGTTTCAGAGCCCGCACCTCAACCCTGCAATAAACCGTAGGCTCTAAGCCCCAACCGAAAATCTTACACCCTAACGCATTTCTCTGAACCTGAAACCCTAAACCCAGAGCCCGCGCACGCCCAAACCCTATACCCTGAAACCAAAAGCCTAACCCCTGAACCCTCGACCCTAAACCCTAGGCCCTGAACCCTAAACCGCACCACTAAATAAAGCGAAGGGCGATGCTGGACACACTGGGCGCATCGGGATCGCAAGCGAGATCTGGCTAAGAGCACAGGACTCCAGAAGCTCCACATATATATATATATATATATAAGTATGTATATAAATACACACATATATATATATATATAAGTATGTATATAAATACGTGTATATATATATATATATATATATACATACATCAATGTATATACATACATATGTATATAAAAAACGTATGTACACGTATGTATCTACATCTTCTTGGCTGAATGTTTTGAGTTTAGGGAAATCTTTAGGACTCAGGGTCTTTAGGGCTTAGGGTTTTGTGTGTAGATGTAAACCTATACCATAATATACCTAAATATCCGAAATATCTCAATCTCAATCAAAGCTGTATCTGTCTGAACCTACCTATCTACCTATCAGTCCATCCATCTAATGCATCAAGGAGTAGGGTTTAGATCTGGCACGCAAGATGTTACAGCGTGTTTCTGTACCAGTCTTAAGTTTCAGGTGTAGCTCTGTCTTAGCGGTTGAGATTACAGTAAAAGCCAGAAAGTTGGAATATGATTATCCTAAGCCCTTTTTGGTAAATCATAAGGTATCCTACCCTGAAACCATATTCCAACTTTCTGGAGTTCCCTGTAAGGCTTAAGGGGCGAAGGCTTCGGTCTGGAGCCATTGTACAGCAGGAACTCTGGTTGTAGCATCTAAAACAATCTAGGGGCCTAAACACTGATGATAGTATAATATACCCTAAGCCCTATTCTATGTATTGAGGCCCCTATATTACCACAGAGCCCCGTTCTAATGACATTTCAGGCTCCTCAGCTGAGCCCTAGATACGCAGCGTTGCCTTTCCTTTGTTTTTGAGAGGGGGGGGGTGTCTTCGAACGTCCTGGGCAAGTTCAGGGTTTAGGGGTTCAGGGTTTAGGGTTTTGAAAGAGGCCTCAGATTCAGCCTCGCTTCGGTGACGGGGTGTGAGCGGATAGGATGCCCAGTAACCTAGGAATAACAAGGGATCCCTTTTTGGCATTGGGGTAACTTTGTAAGGAACCTAGGACTACAAAAAGGGAATAAGGGTAGCACTGGGCATCCTAGGCAGATAATTAAGACTTACCCGTCGGGGTGTAGCGGGTCAGGTTCAGGCGTTGGCCAAGAAAGCCCTTGGCCCTACTAATCCTCAAACCACAAAACCGTAAAGCACTAAATCAGCTGTCATGCTACGGCAATGTTGTCTGTCTTGAATCATCGTCTATTGTGGTGGGGGGGTCCTGATATTAAAGATGTATACCACCCATTATCTATAGTAAACCCCAGAAAGTTGGAAAATAAGATAAGGACGACTATTGCTGGGATTGCCTATTTTTTGCCCTGATGGCATAAGGATACGAATGTTATTTATACTTTTCAGCTGCACCTGTTGAACCCCTCGGGCTCAGGAGCACGGCCAAGGGCTGGGCTTGAGGTTTAGGGTTTAAGGGTTGTAGGGTTTAGGGTTTAGAGGTATTGCTTTAGCAATACAACATACTTGATTCATATTCATGGTCTAGGGAGTTGGGGGTTTAGGGCTCAGGGGGTTCTCCGCGTGCTCTTAGGTGATGCGGCTGGTGTCGCGTCCAAAAACCTCGCCCCGGAGCCAATCCAGTCCGACGAGAGCGCGGTTCTTCCAGCCTGACATCTTGTGCTAAGGTTTATAGGAGTTAGGGACGTCCAGGACTTTTCGTCTTTGGCATTGGGGGATAGGGTGCACAAGTAAGTAAGACGATGGTGAATGTGTTGGAGATAGAATGCGAGGCAACAAGATGCATGTGCCGCTGGTGATGGCAACGTCGGTACTGCGTTTGTATTGGTGATACGATGTGATGCTGATGCCGATGATGATGATGATGTTGGTGATCATCATCATTGAACATCATGAACATCATCATCACCATTAACACCACAGTGGTGATGCTGACGTTCCCAAAGGGCGGAGACTAACGGACTAACGAATCTTACGGAAGAACATGATGAATTTCACATTCGTCGATGTGGGACGCCTGATATCGATGCCTCCGTACAGGGATTTGATGCTGGGAATGCTACTTGTCCAGTATCCTGGGGAAGTAAAGGCAGTAAAGGTTAACCTTTGGGAGTACATTGGGATTATGTAGGAGTTATAGTACCCCAACAAGCTTGAAGGCTACCTATTCTACTAAGACTCTACCTGAACCCTAAACCCCAAACCCTCGACCCTGAAACCTAAGCCCTAAACCCCGAAACCCTCTAGAGGTTTAGGGGTTAGGAGTGTAGGGTTTAGGGGTTCAGGGTTTGGGGTTTAGGGGATGTTGGAGCTATTGTTGGTGCTGTTGCCAATGAAATGCTGCCGGTCTTATTGTTGTTCCTGGTCTTAATTGCTGGCGCCATTTGCTTCGTTGTTGAGAAGAGTCATGAGCCGAGAGAGATCAAGAGTCAATCGGGCGGCAATTGTTCGAACACCCTGACAGCCCTAGTTGCTGGTTACACGACGATATCCAAAGCCCAAACACTGCTGACAATAGCCATGCAAAAAGGGCATAACAATGATCTACAAGCCACAAACCCGGAGTTTTAATACAACGTCTACACTCTACAACACCTCACCCCTGACCCCATCATATGTGCACGTATAGTCAAACCCTTGCACAAGGTAGGCTACATTGCTTCTAGGCCCCAAACCCTACCCCTTGTATGAAGAACCTTGTAAACTGGCCGTGGGGCTCCAAACAGCGCAAGAAACTGACGACGTAGGCACTTGCAGCCACAGGCATCCAGACCTCAAACCTCCGAGCCGTTTGAAACGAAGTAGAAAACTGAATATAAACCTCATCATATGGGTAGTGCTGTACATGAATATCCTTTTGAGGGTCCTTTCTTCAAGGGGTGCCGTATTATTTTGAGACCAAATGGTGAACCTTAATTTACAGGACTACCCTTATAGTGCCCTTATAGAAACCCTATAGAAACCCGTACAGATCCCTTTAAGGAGCCCTATGAAGGGGCCCTAATTTAGAGAAGTACCCTTATGGAAACCCTTATAGATCCCGTGAAGCGACCCTACAAAGGGACCCTAATTTAGAGAACTACCCATGTATCACCCTACACCCTAAACCCTAAGAAGAAGCCCTATTTTTGAAAGCTACCGCGTGTATCCATGGCTCTGGGAAGCCGAGGGACTGAGCTGCGCAGAAGTCTCCTGGATGTTGGATCCGGAGGGCGTACAATAGGGGCCTTAAGCCTTAGAATAACCCCAAGGGTCCAAAGGACCCAATAATTAGGTACTCGGCTTTAGGATAGTAGTTATGTAGGTTAGGATTTCGGAGAGTATATGATTATTGGGTACTTGGACCCTTAGAAAAAGGATCCTTGAAAGGGCTCCTTATAAGGATTTATGGCTTAGGGTTTAAAGGTTTAGGGTTTAGGGGGGTCTGAATGATTAGACAAGGGTTCCTTTAAAGGGTTCCTTTTTAAAGGAGTCTGTTTTAAGGCTTAATTAGTATCCGAGGTCGGGCCTTAATAATCGGAATAGTGTGTGGGCGCCCGTTTTGCTATACATTTGATAGGGAATCTCCCAAAATAGCATAGTAGTTATTAAGGCCCCTATAATAGGTGCCGGGGATTTTAATGGTTTAGGGTTAGGGGCTTCCGGATTTAGGGGTTTAGGGGCCAAGGGATTTAGGGTTTAGGGGTTTAGGGTTCGGAGGTGGCAGGGGTTGTTCTTGATGGATTGGTGAATGCAAGGGTCGGCAGTCGTACTGTTGATGACATAAATCCTGCATTACCCTAAGGACCCTAAACTATGGGAATTATGGCCCATTCCTTATTATGGGTAATGCAAGGTTTATATCATCAACCGTAGTTTGTTAGTCTTTCTATTTAGGGTTTAGGCAGCTGAGCATTATGAAACCCAAAACCCTAAACCCTGTTGCAGGAATGTCAAGCCCCAAGCATCCTTGACACGCGCTATCTATTCCTACTGCAAACGAAAGCAATACCCTATAAAACTCTGTATGTAAGAGTCCTAGTACAAACCTTAGAAGCCCGGAAGCCCTGTAAAGCCACTATGAAGCCCTACTGCAAACCCTAAAGACCCCTACGAAGCTTTGCAGTGGCAAAGGCTGCGTAAAGAATCGAGCCGAAACCCTGCAGAACCCCAAACTCCATGACAAATCCCTGAACCATACAAAGCCCTACTATACATGAAGTCTTAGCTTCATCGTCCAAGCTGCAGAAGACCGGATAGACCTCTTGCAATAGCCCTTACAGCAATCCTGAAATATAGTAACCCGCAAAGTAACCCTTACGGCAACCCTTGTAGTAGACATAAACGGAAGCCTTGAAGGAACATTCAAAGGCCCCCAACCCCGAACCCCGAAAGGAACCCAATACCCAAAACCCTTAAAGGAAACCCCCGAAGCAAGCACCCAAAGGAACCCTAAACCCTAAACCCCACGCCCCAAACTTTCAAGGAACCCAAAACCCAAACCCCCGGGAACGACCCCTAAACCCCTAAACCCTTAAAGGAGCCGTGTAGATCCCCCACAGGGATCCCTTTAAGAGTTCCCGTCTAAGGGATTCTTCAAGGAGCCCGAAACCCTCAAGACCCCTAAAGGAGCCTTAAGACTTCCCTTTTTAAGGGATCTCTTGAGGGAGCCCTACCTAAACAAGCTTTAAGACTTCCCTTTTTAAGGGATCTCCTGAAGGAGCCCTCAACCTCCAAATGAGCCCGAGCGGCGTAGAGCTTCCAGGCCACGCCGGCCGCGGGGCCCGTGATGGGGCCGATGATGGGCAGGTCAAAAGCCGCCGAGCCGCCTTCGTTTTAAGGTAGTAGTGACCTTAAACATGAAGCTTATCCTTCTGTTAAGGGGCTTTAGGGCTCCTCTAAGGGACTTTAATATCTAATTGAACCAGGTTTAGAGCTTGAGGCTCTAAAAGGGTTCATTTAAGGATTCAATGTCCTTTGAGGGCTTGAGGGGTATTTAGGGGACCTTAGGGTAATAAGCTTAGTGAGTAAGAATACATGCAAGGTAGCCATCGTTTTCCATATGCTTCTACTTGAAGGGTCGGGGGACTTAGTAACTGGTTATTCTAGGGACTTATAAGTACCATAACTCCAATTAGGGTCCCTTTTAGGGTACTTCTGAAGTCTACTTACTACCTACTTACTAAGTCCCCCTCGACCCTCCAAGCAACCCGGGGTTGAGGTTTAGGGTTTAGGGTTTAGGGTCTAGGGTTCAGGGTTTAGGGTTTAGGGTTTAGGGTTTAGGGGTTTAGGGTTTAGGGTTTAGGGTTTAGGGTTTAGGGGTTTAGGGGCTTAGGAGGGGCTTCAGGGTTTGGGGACAGTAGGATCAGAGGGGCTTTCGGGTTTCGGGTTTACACAGGTTTTTGGAGGATCCAACAAGTAAGATCCCTTAAGTGGGCGGGGGGGGGGGGGGGAAACCCTAAACCCTAAACCCTAAAGCGGCTTTTTTTTTAAAAAGCGTGGACGGCAACATGATTGGGACTTGCGCGGCGAGGCGACTCTCCGGGATGCTTGTTTCTCTTTTCGAAAAGAGGAACACTGATGTTTTCTTCATCAGGCTCCGGAAACTCCTTGCCTGCATGAAGCTGTAATATACTTGGAGGGTCGAGGGGGACTTAGTAAGTAGGTAGTAAGTAGACTTATAAGTACCTAAAAGGGGCCCTGATTGGGGTTATGGTATTTATAAGTCCCTAAAATAACCACTTACTAAGTCTCCCGACCCTCCAAGTACGTAGGGGCAACATCGGACCCTGGAGGAGTTTCCCATGCAAAACTGGTCTAGGAGAAACACACGAAGTTGCTTTCCAGCTTGGACCTGGGAATCCCTCGGCACTTCAGTCCCTCTTCATTGAATGCGAGTGCACGTTTTCGCATTGCACGACACAAGCTGCATCCGCGTCACATGGCACACATGCTTTGAGCAAGCATACAACATTAACAAATCCTGCTTGATTTCCCGGGTGGCCCATGCAGACTTCTCTTTCGAAATCGAACGACCGACTGAAGTCTCGGAAGATGTGCTGTGTTGCTTCACTTGATGGGCTCGCAGTCTTGGATTATCGGCCTAGGTAGCGAACCCCGAACTGCTTTTTGGTCGCCTTCGTGCCATTCACACTGAAGATACACATCTTGAGCTCGTTGACGAACTCAATCAAGTCGTCGCCGGTACTTGGAGGTTCATGGGTAGCTATAAGTGGAGGTATAAGTGCCCTAATATGGGCTATAAGTATAGCTCCTATATTCATAAGCCTACTTATAGCTACCCATGAACCTCCAAGTACGGGGCTCAAAGCCTTCTTCGTCTGCTCCTGTCAGCCTTTGACGAGACGTGACCCCTGTCCAGTCCTCGGGGCACCGCTCCACTTCAACCGTGATGCGGTCTACTCGTCTGCTTATAAAGGGGTTTAGGGGTTGGGGGTGCAGGATTTAGGGCCATTTAGGGCTTAGGATTTGGGATTTAGGCGTATAGGGAAGTGTACTTGGAGGGTCGGGGGACTTAGTAACTGGTTATTTTAGGGACTTATAAGTACCATAATCCGAATTAGGGTCCCTTTCAGGGTACTTATAAGTCTACTTACTACCTACTTACTAAGTCCCCCTCGACCCTCCAAGTAGGCTTCAGGGGCTTCAGGGTTTTGGCTTGCAGGAGGAGTTTAAGGCTTCCTTGAAGGGCTCGTTAAGGGTTCTTTAAGTGCTCTTTTAAGGATTCCTTTAAGGACTTTAGGGTTTAGGGCTTAGGCTCCCAGACCTTCCAAAATCCCTTAATTAAGGAATATACCTTTAAACTATAGTAGGATCCCTGATCTGATTTAAGGTATAGTATATTCCTTAACTAAGGGATTTTGGAAGGTCTGGGCTTTAGGGACTCGAGGGTTTGGGGTATAGGGTTTGTGGTGTAGGTGGGATTACTAAATGAGGCTTTCTGGGTCTCTATGTGTATTTTTGTGGGGTTGTATATAAGGCAGGGTTCGGGGTATAGGGCTGATATTCCTTTCAGGCTTCCTCTCCGGCTCTCCTAACAAAGCTCCTGTGAAGGTGTCGATTGCTATTGGGCTTGGGGGTCATACAGGGCTTGCTTGGAGGTTCATGGGTAGTCATAAGTAGGGTTATACGTCCCCTAATATGAATTAGAACTACCTGGACCCTAAGGAACCTACCTTTTTTAGGACTTGTATAAAGAAATCATATTAGGGAACCCTAAAAAGGTGGGTTCCTTAGGGTCCAGGTATGGTTACCCTACTTATAACCCCACCTATGACTACCCATGAACCTCCAAGTGGGGTGCAGGGATACGAGGACTACTAGGCAAGGCTGAGGTTTACCGGATTTCTACGGGGTTTAAGGTTTAGGGCCTAGGGTTTAGGGTTTAGGGCTTAGGGTTTAGGGTTTTAGGGTTTAGGGTTTAGGGTTTAGGGCACTTTAGCGTTCGGAGTTGTATAAGGGTTCGTTTAAGAGTTTCTCTCAAACTGATTGTTTTGTGCGGCACTGTGCAGGGCGGCTAAGATTACTATAAGACTTCGGATTGCTCGAATTGCTAGCATTTCTGTAGCGACTTGCTGTAGGGTTTAGGATTCAACAAGGCTTCGGGTTTATTCGAAATTTGAGGCATTGGTGCGATTCGAGTTTGGGGTTCCGTGCGGTCTGTTCTTGTCCAGAAGCTCTTCGTAAACGGCAATACCGATGCATGAAACATCCTGCCCTGAACCCTAAAATCCTCAAACCCGAAGCCATAAATCCGAAACCCTAAACCACAATTTAAGCAAGCCCTTTAAGGAAGCCTTTAAGGAACCCCAAGGGCCTCCCAGGTAGGCCAGCGAGCCCTTATGGAAGTAGGTGAAAGGCCCACTTGACTTGGCAACGTCCGTAAAGCTGTCGATCTCGCCATCTAAGATGGCCTGCACAAGCGCTTCGGGATGCCAACCCGCCAGAGAAGCCCTGAAAGGTTGGAACACAGAAAACAGAGACAACTCCCCAATACTGGGGCACAGTGCTTTCAGGAATATTGATGGTACTCGTTCCGACCTCTTTTTACTTCGAAATTCTATATCGGTTTCTGGGCTCGGGGATACCGATGTAGCACAGCGCGGAGGGTCAGAGATAGAGCAGATCCTATGATTCCCAGATGTTGTGCCACAATTACTTGGGTTATGTCGGGGCCTTAAAAAATTGAATAGGGTTTTCGTCGCCGTTATAGTATCTTCAGAACAAAGAAGCTAAGCAATAATACCGGTAATTACTGCGGGTTTTATACTACATGGACCCTTAGAGCAAGATCGAAGCAGCAAAAAAACCCTAAACCCCGAATCTGGAGAAATCCTAAACCCTAAACCCTAAACCCTAACTCAAGGACCTCCAAGGGCAGGATGCTCACACGCCCGCGTAAACTTATAGTATCCTTATGGGAGGGTTTAGGGTTTAGGGTTCAGGGTTTAGGGCGTCTCGCCGCGCAGCGGCAGTATTTTCTCTGTAGGATGGCGCCCCAACACTCCCAGGGGTGTGGGGGGGGGCCGGCATATCGACGTCTAGCGGTCGAATGCGATTCCACCACTAAACAATTACACATTGGTTCCTCACCTTTTCCCACCCGCTGTGAGAATACACAGGCTACCACCCAAGACATTGCCTTTTAGGGTTTAGCGCTTACGCCCTCAATTCCCACCTGCCCGGTCTAGTCTGTTGGGGCCAGGAAGGCCGCACCTACACACGCCGCAAAAGAGCGGGTCAGGCAGGGTTAGGGGAGGGTCAAGGGGGGCCAGGGGAGGCCACAGGGGCCGGGGGGGCCAGGGGGGTTAGCAGGGCCAGGGCAGGGGGGCCTAGGGGGGGGCAGGCAGGCTCAGAAACCAGGCAAGGCAGCAGACCGGTCCCTGCAATTTGCTAGCTGGGGGCTCCTGTGAAGGGGAAAGGGAAATGTCCTATTGGCTTGGCTCAGCCCCATCAATCACTGCCGGATGTCCTTCTGGGTCCAGGCACCCTAAGAAAAAGGGCGGGTACGGCCTAAGCAGGCTTGGGTGGGAATTTAGGGTTTAGGGCGGGGTCTAAGGGGGGTAGGTAGCCTACGAATCCCTAGTTCTCTCCCCTGGTCCCTAAGGCTCCCTTCAGGTTTTTTAAGGATCCCTTGTACCCTCCCCCCTTGAACCACCCTCCCTTAAGGACCCTAGAATAAACTCTGGGGGTCCCTAAACTTCTAACTTCCTAACTCCAAACACCCAGGGGCTGAGTACCCTGGCCCAAAAAAGGTTGACCTTAGAAGGGGCCCCCACCCTGTAATAGTAACTATACGGATAATATTAGGGCCCTAGTATATGCCTATTATACCACTATTACAGGGTGGGGGCCCCTTCTAAGTTTGACCTTTTGAATTGTAGTAGGTTTATACAAGCCCCAAAATGTTAAAAGGTTGCCTACTCCGCCACTGATAACAAAACAGGACCTAAATCGTGAAGGTCGGTAAGATCACTTGAGGATGCTACGTCGCGATTCGCAGAGACTCCGACAACGTCAGAAAGATCAGAGGGGAGTTTCCAAAAGCCCAAAGCAGGTACAGCTTACAGACTTTAGACCTCAAAATAGGGTTCTGATTTCAGGCCTGCTCCTAAATCTCTGGGCTGTTGGAGTCTTCGGGTCCCGTACGTACCTCTCGGTTTAGGGTTTAGGGCACGTGCCAGCATGGGCAATGGGAAAACCAAACCACCCAGAAAAAAAAAAAAACGGTGTTAAGCAGGAAGGCCGCTGCCTCCTAGAACACCGGGTTGGCCCTGAGGTGGTCCCTAAACCCTAAACCCGAAAACCCTTGTCCGTGCGGCCTTGTCGAACAGGCCTGCCAGGTACTTGCCTGGCAGTCATGGAAAGCACTCAGACTTCGGCCTTCTTGCGGCATACCACTATGGGCTATTAGACCTTATGGGTACCTTAATCTACCCTTAATAGGGTCCTAATAGGGATCTTTAGGGTCTAATAGCCCATAGTGGTAAGCAGAAAGGGTTTAGGGTTGGTGCAGGGTTTAGGGTTTACGGGCACAATGTGTATTCCCGCCACTAGGCATGCAAGAACAGCCAAAACCAATGTGAAGAGTGCTCAGCTACGAATACTTTGATTCCGGTAAGTTTTGGTTACAATGATGCAGGTCTTATGGGATTACCGGATGTCGGGCGGACCGAGCTGTGAACTCAAAAGCCCTAGGCTGCAGAATGTCAGTGATGTTGGCATGAAGCCTTTCGGATCACCGGGGATGAACAAAGACTAGGACAGCGCCCACTCTGTGATGAGGCGGTTCGACATCGAAATCTTACATTGGCATAGCATTCTTGCCGTGATTATCTTCACCACCACAATCACCGAATCATCATCGTCAACACCATGTTGTCATCCTTCCACAACAACAGCAGCAACCGCCGCAGCATTTTCTCGAACCCGCCCACTTGACGGAGGCCTTGCTGCGCCGCCACCTGCGCATCGCGACGAGCTGGGTTTACCCTCAGGGTCCATGTGCCCAAATAGGCTTCCTCTAAAGGTTCCTTTAAGGGTCCCCTCAAGTGTTTTAGGATTTTTAAGGGTGCATGAACCCAAATCGTATGTAGTTTGGGCCCAATGTGTTTTTATGGGGCGTACTTTAAGGCCAAAGTGGATACTATTTGGGTACACGGACCCTTAGGTCTTACAGTTTAGCATCCGTAACTCCGTGGTCCTCCGATTCTTAGGCTGAGTATCCTAGCCCCAAAAAGGTTAACCTTTTCAATTATGGTAGGGCTATATAGACCCCAAAAGGTTAAGGGTTACCGACTCAGCTATTAAGGATTACACCAGCGCATATAGTTACTCTGGTAGCAGCGGTTAAACGAAACGTTGCAGGCCAAGGATTCTGTTTCAGGGCTGAGGGCTGGTTCAGGATTTAGGCTGCTTTTGAAGGGACGAACAAGCAAATGTGTACCCAAGTAAATACAGAAATACAAGAATAAACACTCAAATGAAGACACAACTAAACGCGTACATATGTATACATATATATATATATATGTGTGTTTGCATATGTACATATATATATATATATACCACCTCCACCTATATATATATATATATATATATATATTTATGTATGTGTTTACATGTACCGTATACGGTTCCTTGCAGGATTCTATAGGGCATTGATACCACTGTATTCCCAACACCTCCAATGATCCAGACTGTTAAACCGACAAAGCCTCTTGGATTCATAAGCCCGTAAACACTTGCTCAACCCTGTACTGAACCCTCGTGAAACTCTAAGCAAGCCCATAAGCAAGCCCTGTACAACTAGCCCATAAGAAAACCTTGTACAACTCGTAAAGCACTCATAAAAGAAACCCTTTGTGACAGATCAGCCCCCACACCACTATACAAACCTCATAAAGCCCCTAACGACTCCATGAAACCGACACCCTTCATAACTGATCCTAAACACCAAAATTGCTTCCATAGCTGATCTAACCCTAAACCCTAAATCCCCTAAACCCTTAACCCTGAACCCTAAACCCTAAACGCGCGAACCCGACGCCCGACACCCGAAACCCTAAACCCCACCAGGTCAAGCGGCTTGCGCGGTGGGTGGGAAGGGCTGGAGGTTGCCGTCAATTCGCTCCAAGAGTCCCTTGAACTCCTCTTTTTGGGGGATTTTTAGGTTTAGGGGTTAAGGTTTTAGGGTTTAGGGTTTAGGTTATAGGGTTTAGGGTTACAGGGTTTGGGGTTTCAGGGTTTAGGGTTAAGGTTTTAGGGTTACAGGGTTTAGGGTTTAGGGTTATAGGGTTTAGAGTTACAGGGTTTGGGGTTTCAGGGGTTAGGGGTCTCGGGTTGGTATTTATAGGGAGGCCTTTGACTTGTAGGGTTTGGGGGTGGTTTTAAGGGTCGGGGCTAATTTTGTCGGGATCTAAAGATGCTTTTGGGGTGTCGGGTTTAGAGTTGACTCCTTTTGGTGGATTTGGTTAGGGTTTAAGGTACAGTGACCCTCAACCCTATGCCCAAAGCCCTAAACGCTCAACACCATAGTATAGTGTTGACCTTAACCCTGAATAACCTACCTTTGTGGGGTTCCTTTTATGATTTCTTTGTACAGGTCCTCAAAAAATGTAGGTTCTTCCGGGTTAAGGGAAGGTTTAGTGTTGAGGGCTTAGGGTTCAAGACTTAGGAGTGCTAAGGATGGGGTTTGGTCCGGGTTTTATGGTTGAAGGTTCATGCAGGCGTTAGGAGACCCCTGATTTCTTCCTTGGAATCTTTCGGGAGGCTCTTTGAATGTATAGCCTTGTGTGTAGGCTTTGCATTCCGGGATATGGAGTTTACATGTTTCGGGGATCTGTGTTCGGGGCTTTTTAGGGGTTTAGGACTCAAAGGGTCGACGTTTCCTAGGACCTACCTGGGATTGATGCAGAGTGTGAGGGTTCGCGACTTGACGATATGTTTCGTGAACTCATCAAAAGCATGTGGCAGCAATCGCAATGCTACTTTGGGCTTGAAGGCTCGGGGCTGCTGGCCTCAAGCTTTGTTGGATGCAGAGCAAGCTCACAAGGAGGTCGATGCATCCCTGTTTGATGTTCCAGTGCGCCCATAACAGCTTTGCTTGTTCGCCGTCCCCTGGCAAGAGACGGGGTGGGGAATGTCCCCGCGCTTCGTACCGAAGTGATGCTTGCCAGAACCCTATCACGAAATAAGTGAGAGCCCACAGCCTTAAACACCTTCAAACATTGACACTCGAAACTTACAAACCCACACAGTCTTGCGCCCGACTACTAACTCTGACCCGCAAAACATGTTGCTCGTCCAGGTGCCATCTGTGGCAACGCGACAAGGGCTTCTCCGATGTCAAGAGAACACGCTGCCGAGCTGGTGATGCGGTGCATATCGAGACATGATGGGCCCAACGAAACCCCCAAACCCTGGCAGCTATTAACAACCCTTCTATTAGATATGTATATATATACATACATATACATATATATATAATTATACATACATGTTATAGATATACATATATATATATATATATATGTATTTACATTGCTTGCTAAATATACAGAACATATACATATATATATATATATATATATATGTATATATATATATATATGTATGTATGTATGTATGTACGTATGTATGTGTGTATGCATACTGCATGTTTTATACATATATTTTGTCTATGTCTTATTTCTATTTTCTGTATGATACCACACATTGAAATCAACATTCAAATATTGTGTATATTACATTTATTGAAATATGCACCGCATACATTATAATGAAAATTATAGGTTCAATATTTTCTGTTATATATGTGATATATTATATATGTTCCATTCTGTATAAACATACTTATAATGTATACGTCTTGTGTATGTATATGTATACAGATATGCAAAACACGCACACCCCACACACACACACACTCGTGCAATCCTCCCTCTGGACTGATGGTAATTGTCAGAACTCAGTCTTTCAACATAGAGGTAAAGGATTTTAAGCCGCTAGGCAGTAACATCTAACACTGTTATTGGGGTTTTAGGCTTAGCCCCAGGCCATCACACTTGCAAAACACTCGCAGAAACACTTGCAGGTACACCAAGCTGATCAGGCTTGGCTTCCCTCTCTGATGCATAGCTTCGTTGGGTACGGTAGCATCAGAGACCAAACCCTAAACCGAACCCCTGCAAAAATCATGCATATTAGCAAACCTTGGCACACAGGTGTTCCACACACACACCCCGCTAAGCGGGGTAGCCCTGAATGGCATCACTTTGTTGACACACCGCAGTGGGCATTTTTACACTAACAGATTCTCCAGGTGATATGGCACCGAGCGATGGTGGTGCGAGTCCCATTTATGGGTACGCACTTTTACATACTGTTAATGAACATGGCCTGCAAAGATGCTGGCAAAATCGAATTATTCGTGCAAATTTGGCTTTCACGGAGTAGTGCTCCTCTTTCTTTTCCGAGGAGGTTCAGAACAATCAGTGCGACTGAAGGAAGCATTGGTGGTCTCTGGTGGGTGTGAGCTTGAGCTCCACAACCTATCCGCAGTAAGACGAGTCTGGATCCACTGCTGTGTGGCAGGGAACCACGTTTTCCACCAACGGTCTTGACCATCAGCTGTCGTACTTTTAGACCAATAAAACCGCCACGAAATCTGCGGAGACCGGGATCTGCTCCGTTCCGACATGATGGACTGACTAATCTCAACTGAAAGCCTCAAACTGATGACACAATTCAGTAAAATTCACAGCATAACAAGCAGAGAGCTGGTGGAGACTACGATGCTGTTTTGGCTCTGTCTCGCGTCTGCTCAGAAAAATCTTCACTGTTTAGTTGGCCCGAACTCATCTTGGATGAGTTTGACAGGGCAAAGATGCTTCAAAACATAGTGGCAAGAGCACCTGTAGCCACTGCGGGCTTGCATCTTGGCAGCTGCTTTGCCACGAAACTGGTAAGGTTGTGGCACATCAACAGGTGGCTTGATAGACCCCGGCAGGGGGTACATAACTTCCGAAATGGGATCGAAAAAGTTCGGAGCATCTGAAGTTCTTGATGGCTTCGCGGTTGAAGACTTGGAAGTCTTTTTGGACTTCTTCTTCTGTTTATTTTTCTTTGTCTTCTTTGTACTATCATCGTCCTTAGGGCGATTCTTGCGCCTTTTGGAAACCGGTTGAGATGTTGCATCAAAAGCAGAATGCCACGACGAAGTCGACGAAACTGGTGACGGCTTCCGATGTTCAGTGGCTTGATCCATGGCTACCAGAAAAGGAGGGCAGCATAAGAGCCAAAAATTCTCACATCAGATGATCGTTGCATATGTAGGGTATTGCAACTTTGAGCAAAGCACCCACACACATTGCACAATCTTTTTCTGCTGTACGAATTAAATCGGCTTGCTTAAGCAGCTGAAAAAGCTGCGGCTGCTGCCATGAGGTTCTCTTCCTCAGGATCATCTGCATCTGGCAGCTCTATCTTAGGGGTTGCAGGCTTACCCCATGGGCCCCAGCTGTCGTCAGGAGGGCCATCTGCCAGAGCCAAAGTAGGCTCGTTGTCGACAGCTTTGAGCCTAGTTCTGCGGCGTTGTCTGCTCTCTTGCTGAGGGTAGTCAGCTTTGCTTCGTTCTGAAAGAACAAAGATAAAATCAATGCGAGCCGCCGCGAACCGAATTGCCCACCGTCTGTCCGAAGAGCAGCTGTGGACCAAAGCATGAAATCTCGCCAGATTGTTCTCATATCTGGTGCATGCATTCTTGCCCTTAGCATGGCTACTGGGCAATAAGCCTGCAAATACCACTCCAGAACAATTCTTAGTTGAGTGGTAGCATTTGCAGGCAAGCTGTACAACTCCTGCACCCCAATTGGGGTTTGTTGTGCTTCGGCCGTAGAAGGAAAACGTATCTTCTTGAGGTTCGAGGCCGGCTACACTGTGATCCGTAGGCAGGATCTTGCCCGTAGCCAAAATTCCTGTGACCCCTTCTCTGGTAGTGGCATGTGCCCAGAGATGCCAGTTTTGCTGGGCCAGGGGTGGGCCGGGAAAACCTGTACACCTGAAACGGTATCCAACTACATTCTCTTCCACATCATGAAACAGTGAGGCACATTCTTCGAAGTGTCTCTCATAATGAAGTCTGGACTGCAAAATGCAGTCAACGAAGCCGAAAAATTCTTCCTTGCCTATGGTGTTCGATGGCACCTGTTCTGGAAACAAACTAAGCAAAAACCGAGCACATCTTTGTCTCTCAGGGTCTTTGAGAGACGAGAAAGGGCGCTGGTACTTGCGAACCAGTGCCGCTCGGGCTGCATTGCTTCGCAGTGCTTGCCAGGGTGCCATGACCCACTGATCCGGAAACGGCGCAGTCAAAATTTGCTGACGATAGAAGAGGTACTGGCTCAGGGTGGTCATACCACCTGGAATATGATCCACTGCTGAAAATCCTGACAGCTGGATTTCCAGCTGATCCTCCACATCATTGATATTGGCAGACATGAGGCCCCGAAAAAATTGATCGTCAATCTGTTGCTGGCTTTCCGTTGGAGCCAGCTGGTTGGAAGTTGATGGCCCTTTCTTTGCGGGCTTGGCCTGCTTACCAGGGTCCGGGAGATCAGCTGCTGGGACTTTCGCTTGTGGCCCCACCGGTTCAGGCACTTGATTGGGCCTAGCCATCCTCGGCGGTGTATGAGGCACGGCTGGTCGCCTTAAATCCGGAGCCGCAAAAGGTAGAGTAAAAGGAGGCGGCAACGGCGGCGGTGGTGGAAACCAGCTTGCAGAAACATTCCCCGGGGTGGAGGCGGTGGTGCAGTCAGTAGGTGGCAGCAGAACTGGCCTCGGTGGGGGAACCCAAGGCGCTGGTGCTCGCCAATTGCCCGGTGGATACATTGGCTCTTCCCTCCTCGGCCGGTCCCTAGTAGGTGTTCGGCTTCGCCGATGCCTCTTTGATCTTCCTCGGGACCTTTCTTCACGACGCCGAGAGGGTGATCTGGAAGAGTATCGTCCACGATGCGACTGGGCTGGTCTTGGCCGTGGATGAGGATGTGGCTCTTCCACCGGAGCCGGCAATGACAAAACAGGCGCTGAAGGGCTGGTTCCTTTGGATCCTCCCTTACTCAATGTGTCACCACAGAAAAATTGAAACACATAGGAAGCCATGGCAGGGGCACAGAGGATGCCAACTACAAGAGCTGCCACGATCCAATCTCACAGTAATGGGAATTGATGCCAATACACACCGATACGGAAACTTCACAGTAAGCACCAAAGTCAGAATTTTGACACTGTCAGGTCAGCAGTTCTGCAGGGAAACCCTTAGCTATGTACAATTCGCGGAGTCCCTGCAGTTGATGTTTGCGACTGCTCGGAGGCCATGCATACTGTACGATCAATGCTTTCCGAGAGAGGTAACCTGAAATTCGAGTGGACCAGCTACCTGCAGATCTTGGATTTCTGATAGACCAGGCTTTGTCTGGTTGCAGGTAGGTCACTGTTCTGTTGGCCATGTTGAGCCGGAAGCCCAGAAATTGATGATTTGTAACCTCTTCCAGCTGGATAGTCCCTCCGTAAAAAGAGAGGTGTTGAAAATCCTTCATGCATTGATGCGACAGAAAGTTCTCGTCGCACACAACGAGTCGGTTGTCAACATACCTGCAGACAAACAGTTCCGATGCTTGGTTGTCAAAAAACCTAGCTGAACTCAGGAACTGATGCCATTCTCTTTGCCAACAGGATTCTCTTTGAATCACTGGAAGACTGCTGAGTACCGGGCTAATTTGATTGCCTATACATGTGCCCCGGTGTTGCCTGAACAACAGGCCAAGAGTGGTGAACACTCCTGCTTCGAAAGAGGTCTGTACAATAGCAGTCAAGTCGGAAACATGAAGAAATCGTATGTGTTTGGCTCCCTTTGCCATGGGTTTACCTGGCCAAGCCGACTCACAATTGGGTTGCTTTTTCAGGGATACCGTAATCTGTGGAGGGTATTCCTGGTCTTGATATAGCTGTACAAGCATTGACAAGGAATCCAGGATTTGCTGTCTAGGCACAGAGTTGAAAAATCCCACCAAATCATCGTTAACCTCAGCAAGATGCACCATAGGAGGGGTGCGACGAAGAAACTGATGCAGCTTCTTCCAAAGTTGAGGGGTGGTGGCTAGACCCATGGCCTCAGGCCAGACCAAGCGGACCATCAAAAGGATCGCTTGCGCAGCTGCAATCAACAACTTCTTGATACAACTGTTGGAGTACGATATTATCGTCCTCCCCTTTAAAAATTCTTTCTTTCGTTTGAGAAACACGAACCCCACTGGCAAGGTGCCGGAAGCATTGATTCCCCAGCGATATCGTCTTTTCAGTGTGCCGGGAATCTGTTGGAAAACTTGTTGGTTCCAGAGTTCTTGGGAGCCTTCCACAGGCTCGAAAACATCTGGATCCTGCCAGGTCTTCATGGCAGCTTGAAGATAAAAACTTGGGACAGAAGATCATAAGATGATTCGGTTCATGGTCTTCGCAATGCACAATAAAATGTCGATGCAATAAGCTGCGAGCAGCAGAGACGTCTCCCCACGTGAGCCGACTTTCTTGGCTCAGGTGATCGAGGTGTTTGCTCCATTGCTGCTCAAGAAATTGCTGAAAGGTTCGATCTGCACCCTTGGGAAAACAATGCTTGCGCCTCCAAGATGCAAACATACGGGTGTTGTGATTGAAAAATTCTCCTTTGGACGGAAAAAACGCTGAAGATGCACTGCCACTCCCTAGTTTTTCAGAGGAGTGGTGAAGGTTGCCTAGTTGTTCTATGCCTGCTACAACATGGCCTCTAGTGAGGCACTGTTCTGGCAGCAGTTTGGTGTAGTAACTGCAAGGACACGGTGCATCAGCAACACAATGAGTCTGTAACCATTGGCCCCAGTCTTTGAAATTATGCATAAAGTCTTTGAGAGACTGGTGGGGTTGCTCTCTGACTTTGCACACTGGTAAATGGAAAGGTATAAGAATCGGCTTGTGTGCCAATACAAGCTTTCGGATCCATCTGGACACATCTGACCCGAAGCTTGGGGATGCAGTGAATTTCAACTGCAAGCCGAGGGCAGCCGAGGGCCAGGACATGTTGCGAAACTGACAAACATCTCGGAACACTTTCCTGGCCTTACTTTTGCCAGGCTCTTCCAGGCAGTTGCTCAACCGAATCAGAGAGTAAATCTCATCAGGAAGGTATCGGTCACTTCGCAGCTTTCTTGCCTCTTCAAAGGGGGCACGGCTGAAGCATGTAAGATTGAACAGTATCTCCCATGCCGCCCTTCTTTTGAGCTGAAAAGGAACGGGCTGAAGTTGTCTGTGGAGTTTCTTTCTCAATTTTCTCCACAGCCTTAACCCGAACCTAGAGGACAAGCTATGTCGAACTCTCTTGTTGGGTCGAAAGCCCAATGCACTCCTTTTCAAAAAGGAAGTAATGTATGGGTGATTCAGTTTGGGTTGCCACATCCCAATTAAGCTGTGCTCAGTAATCCAGGCTTCCTTGTAAGTTGAGCACGGAGAAACAAGAAACAAAGTGTACTGCTCAAGACACTGATAGGACACCCAATATCGGATGGCTAGCTCGGCCTGAGCTTCACCTCCGCTTGCCAGCTTCCTGGCAACTGGGAATCTGTTAGATTCTCTTCGAAAAACTGATTGGCTCGTGGAGCCTATGTACATGAATGTGGAAGGCTGCCTGTAGTGCTCAATACTTGAAAAATGGCGCCAGTCCACTGCTGTTTTCATGTACACTGCATTCTGAGATTGAAATCTTGGCCACGTGTAGGTGGCAGGGTGCACCCGGAACTGCTGAAGCTTCTGTCGGATAGTCTCAGCATACGACGAAGGGGAGCCTTCTTGAAAGTAAAATAACAACAGAAGATGAAGCAGGCCTTGGGCCCACAGCGCAGACTCTTTGTTGAAGCCCGGACAGTGGTGCAAAAAGAACGTCACAGCCTCTCCCAACATACAAATTTGCTGCTTGATTCCCTGTTTGCTGGAAGCAGCAAGATGTTGGCATTGAACTGCTAGTCAAGCAGTTTGAAATTGTGCAACAGCAATCACAGTAGACAGACTTTTGATGGACAGTCTGGATGCCAGCTTCGGATCCAGTCCGAAATCTTTGGCAGCTGAAACCAGTTGATCTTTAGAGGCTTCAGTTTTGAGAAGCTTCTGAACAGTCTGTACATGCTTGACAAGCAGCTGGTACTTGCCTTTAAACTCTGGCTTGTTTTTGTAAGTGGCCAGCCATTCAGTGACATGGTCATCTGTGGCTCCTTTGGGACGAGTATCCAGCTTTCGTTGAGGGTCTTTAAGGGGCTGTTCAGCTTCCATCTGGGATTCCGGCTCAGCAATAGGCATGGCGGGCTTTGCCCGTTTATCTGAGTCTGGCTCAGGATCTTCAGTTGCCTTCCTCTTCAAAGGGGACATTGCAATGCCATGCTCAGCCAGTTTGGCTTTAGCTTTGGCGAGCTCTTCAGAGGCATCCGAATTTGTTGGAGGCGCTTTGGCCAAAACACAATTCAGAAGTTCTTGAGCAAGCGGTTCCATGAATCGCATTGCCTCCTTGTGCTTGTCCGGAGGAGCTGAGCTGTGACAAGCTTTTGCTGCCTCATCGGTAGAAACACCACTCTCACGAAGCTTCTTCAACAATGCTGTGATGAGTACCGATTCTTGGCCACTTCGAGCCCAGACGATACTCTGATGCCGTCCTTCCGACAGCAACCGAAATGAGAAATCTCCAAGGCCTCGATGAGAAAGCTCAAAGGCACGGATGTCACTGACATCACGGCCAGCTAACCCGGCTTTGCGAGACCACTCTGTTGGTTGAACCAACTTATGCAGCACATGGGCACCCTTGCCCAAAGGGGTCTTGTCGTAGTGCTGCTGGTCGGAAACAAAAGAAGACGGCAAAGAGAAAGATTGATATGTGGGGCTGGCTACATGTTCCCACGATTTCTCAGAGTATTTGGAGTCCCATTTGTCTTCTTTGCTCCATCGATTCCATTGCTGTCTGTTGTCCCAGCTGTTGCTGGAGTCGCTGTTAGACCATGATGACCAGGAGGCCATGGCGGGATCAGTTGTCCAGGGGGGAACAGTTGCTTGATCAGACTGACGGCTGTTGTGAAACGAAATGGCATCAGTCCCGTCTGCAACTAGGCAATCAAGCCTTGAACTACAGATGATTGCTCCGTAGAGCATTTTCGAGTTTGAGACCAAGAGGTCTTGCTTTGGGTGTAAGCCGATCAGGGCTTGGACCGATCAGGGTCCTATGATTATGACTGGGCCGATCAGGGCCAGGCAGTAGGCAACCCTACCGTAGACGACACGATCGACGAAAGCCGTCTAGAGCACACTCGTGCAATCCTCCCTCTGGACTGATGGTAATTGTCAGAATTCAGTCTTTCAACATAGAGGTAAAGGATTTTAAGCCGCTAGGCAGTAACATCTAACACTGTTATTGGGGTTTTAGGCTTAGCCCCAGGCCATCACACTTGCAAAACACTCGCAGAAACACTTGCAGGTACACCAAGCTGATCAGGCTTGGCTTCCCTCTCTGATGCATAGCTTCGTTGGGTACGGTAGCATCAGAGAGCCGTACCAAACCCTAAACCGAACCCCTGCAAAAATCATGCATATTAGCAAACCTTGGCACACAGGTGTTCCACACACACACACACAAACACACACACACACACACAAACACATACACAGACAGACACACACACACACACAGACACACACACACACACACAGACACACTGAATGCTAAGAGAGGTTTCTGTATGCGAAGGACCATCTGATGCCCAGGTCTTGGGCGACCATGCACCAGCAACTTTGAACACGTATCTTCATGTGCAGTAAGGTCGAAGCTGAACGGCTCAAAGTGTGCGACCTAGACCTGCGACCTGACTAAACCCCAACACGGCCTGAACCTGCTGCAGACACTGAGGAGCAAGGACAAGACCAGAACTGTGAACCGCAGATGCAAACTCAAGCGCTGACTCACAAGCACTTTTGCGCAGCCACAAGTGTTCGGATGGGGTTCTTGGCTTGGCCCCAGGCCATCCACGCAGAAAGAATGTGGTATGTATCCAGTACGACGATGAACCATATACTATATACAGCGAAGACCAGGATGTCACAAGCGTTGCAGGTACAGGGGACTGGCCAAGTCCCCCTTCCCATCCACAACCGTAGCTTCGTTGCACACGGTGGGTTGTGGATGCCGTGTGCCCCTGCTGTGTACTCTGCACTCAAGTTCAGTTATATGTAAATCGTAAGTAGGAAATGGCTGCAGAGCGTGAGGAGAAGGCCCTTGGATACAGGGTTGTCACACACACACCCCGCCGTAGCGGGGTGAATTAATCAGACGAAGACGGTGAGCATGTAGAGCAGGTAGAGCCGTCGGGTGAACTTGCAGGATCTGGCAGCGGTGCAAGGAAAGTCGGTGGAGAACATCTCGGAGAGGAGTTGGCAATTCGTGCCTTTGAAAGTGACGTCGATCAACATGACGAGCGTAGACTCTAGGTGCCAGTAGACCAAGGCAAAGTTGCCAACGATGACGAAGTATCAGTTGGCTCATTATGTAATGTAGTCGACGATCAGCGAGAAGTAATGCGTGAAGTACGCTTGGAGATGGTGCGGTTGTGAACATGCTGTACTGGTAACCGCAGATGTTCGGGTCATAGTAATCCAGTCGTTGGAAGGAAGGATTGAGTTGACAAAGTCCATGGAGGGTGTCGAGGTAGTAGCGGTTCTGCGAGGTCGTGAATCGGTGCTGTGATATGACAAAGCGTGGATCAAGGAGAGTACTGGGGATCTGGAGATTGGGGGGGGTCATCGGACGAACTTGCCATACTCGGAGCTCCACCAAGTAGTCAAGCCACCATTCCAAGGGAATATCGAGTAGGTGCGGGGCCATGAGTGTACGGGCGACGAAAGAAAGGAAAGGAGAGGCCGAGGACTAACCAAATATTGCTGAAAAGGCTGCGGTAGATCAAATGGACCACGGTCAAGGTGCACAAGTGAGGGTCTTTGTCTCAAAAATTCCGTCAGTGTCCTCCAAAGCTTCACCGTCTCAGAGCGGGGAGAAGACCATGTCGTTGTTGTTCCTGTTGCCAATAAGGAATGTCCGTTGTGATGGGTGGAGGAGGTGATTGGCGGCGAGAAATCGTAGGTGTCCATTTGGAAAAGGAAAGGCAATGCGCTGAACACCAGCATGTGGTAATCCAGGGTCCGGACGAAGTAGGTCGCCACTGTGCTAGGGTAGGATCTCGAATACGAACACGTAGGCAAAGTCGTGATGCAGAACGTAGTTGGACGTGGGTTCGCCAACACAGTCGATTGCAGTATACGATGACCGAGGGCTGATAATGATAGATCGTAAACACCGTGTTGTCGTGGTGGAAGCCAAAGAAGTTGTGGGCGCTCATCTTGTGATCTTGAAGGGCGGCGAGGAACTGTTGCCAAACGCCATATTGATGCCAGGAACAATCACCGTGATGTGCGGTCAAAATGGAGAAGGCGGAGCGGGTGGTGTGGCGGTCATCAGTGTGTGGACGTTGGCAATGACGGGGATCCAATTGTATCATAGTCTGCATCTCGAAATAGGAGAGGATCATGGGGAGGATGTCAGTGAAGGAAGCCATTCGTGTGTGAGGAAGGGAAACCAACTGTGTTTGTACAGAAAAGCTGCGGTAAAAAGGCTGCGGGTGTGGGACTGACGAAACGGAGATGTCAGGGCATGTTTTCCAGAGCGGGATCTCGTTGGAATCAGGTACTCAGAAGTTCGCGGACGGACCGTCGTCTGCGAGCGGTGCAATCCCGGTAGATGAGTGCCAAAGGAATGAGTTGGTCTTCGGGTAGGTCATAGCGGCGTCGTATCCGTAAATTGTCCGAAGCTGCAGTGGGTCCTCCTCGTTCATGTGCTATGATGTCCAACATAATGCGCGCGCGATGTCTAATGCAGTTCTGCACGTCCTGATAGTACGGGGAGGCAGGAGTGCATTGGCGCCATTGTCGGAGCCACTGTTGTCGGCGACGTTCTGCGGCATCTCCATGGAATGAAACGGTGGACTGTGTAGTGCCCGACTTGCTGCGGCGTACTTGATGTAATGTATAACCATTTCCTCGGGGAGGAATTCGGACACGAGGGGGAGCGTCCAATGTTGCTGAGGGAGGATTCGTCGTGGCTGGTGTAGCTCCTGTCGCTGGAGTGGTAGTGCTGGTCCCCGAAGGTGTCTTCCGTGGACGTTTCTTCGAACGGGACGAGGAGGTAGGTGGGTCCACTGTTTGTAGTTCCGTAGTGGGGCACAAAGAAGAGGATGATGACGATGAAGATGTCGAAGATGATGTTGACGTGGCCTTGGAAGGTCGAGAAGATGTGGAAGAAGAGGAGGTAGTATGGTGGCGATGTCGTCGACGGCGTTTGCTGGGTCGTGTTCTTGGGAGAGGAGAGGGAGAAAGAGGAAGGGTGCGATGAGGCGTGGGGTCCCCATCAACATCTGAACCTGCGGGAGGTGGACCAGCATCATGTGCGGAGGAGGCGTCCAGGTCTGAGTCCATGTCCGGGTCTGGTGTCCAGGTGACGTCGTCCAAGAGATAGGAATCGGGGGATGAACCGGCCATGACTAGGGGCTCTGGTGGTAACTTGACCTAAAATGCCTGCGAATAAATCAACGACAGGAAGGGGCGCCAGTTCAATAAACGCATGGGAGCAAGTTTTCCGAGGGTTCACTGACCTGTCGCCAACGTAGTCCAAAACGACGAAGTACGGACCGGGATGCGTCTTCCAGTGAGCGTTCAGAGAAACCTCGTTCACGATATAGATGAACAAGTTCACGAACTTGAGGTGCAATGACGGCTTTGGGCCAGGATAATCGGCAAATGAGATAAATCCGCGTGGTAAGTCCCTGAGTGTTCCTGCGTGTCGAAGAGACTGAACACGGAGAGCGCAAAGAGATACTGTTCCGTGGGAGGACGAGTCGGATGGAACGTTGTGCGGTGTCCACGACGGTGCCCAACAGTTCTTGTCCCGGAACATGTTCCAATTCCAAGGGAAGGCCATAGAAATGTGGATGTAGGTATACCTCTTGGAACCAACCATACGATGACGTAGAGGATGAGGAGAGAGGATCGTGGCCTCGGTGGGAGTGGTGTCGTTGGCAGTCGTCCAGGGATTCCAGTTCCCCATCCCAAATCCGAAGGAGGCAACGATTGTCCACATAGCGTGAGGAACAGAAATAACGAGAGGTCAGCATCTGATCGCGAATGAGTTGGTGGAATGTGGCTTCCCATAGGGCTGCGGTCGCTCCGCACATTGTGAGGGGGCCATGGGTGAGCCCATAGAGGCCCCGCGATGTTGTACCAAAATCTCCGTGCCAACTGTGAAAAAGGAGTGACGTAGCAAGAACATGACCAATGAAGGTAAGTCACGAAGGCATAGAGGTTTGTAATGTGAACCGGCTTTTCGATATCGGCCTCGAAATAGGCGACCAAGTGAATTGCGGTCCCGCATCGTGATCTGTATGTCAGAGTCCAAGGGAATCTGTTGGTGGCGAGCGAACATGTCTGTCAACGACGAGATCGAGTGGTAAATGCGATCATGTGGAACCGAAGTGAAGAAACCAGAAAGATCTTGTTGAAGTAGCTGAAGTTCCACCGTGACCGGGTTGTTGCGGAAGGCATGGATGAACGTCTGGATGATGGAGTGGACGGTAGGAGAAACGAACTGAGGTGGAACAACCGTCTGTAGGAATCTGTAGGACGGCGGTGGAAAGGAATTTCGCGAGTGTGGCACACCACGTGTTGGAATAGCTGACAATCGGGCGACCCTTCAAGAATTGTTTGGAGGGCTTAGGGAGCACGTAGGCGTACGGCAAAGATTCTTTGGGTGCCAGGGCCCAGTGATAGCGTGTAGGAACATGGCGTTTGATGGCTCGTTGTATATGTTCCGATAGCTGCATCGGGTTGGTGTCTCGTCGCCAGAAAACTGCAGGATCCAGAAAGGTCTTGGTCAAGATGTCGAAGTATTGTTGAGGACAAAATGCCTAAGCCAAATGCGGTCCATGATCAATGGGGGAGATCACGATGTGCTCTGAGCTTTCCCGTAAGTTCTTGAGTTCGCGGAACTGTCTGCCGTCAGGTCGCATCCGTAGAGGCTGTGTAGTTGCCATTGGTGTGAGACAAAGACTTGCCAGCGAAGTAAGGATTGGTCAGGTTGTCGCCACAGCTTGAACCATCGGTTCAAAGGGGCCACTGTAAACCTGCGAAATTGAGATTTGGTCAACCATCGGCCGTCGCTCATGTTCTCCCGATAGATGGATTCGTTCAGAACGACATCGGCCGGGGCTGCTACATGATCCGAGGGTGTGCGTTGTCCTGGCAGTTGTTGACAACAGCAGAGGAAGGGTTGCTCTGGGTCCCACTGTCGTAGCCATGCGTGGTGATTGAACAAGGTTTGACCAAGCGTAGGGGCCTTTTTCTCGGTAATGGTGTATCGTGGTAGGTGGTAAGGCGGGAACCATTCTCGGTGATGAAGTATATAGCTGTCCAACCAATGTTGAGCTTGTCGTAAAAAGTCATGAGCCAATTGAGGAAGAGGAAGTAATCGGTGACGAGGCGGGATATCTCCTCCTTTGTAGCGAAGGGCTAGACGTAAAGCTTGTAGGGCACGTGTTTGATGTGGTTCATCCACGAAGACAAGGAAGCGAACGAGTAAATACAGGTAGGCGATCGGAGTGCTATTCCGACGTAGAACTCGTTGTGAGAAGAATTTGAGAATGCCATTGCTGCCAACATATTGTATGATTGTGGCCAGGGTCTCCCGTTGCTCGATGAGGGAGCGAGTGCCAAGGAGTTCCGGTAGATCCCGGTAGTGTGTGTACCGATGATGAGCGCGTAAAAGACGAGCTCCGTTGCCACCCTCCAAGAAGGTGGCGACCATGGGTGCTTCCAGTTGTACTCCCAATTTCCGTAGAAACGTGTAAACGAAAGGGGCATTCAAGTGTGGATGATATGTGGCAATCAGAGCTTGTTCCAAGGCGCGGACTTGTTCCTGAGTAGGTCGGTGCTGTAAAGTAATCGGTAGATGATGGTCGTATGTACCGGCAGCGTGCCAGATGCGTAAGGCAGGCTCGAAGAACGCTTGAGTGCCGGAACAAAGTTGATTGTATTTGGATCGGCGGCTAACTTCCCGGTCGGTGATCGTGTGGATGGTGGAGCCGATGTACCATCCGGGGTGTTTGTGGGAGACTTTGATGTAGACAACGCTGGACTGTAAATGATGTCGTAGAGTGTACCGCTGTACGTCCAAGTTGAAGAATAAATCCTGGAGACCGCGATGGTTGGTAGTAGTGGCGAACCGTAGGCGATGAAGTTGTAGGAACCACAGAGCGCGAACCCAGGAAAGACGTCCAAAGACATGATGTGGAAGAACTTGTCGTATGATCGGCAATGCCGCAATGTAAAAGTCCAGGAAAGATGTAAGAAGTCGGTGTGGATGAGGCGGTAGGCGGTGACGTACTGGGGGTCGCGGAGAAAATTGTGGAACATCGTTCTCGTCGTCTCCCAAATCTTCAGCGAAAAAGTGGTCAAAGCTGAAGATCTCCAGGCAGAAGAGGAGTCGGAGAGCGGACGTTTGTAAGGTGTGAGCAACCTGAACGCGTGTCAGTGCGTATCTGCTGGTCAGCCACTCATGGATGCGAGAGTCAGAAATCGAAGGCAAAGTTTGTCGTAGTGTTGTTGTCAATCCATCAATCTTGAGGTCCGAGTCTTTGGTCCAGCCGGTTGGTGTGGTGAGGGACGTCCTGGTCGATGAAGTTATACCTGTGGAGGGAGATGTCGGAGTCCAAGGTGGATGGGACGTGTCACATGAGGAAGGACAGGTATAATGTACTCGAAGTGGTGACGACCTGCGTGTGGGACCCGGACGGTGAGAGAAAGTGGCATCGAGAGGGGGTGGTGGAATCCGTAAGGTTGAAGATGTAGACGGAGTTGCGGATGTCCTGGTAGTGGAACGTCGCAAAGATGAGGCCGGGGTTGCTCGGAGTGGTAGACCGTCGGATGTATGTGATCTTCTCGGATGATTGAAACCCATAACTGACCGGGATGTTGAAGAGGTAGAGGATGATGAGGAAGAGAAGAGTTCATGTCGTAGGTGGCGGGCAACGTCATCGTCACGTAAGGCAGGAAATTGTGCTGGTGAAAATGAAGAACCTCCTGTCAATTGTCGCATGACCTCGTTAACGAGTAGTAAGGCATCGGTGGACTCGAAAGCAAGCGGGTACACCGACTGGCCATTGGCGAAGCGGCGAAACAGTGGGTGAAGTGGGCCCTGATGTAGGAAATCAATAAGTCGGCTGGTCTGAGCTTGTCTGGTCTGAGCTTGTCGGTCACCTCGTACTCGTGCATGAGGAGTGCTTTCCGCACGTACATAATGGTGTCGACGTGGAGTGCGAGATCGGCGCCGCTCATGGACCATGGGCATAGGTGGGGGACAGGAAACGTCCCGAATGTAAACGGCTGCGGACGAAAAGGGAAGGGGGCAAACATGGGCAACCGATGATGGCAGGGTCGGACGGTTTTCCGACGTCAGGGCGGTATGGAGTGAATCAAGAGAAGTGCTGAAAACGTACGCGACGAACTGGTAGGGCAGCTCGTAGTATCGAGATGGTTGTTTCCACGCCTTCCTCGTCGTCCCAGTAGAAAAGTTTGCACGGAGCGCCTTGCCGTAGAGCAGCTTGCGGGATGCGGGCGAGGTGTAGTTGCAAATGTTCAGTGGCATCGAGACAATCACGTAGAACGTAGCACCATTCCGAACAAACAGCTGCCGTTGTCTGACAAATGAATAAACTCACGTGTTGCAGGGAGACGCGAAAGACTGCTTCATGGTATCCGTGTCGGATCAATCGTGGTGTGCAGCATTGAAGCCGGGCCCTTCGCATGGAGCTGGTAATCAGATCGCACGACCTGGTCACCCACAAAGGCAAGTTGTCATGTGATTCTGGGGAGTCGTCAGCATCGTCGTGTAACTCCAAGATCACATCGATGTACTGTAAGTACGAGGTGATGTGCGCGAGCGAGGCAATGGGGAAGGGAACACTCATGATGATGATCGAAAACGGCTGCGGCATGTATCCAAGAGAGAACAAGGAACACGGCACAAAGGGCGGCAGCAATCTGTTTTGCCGTCAACGTCCCCAAGTCGGTGTGGCACCTTGAGGTAGTTCAATGGCTGGTTGCCAGGTCGTCCGGCGGGCTTCAAGTAGACTGCCACAAGCGGGTGCTTCTCGGAGGATTTCAGCGTCCTTGACGGTGGCAATCGCAGTGGTGCTCCTCATGTAGGAGAGGTGTCGGTCGCCCTGGAGTAACTGAAAGTGCGATGGGTGCAGATAACGACCATGGCGTTGATGAAGGAGCTGCGAGAGTCGTTGTTTCACATGGTCAATGAGCATGTCGCTCCACACATGAAAATCAAACCACTCCGCATGTCCACCGTCATCGGGTAGGTCACAGCAAAGGAACCATGCCGGAATCAGAACACGCAGACGTATTAGATTAGGTGGAATGGGTAGCCCGGCGACGGCGGCTGATCGTTTCATAGAGCTCGGCGTGAAGAAGGGCGCGGCCGTGTTGTAAAACAATGGGAGAAACGGCTGCGGGATCCATAAATCAGAGGAAAGGGGTGCGACACGAAAACAATGGGGCATCGGGCATATGATCTTTTCCGTGCGGGCAGTCAAGAAGAGTGTATGAAGGCCAGAATGCGGAACTCGGCGTCATGGATCCATATCATTGGCGGAGGCTGTGGTGAAGAACACGCGGCGGTGGTAATGGAGACATTGTCCCAACAACAGGTAGGAGCGGGCGCGTAGACACCGTAGCTGTGTTTGCAACAACTCCATGGCCTCCCAAGTGTGAATTTCATGAGGGATCATCAATGTCAGAACCGCATCTGAAAACCGGACCACGTCAGCGTAGGTGGTGCCGATAGGTAGGATGCGTGGAGGCAGAAATGGTCCTCGCATACGGGGAGTAGGTTCACCTGGTAGTAGTTGAGCGGGTCGAGGTTGATGAACGTCCCGAGTAATGAAGTGGGTAATGTTGCGCCCGTGCAAGAAATGAATGACTTCATAGTTCATAATGCGGTTGACCCGGAGGAGCTGCGTGGTGAGATACAAGTCGAGTACAATCTCGAACAACCCATGGTAAGAATTATCCGCGATCTGGACAACCTCATAATACATGTTACAGGCCTCCGTCATCACCTCGTGCATAATCTGGTGAATGTGCGGTCGCGGTGAGGTCGAGGAGAACGGAACCAACCAGCCTCGCATCAAGATGAAAGGAGAAAGCCAAAAATTGACCGGGACGTCGGTGAAGGTGGAAATCGTGCGGTTTTCTCCAGAGGATAGTGAGACATAGGTGGTCGAGGGGGTCGGTGTAGTGCGATCCCTGCGAGATTCTCGAGCAGCTGCCACCCATTCGCGGTATTCAGAGGTAGTAGGAAGGTCCACCAGTGCCTCCGGTGCCAAGTTCGCCATGGTGTGATGAGCAAGTGGATGAAGGGTAAACCAAGTAGCTGAAACGGCTGCGGGTAGAGGACAACGGGTAACAACTCAGAGTGTGTGACGTCAGTGACGAAAAGGAAGAGCAAGTGAGGACTCTTTGTGTCACACGATCATCCGCTCCAGGAGGTGTCCTGAAGGTGTCTGCTCTGCAGGGCGGTGCCAAAGGCATGGAGTCGTAATCGGAATAGACGACTGCGGGGGACCTCCGTGCAATCGAACTCAGTCAAATAGGAGGGATCGAGGGTCGCTTCGGTTAGTAAGTGGTTAGACCGGTTGATGCAGGTAGCTTAAGTGTTGTAAGTCCACTTAGTAAATGGCATAAGTCGACTTAGTAAGTCCTTTAAGTCATGTAATTGGTGTGCTAAATGGTTGTATGATTTAGTAAGTGGTTAGATTTCAATTAGATTTGGGGATAAATAGTTATGGGGTTACGTAAGTGCTAGTTAACTACTTACAGCGGTTATCCTAAATCCACTTAAACACTTATCTAACTGAGGCCATGAAGACTTAGACGAGTTAGTTTAACCCACGTAACTGAGTTAGGTGGTTTGCTGTAAGTGAGTTAGGACATTTAGACTAAGTCCACTTAACCCACTTAGGCATGGCCCTGTGATGTTTAAAAATGTTGCAAAAAGTGTAGCACCTATACAGCCCAAAACAATTCAAAATAATTTGCCCCCCCCCCACATGCATATATGTTAAAATATATTCTGCAACATATGTATCAGCATCCGGGCCAATTTGTTATTTTCAGGCTATCCCCCCTACACATATAAACATATTTCTATAACTAACGGAACCACCCCCTTCCTTCGCCGCCTCGCTGCCGGGCTGGCTTCTTCAGCTGGCATCCGAAGAGGCCGGCTCTCTCTTTCAAGGGTTTGGGGGGCTGGGTGTTTTTTGCCGGGCTTCAATAGAGGATTCTGCAACAATGCAGATGTATCTCAAGTTTTGTTAGTTTTTTGTGGGGTATGTTTTCTGCGAGGGGGTTTTGAAAGTGCAGGTAGGGCTTCGCAGGGAGCATGTTCGAGAGCTGGCGTTGCACGTGCTAGATTTTGCTGGTGTATTGGCTCGGTTTTTGTCCTGTATATCTATATGTATAGTTTCATGCTTCGGGAAGTTTTTGTTTTCCTTTACGCGGCATCTTTTGTTTGCCCTGACACTTGTGCTGAGTCATTTGTTTGTTGTGTTGGGCTACCTGTGTGGCTTGGGTTGGGGAACGATGGTTCATGTCATGCTCATTGCTTATACAACCTGGCAGCTCCACTTTGCAGGGCATGTGCTCGCGAAGTGTGATCCTTGCAGGGCTTGGCTCGCGGGATCAGGATATAGGTTTTCCGCCGGGACGACGATCTCACAGGTCATGGGCGCTCTCTCCTTGGAGGTCGTGGGCAAGATCTCGGCCTTTTTGGAAAAGGCGAAGACAGGGACTTTGGTGCAGTTTGATGTCATTGCTGCGCGAGTATCTCATCCAGCAGAATCTCGCATGGAAGTTGCGACTCAAGTGTACCCTCATCGGGGCGCACCATGAGAACCTATCTCATCACGGACATCGCAGAGATCGGGTTCACTCCATCAGAAGCGAGGGCGATCTGTGTAGAGATTCCTCAAGATCATCGCGGAGATGTGGTGAGGTCCCTCAACAAGAAGCTCAGTCAGGAAGCGAACGGCAAATTCGCCCGCGTAGACGGGGTGAGCCTGAAGTATGCCAGCATCGTGGGTTCTGACTCCAATCAGGGGTTCAAAGCATTCACCTACAACATCGCGCGTGAGAACACCAAGCTCACCCCAGATGGCCTTTTGAGATCGCATGTTTCGCCATGACACGGACCACTGCTTCGCAAGGTTAGCAAACTAGGCTTCCCGGAGACAACTTTATCGATCGATAAACTTGCGGGCCACAAGTTTATCGATCGATAAACTTGCCGGCCGCAAGTTTATCGATCGATAAACTTTTCATCAGGGGTCCTTCGAAAGTTTATCGATCGATAAACTTCCGGCCGGCAAGTTTATCGATCGATAAACTTGCCGGCCGCAAATTTATCGATCGATAAACTTTTCATTAGGGGTCCTTCGAAAGTTTATCGATCGATAAACTTCCGGCCGGCAAGTTTATCGATCGATAAACTTGCCGGCCGCAAATTTATCGATCGATAAACTTTTCATTAGGGGTCCTTCGAAAGTTTATCGATCGATAAACTTCCGGCCGGCAAGTTTATCGATCGGATGGCCTGCTGTTTTTTCACCAAACTCCCCGGGCTTTAGCCCTGGGGAAACTCTCGCGTTTTTTTTTTGTTTTTTGCACGTCTGCTCCTTGTAGCAGAACCCTGTATGCAATAAAGCCGCAACATCCATATGGTATTGGCAAATACCCCATATCTCCCAACAGACAGATCGCAGCTTCCCAAGGTCTTGTAGCACGTTCCCAACTCTACACCAGAAGGTCGTAACTCCCGTTTGTCTTATGGTAAATTCTCTATAAACCCCTATACCTTAAACAAAGATCGTCAATTCCAGAGGTTTCTTCCCAAGTGCCTTAAACCCTAAACCTTAAAAAGATCGTAACTTCCCTATGTTTTTGCACGACTTCCCTAAACCCTAAAAATATCGTATTCCATATCTCTCTTGCCAAATTCATTAAACCCTAAACCTCAAAAAACACTTCACTTCCAGAGGTCTTTTCGCAAGTTCCTTAAACCCTAAACCTTAAAAAGATCATAACTTCCATATGTTTTTTTGACGACTTCCCTAAACCTACTAAACCTTACAAAGATTGTTGGTTCCATATGTCTTTTGCCCAATTCCCTAAACCTTAAACCTTAAGAAAAGATCCTCAAATCCATATGGTTTTTAGCGAATTCCCAATACCCTAAACCTTAGAAAGATCGTAACTTCCATATGTTTTGTGACGACTTCCCTAAACCCTAAACCTTACAAAGATTGTTGATTCCAAGACTCTTTTGCCAAATTCCCTAAACCCTAAACCTTAAGAAAAGATCCTCAAATCCATATGGGTTTTAGCGAATTCCCTAAACCCTAAACTTTAGAAAGATTGCTAAGTCCATAGGTGAATTTTTTTGCCAAATTCCCTATACGACCATTTAGGCTTGCACAGAATACATATTGCAAGGCGTCCTGTAGCAAGCTCTGTGTTAGCAGGGTTCTCTTCACAGCACGATACCAACTAAAAGTTACACAGAATTCTTGCAACCAACAATGCAGCAACAACAGATTCTGCAAAACAACATGCAATATAATATACCTTTATTACACGCATAAGCAGAAAAAAACTGTCATTCAATCTTGCAAAATCTTCAATAGATTTGTAAACAATCAGTGTTGCAGGCTGCCACGGCTGGCCCGGCCGCAGAGCCCGATACCGCAAGGGCGGTCTTTTTGTTTGCACGGTTTTGTGTTGGGTATTGGGGGGGCGGTCAGGGTTTTGCTGCAAATCTAGCCGTATGCTAAGTCTGTATAACCCACTAACCCACTTAGTGGACTTAGCTAACTCCGTCCAAAACGCTTAAGCGACTTACTCTAAGTCATTTATATGGGCTAACCTAAGTCGTTTAACTGACTTATATAAGTGGCCAAACTAAGTGACTTAGGGGGCTTATAATAACTCCCCTAACTGATTTACTAAGTGGTGTGCTAACTCATGTATCCGAATACCAAGCGGCCTAAACACTTACTAACCGCAGCGACCCTCCGAATGCCCAAGCGGTACGTCAATGAGGAGAACCGCACAATGCTGGAGAACTCCGAGCCAAGTGGAAGACGCCGACGAAGAAGATCAGGAGGTTCAGAACGATCCGCGGGTAGGAGGGCAACTGTGGTCATGGAGCGAGCGAGGAGGTAGATGGCGAGTGCATCATTAAGATGGCGGTTGGTGGCCGAAAGTGCCGAGATGACGCCGATGTCGAAGGTGAGAACAAATAGGCCATGATAATAGTTGTCCCCAACGCGAAAGAACCCGTAGAAGAGGTTAGTGTGACGGTCAATGAGCTCTGCCAGACGATCACGGATCATGATGTCATCGGGATGTCGTGTGGTCTGCCGAATAGAATTGCCTGGACCACCATCAATAGGGGGGTGAGTCGCGGCCACGGCGTACGCGAACAAGTTCTGGTGGTAGTCCAAGAGCTGGTGCACAAATCCGCAAGGAAGTGTGGAAAGCTGGAGCGGCATGGTGTTAATGTCAAAAACCCTTAAGGAAACGGCTTCGGAAGGTGTGAACATGTGAATCAACGTCCAGGCAGGCATTGCAACGCTGCAAACTGTTTCCGTTCGACTGCAGCCACCCCCACGATGGTAGCAGTTGGTGCGATGTGTTGAAATGCCCGTGGAATGCTTAACATGCACTGACGGACGGTAAAGCAGGGACAGGCTATATGGAGGATACGGTCATGTCCAAATGAGGGTGATGGTTGGGTTCAATCCTGTGTAAGATGTAGAGACGGTGTAGGTCTGGGTTGTGTAAAGTTGGGTCACGGCTTGGTTCAAGGATGTCTAAATTCGGGTGACGGCTTGGTTCAAAGATGTTTAATTTCGGGTGACGGCTTGGTTCAGCGATATCTAAATTTGGGGGATGGCTTGGTTCAGCAAGGTTTATGTTGCTATATTACATAGTTACATAGTCATGTAGCCATATAGATAATTGTAGATATATATATATATATATTTATAACTTATATTTTAATTATAAATAACTGTCTATAACTAAATATGTCCAACCTATAGCCTATAGCCCATAACTTATGTACCGTACTTAGTCCAAATTATAAATTATAAAATCTAAAGTATTATTTATAGATTTTAGAATAAAATACAAAAATTAAAAATTATTGTAAATTATAATTTATAAACTAAAGACTACAGACTATAAATGATAAATTATTATAAATTATAAACACGTATTTTTAAAGCTTGCAGACCACACAAACACGCAAAGGAGGTGCTGGGGAGGCGGGGGAGGGGGCAGGGGGGTTCAGGGCGGGCGGGGTGAGGGGGCAGAGGGGGAGGGGAGGGAGGGTGAGGGGTGAAACCATAAACCTCTAAAGGGGTAGCTCTAACAGGTACCTACAGCAATGGCTGCATGCTCATACATATACATTCCGCTGCCCATTGGCTCACAGTGGTTTTACCATATTGAGACAAGACAAGCTCTCCTTGCGTAGCAAGACAAAACAACTACTGTCCGTGTGCAGGGCGCTGCCCTTTGATCCTTAGGGAATAACTGGTCATACACCTCCTACAAGGAGTATCCCTTGGGGGTGTATCGGCACAGTTTTCTGGTAGCGGAGCCCGGAAAGGGCCGCCCGCCTCACAAAGTCCGCTACAGCGGTCGGCCTCGCCGAACGCTTAACCAAGCGGACAAGAGGCAGCACAATGTCGAGCTCGCATAGCGAAGCCGACGGCAGTTCCCAGTCCTCCGGGGGATATGAGAACGAAGAGACCTCCCAAGGTCCAGCTACTTATGTCGCACAGTCATATGCAACATCTGACCGCATGCTTGCATCATTAGGCATAACGCCCAAAATCGCGCCTGCCTATGATGGCACCACCTCGTGGTTTGAGTATGAACAGTTGATTGACGACTGGTGCGATATAACAACGCTGGATGATACCAAAAGAGGTCCGTCTCTCAAGACGAGGCTCTCCGGATTGGCCGCAGTACAAAAAGAATCACTCAACCGAGAAAGGCTTGCAGCCCCAGACGGAGTAGATTACTTCAAGAAGAAGATGCGTCCATTTTTCGTGAAAGGAGAACAGTACGTTTTCCTGTGGCGTTTTCTCGGCCTATTCAAGGCATGGAAGGGCAACCAAGACTTTGTGACTTGGATTGCTAAGTTTGAGATCGTGCTACAGCGCGTGAGAAACTCATGGATGGATCTCTTACCAGAGATAATTCTGGAAGATGCCCATCCTGATTTCATGCAGGCTGTGCAAGCAGATCAAACCTTCATGCGCCTACAGGATGCAACCGAGAGAGACACATACGCCGCACGTTTCTTCGAAACATGGAACAAGGAACGCCTTGATAATCATCGAAGAGCGTTTCCTCTAAATGATAATCTCCTAGCTCTCCTCTTCCTAGTGCAGTCCGACCTAAATGAGATGCAACGTGAGAGGTTGGTAACAGCATTGACCAACCAAGGTTACCGAATTGAGACCTACACGTACCCTATAGTACGGCAGACCATGTTCGATCAGTTCTCAACGACCAGAACTGGTCTGCAGGATCCCAATATTCGGCACACTTCTCACAAGAAGGACCGCCATGGAAGGAGAGATCAACGCCGCAAACGCGGAGGTCGAAACTTCCTCATCCTCGATCAGGGTGAATACGACGGAGTCGATGGATTCTGGCTTCAAGACGAAGACACCCTTGAGGAAGGCTTTCTTGCCGCCGAGGATGAAGAAGCTGTCTTTTGGACAGTTGACGACCATGAAGCCTTCGTTGCAAGGAGATTCAAAAAGGGAAGAAGACCAAGAATGCGTCCCGGATCACCGGGAAGAGCAAAGGGTGGCAAGCGAAAAGGACGTGGCCGTTTTAGGTCATACCGCGGAAAAGGGAGAGCCAACCAGGCAGAACATGATCCAACTGATTCCAGCTATTTCGGTAAAGGCAAAGGAAAAGAAAAAGGAAAAGGTGGAAAAGGCAAAGGAAAAGGAAAGGACAAAGGAGATAAAGGAAGCTCCTTCAAGGGTACAAAATCAAAAGGCAAAGGTAAGGATACAGCTAAGTCTGCCTCCTTACAAGGAGACCAAACTGGATCTCCACAGGCCTATGAAAGTTCCACCGCACCGAGCTGGGATTCATGGTACGAGGACAGTTATTATACTGACTCCAGTTGGAATTATGCCGCTTATGACGATCAAACGTCTTATACATACTATGCATCACAAGCCTCACGAAGAAAGACACGGAAAAAGAAGAGAAGAAATCAAGCAGGATCATCAGGTAGAGGCACAGATCCGAGCGCGCACCAAGAACCCGTGTACAACTCATCAGTGAGTTACGCGCCCCAGGTTTTTGAACCATCTGAGGGGCAAGGTGTGGAGACTGCAACAGCAGTGTTTCCGTTGCAGCACACCGTCCTATCTGCTCTCACCGAGCGGATCAATCTTGATAAGAGCCCTACCTTTGTCATTCTTGACTCTGGTTGTACTAGGGCTATGGGTTCCCGCTATGCGGTGAACAGGCTTATCAAGGCCGTGAAGCAACATGCCCCAGGCATGATTGATTTCACTTTTTCACCTTCGAACACGAAGTTCTCTTTTGCAGATAGTGAAACAGCTCTTATCAAGGAGCGTGTAACACTATGGTTTAACACAACTCCAAGAAGAGATACAACCATAGAAGTTTTGGATCAGGGAAGAGTACCCATCTTGTTCTCCATTGAACAGATGAGAAACCTAAGAATGACTCTCGAGTGTAGTCCCACAGCTGACCTAGCAACGTGTGAAGCTTTCGGTTTGTATAAAACCCCTCTTCCGATTAGTACCAATAACCATTTGGTATTGGACCTTCTAGGCTTTACTTCCACCAGGAAGTACCCTCCTAAGTCAGGTACATCGTTCCGTGCGACGGAGACTGCTCTAGGAGCCAATAAGCCTTATGTTAGGATACCGGAAGGTCGCTGTCCAGCCTGTGCCGGACAGAAAAAGGCTCACACGTACCTCAAGGGTTGTGACAGAGCACCTGAGGGAGCAGCTGATCCACCACCGAAGAGGATTTCAGGGAAAAGGAAGCCTCTTCCATCTGATCCGGCAGAATCATCTGCCAAAAGACTTGATCCACCAGAAACATCTGGAGATGTTCCTGAGCCTTCCGGACCATCGGAACCATCATCAGGCTCTAGGGACAAACCTGCAGAACCCTCTGCACCGCATGAACCTCCAGAAGAAGAAAGACTTGAGGTTCCATCTGCGAAGATAAAGACTCCAAAGGGTCTTAAAAACCTTCTGAAGAAAACCCGCAAATATGCGGATAAACCTCCTGTTGAAGAGAAGTCTACAGTCCCAGGAGCTGATGACGGGACGGAGGTAAGACCACTTGAGTCAAGAGAATACCCGGTCCTGGCACAGACTCACCAACAGGTGAAGAGATTGTCGCAGAACCTTCGCCATCTCTTCCCATTGCTCTTCGCAGGATTCATGAGAAGCTTAAGGACCCTGTAGAACTCTACAAGCTTCACCTTAAGCACCGTCATATGAGTACGGATCAGTTTAAGCGACGCACAAAAGCCTTACAGATCCCAAAGGAGATCTACGAGCTATATGACCAACTGGTCAAAAAGTGTTCAGCCTGCCAGGAACATGTGAGAGCTCCTTCGAGAGCGAAGATTTCTGGTCTAAGATCAGAGACTTTCGGTGATCTCACCTTCGTAGATCACGGTGAGCTTCCAATTCCCGGCAAGGATAGTCGCTTAGTATTTCTTATTCTCTATGATGGAGCAACAAACTTGTTGACTGCCGAAGTAGTCCAGGATAAAGAAGAACATACTACAATGTCGATTATGAATGACTACTTTGAAAAATTTCAGATCAACCCAAAGGTTGTAGTTGGAGATCAAGCATTCATGACTCCAAAAATGGAGGCTTATTACAATCGGCAGAATATCAAGCCTGTGGCAACAGGACCTGGAACACCATGGCCCAACAGGGCCGAAGCTGCTGTAAGATTGCTGAAGCATCAGATTAAGCTCATACTTCAGATCCTGAAGGATGGTGACCCGCAGTATAACGGAATCACCATGAAGTATGGCAACCTCGTTCGCCAAGCATGTTTGGCAAGAAACTCTTCGATTACCTACGGAGGAGTTACTCCTTTGGAAATGGCCTTCGGAAGGCGTCCTCGAGATGTTATAACACCAGAGAACGCTGATCCCAATCAGTTGACAGGTAATCCAACTGATACGGAAGTCACTGCGAGAGCCATTAAGGAGCTTGCCAACAGGGCTTACCAAGAGGCACGCCAATCTGATGATCTGCGTAGAGATCTTGCAGCCAGACTGTCAATGACCCAAGGACCTTTCTCTTTGGGAGATAAGGTTTTCTACTGGTCAGAAGATAAGTCTAAGATTGGATCCACTGGGTCCAAACATGGATCTTGGTTAAAAGGTAAGGTGATCTCCGAACTCGGAGGATCCATGGTAGGTGTGGATCTTGGAACACGCATCGTCCGTGTCAATATCTCAAAACTGAGGAAAAACTATGACATAACATCTGATGTGGAGATTCCTCTCGCTCCTGATGAGGAAACTCTGACGTCAGAAGGTTCTGACCACGCAAGTTGTATGGTCACCTTCGATGCTTCCTTGCAGTCGACAGACCTAACGATTCCTCATCAAGAGTGTCACTGGCAGGTCACCAGTATTGGGAAGATTGATTTTCTAGAACTCTACGGCGGATCTCCCCGCATGAGTCACAAGGCTGCCCTATCAGGTCTTCGAGTAGGTCAGCCAGTCGATTTGCGTAGCGGTCTAGATCTTGAGCAACCGCAAGGTCGCTCCAATCTTCTTAGGATCATCAAGGAACAAGAACCTACTATTATTGTTATGTCACCTGACCATTCTCAGTGGTCTAGCTGGTACTCACAGTGGAAGAAAGGCTCTGCCAAGAGACTTTCTGTTTTAAAATTCTGTGAATCGGTCGCAGACCACCAAATGAAGCTCGGACGTTACTTTGTTCTTGAGAACCCATACTACAGCAGGCTCTGGTCTTCACCAGAAGCAAAACGCCTGTTTTCTAATCATAAGATCAGCTATGAGGTCTGTAACCTACAGGCCTATGGCATGAAAGATCCAACAGGATACTATGAATCGAAATCCTCGATTTTTATGCACAACTTGCCACCGCAAGTTTTAATTCCTCTCCAGAGGCATTCTGCCAAAACGAAATCTCCAACATCTCCACCAGGAGACGAAAAGGGTATTCAAGGCTACGGTCTTAAAACGAAACTCGCACAAGTGTATCCTTATGAATTCTGTGAGACCTTTGCCTCGTGTTTGGCAAGATTCCTGAAACGAGATGCGTATGCATCTCATCTGTCTCTAGTCACAGACATACTAGAATACTCTGGAGATGAATGCCTCCAGGGACTTTCGGAACTTCTTGATCAGGAGTATTCACTTTTGACGACAAATCCTCTCAAGGATTCGAAACTCCTGCAAGATCCGAAAATCAGATCACTTGTTGCTAGAGTAAATTCTTTATCGAGTAAAACTGAATTACCATTGCATCATTCCAAACCATCACCGTCCCTTGATGCCTTGGTGTCAGACATTACTCGTCTTAGATCAAGACTCTTACCAGGGTCTGGTTTCGAACAGTGTACTCTATACAGAGGTACATTTGGAACAGTTAAAGCACTCACAAGTGTAACTGATGGCGTTCTTGTTTTCTGGAACAAGAAGAAGCCTAATTCGACCATGACGTGTTGCTTGCCGCACCAGGTTTCCTGGAACAAAGTACACCCATCAACCTTCTCGGGGGTGCTATTCCAGATGACAGGCGGCAAGACTTCACCGTCCGTGCGAACACCGCCGGATGTAATCATGTCGGACGAAGAGGTTTCGCCGTCAGACCCGTCGGAACCAATGAGCACCAATCGCTCACGGATCACATCTGACGATGTTTCTATGCCGGAACCAGATCAGCCGATGCCTCCCGGCACGCCGCCGTCGCGTCCTCCTCCTCCCGTACCTCCACCGCGACTACCGGCCGTTTCCTCCGATGAGCCCGTGGCTCCTGCTCGGGCTAAGCCTCGCGTGCATCCGCCTCCTCGCGTTCCGTCTCCTCGGCGTCTGGGGGGTGATGTGTCGCCAAGGTCTTCATCGGAAAGGAAAGTTTCGCCACACAAACAGAAATCACCTCCACAGGTGCCGACACCTAAACCTAAACCGAAGGCACATCCACAGGGACCCATTCTTCCATTACAACAAGATGAAGAAGACACTGAGGAAGAACTGGTCCCAGACGACCCCGGACAACCGTCCGCACCTCCTCACACTTCTGGTTCACCAGAACCGGAGAGCGATGCCGAGTCAGAGAACACAAGGTACTACTCTGATGAGGAAGGTGACTTGGTCGTAGATGAGAAGGACTGGATCCTTCTCACAGAAGAACAGAAACTGTGCAGTAACACAGGTTCTTTCTCCATGCCTCGGTACATGCATGGCGGACCCGTGGACATCAGAGAGGTAACATCAAGAGTGAGGTCAGACCGAACACGGTATAAACCCACTAAAAGGTCTCGATCTGACATCCGTGAAGAGTATGATCTTCTCACGGAAGAGGACAAGGCTTTATCTCTAAGTTCCTCCAGGAACTCAGCGAACTTAACCCAGAAGGCACAGCGGAAGGAGGCAACCGCCAAGGAAAAGCGTGAGATGAAGAAACAGTTTGATGAAGCGAAAGCAGCAGAATATCAGAGCTGGCTAGACAATGATGTCTTTGAGCTCGTCGATACACGGAAACTCGGAAACATCCGAAATTATGTCACTGGTCGATGGGTCCTGACTCTAAAAAGAGACAAGGACGGAAACTTCCTTAAGTGTAAGGCCCGATGGGTCCTGAGAGGTTTCCAGGATCGACAGAAGGACATTCAGCAAACTGATAGTCCTGCTGCGAGTCGCCCAGGCTTCCGCTTAGCGATTCAACTAGCAGCTAACAAGCTGTGGAATCTGACACACATCGACTTAAAGACTGCTTTCCTACAGGGTGAAGCCTATGATGAGTCGAGAGACATAATCTGTCAGATTCCTCCTGAAGCAGGTTATCCTTCCTACATTGCAGCGAGGATGAAGAAACCCGCTTATGGACTTAACGATGCACCTCGAAGATGGTGGAACATCGTTGATAAGGCACTCCTGTCTTATGGCCTGGTGCCAACCCGTGCGGATCGCTGTACTGTATGGTAAGAAGTCTGCAACAGCAGATGCTGAGCTCAAGAAGTCTCAGCCAAAGACCATGGAATCAGCGATTGACTATCTCCTAGATCCCATAGCAGGCAACAATGCCAAGGGTAGACAGGTACATGGAGTAGTCTGTTTGCATGTAGATGACCTGTGCATGGCCGGTGATGACACCTTTCGTAAGGCCGTGATAGAATCGATCAAAAAGGAATTTGCAGTAGGTTCTGAAGATACGAATGATATCATGTTTGTAGGACAGAGATTAGTCTGGAAGGATGCTACAGCATCAGTGCCAGCACATATCTCAGTAAATCAGAACCTAGCTGTTGAAGCTCTAGAAGAAATTGTTTTTGACAAGAAGCTCAACAATGAGCAACAATGCACACCACAGCAGCACACTGCTTATAGAAGTGTTTTAGGACAGATCAACTGGCTACAAAGCCGGACTCAAGCCCACATCTGTTATCGCTTCAGTAGGTGTGCAAGCAAGGCTGCCAAGCCTACTATCGGTGATATTCGAGAACTGAACAAACTTGTTAGGATTTTGAAGTCTACCGAAGTAGAATTGCGTTTTTGGCCGCTGAAAGGAAATCTCAGAATCCTCGGTTACCCTGATGCTTCCTACAGGAACAATGATGACAAATCATCTCAGAGAGCACATGTTATTTTCCTTGCTGAAGATCGAAATCCGAAGCTAAAAGGAATGAAACAATCAGCAGCAGCTGCTTCTTCCAAGAAGAATGATTTCTCTGAATCCTCTATCAAGGAAACATCCTCGAGAGGTAGCCTGGTGGACTATGAGTCTCACAAGATTACGACAACCACAATGTCCACAACAGTGGCAGAGCTTAACGCACTGATGCGTTGCTTTGGTACCTGCCTGTTCCTCAAGGGACTTTGGGCAGATCTCTCATCAGAGACCGTACCTATACATATCAGAACAGATGCGAACAATCTTGTGACAACAGCAGGCACGACACACCTTCCAGAGCAAAAGGAAACTCACCATCTTATACAGATGCTTCGTAAGGAATCCAACTCTGGATCTCTAGATGATCTAGCTCATGTAAGCTCGAAGTACTGCCTAGCTGATGCATTAACAAAGCATTCGGCACAACCTGATGAGCTTATCAAGGCTCTGGAAACAGGAAACTTACCAGAAACAGACATTCATCCACCCTTCCGTGAACTCCTTCAACATAAAGCTTTCACTGTTCGGTGGATTATAGACAACCTTAGGAATGCCGCTACAGCGGTAGCCTTCCTTGGAATTGATGTCTCAACAGAGATTTACCGATTATTTTATTGCCAAGGAACATGGTGGTAGTCTTGTTTGCTGGTAGCACAACCATGTGCTGGATTTTCTATTTAGACTGTTTTTCGTCTAAAAGAAAATTTGTGTCTGCAAGCTGCGTTTTCCTTAAGATCAGACATGTTCATGAGAACTCTATGTTCTATACCATCCGCAGCCGCTTTCAGCCTCGAGCCTCACAGCAACTAGCCTTTTGAGCTAACCAAGCATTCCTGATCCCGTTTGGTCATTGTGCCGTAATGAGCACACGATCAAATTTCCGTAGCCGTGATGGATACGCCCTACCAAGGGCAGAACAGGCGTACAATGAGCGACATCCACACATGGATAGCTCTTATCCCGAGTCTCGTCGGGACGCATCACGTCGATACACCGATCACGGTGGACACCGATTTCACAAACGTGAGAAAAATAACGAGCCTCCGTACATTTACATGGGTCACCAACAGGTGTTCAATCCGCGTCCAAGAGATCTTGCTGACCTGATCTTACGATGTGGCCATGCGAGTCGAGCAAAGCTCACTCCAATCTCCAAACATGGAGTCAGGCTCTACGAAGGAGTCCTCCAAGGACCATGGGACAACAGTCCCCTTTTATACTGGGATAACAACGTGGGCAATCACGCTCGTGATCCACGCCAGTTTTGTACGATGCTTGCACATCACCTTCAGACTGGCCTCCCACAGGAGGTAAAACAATGTGTGAGTCTTGATGCATCTGGAGAATATGACTATCCCTCCTCAGTGCCAAGACTGGTAGAGGTAACAGGTCTCTCACCAGAGATGTGCTTCCACATTCTCTCCAAGACCAACAAGGTCGGAAGGTGGTTAGCACACTCAACGAGACACCTTCAGAATCAGCGCCAAGATCTCTTTTCTGGCCAACACAATTATCTTCTGGACATGTCCAAGTTGGCCGATGCACAGCTCGCACAATATTCACCACAAGAGATCGCGCTTGGTGTTTTACTTAACACTAAGTCCAGGTTCGTGGTCACTATGGTTTATGACCAAGATGGCAGGGCTGAAACAACAATTGCCGCCGTTACCATCCCACAGGATGCAAATGTGATGACCATGACCAAGCTTTACCTCTCGGCAGTGGGAGGACACGGTTCACGAAGAACTCTACCAAGAGCTGAAGAACCAGATCCTGAAGAAGAGAGGCCAAGGTCACACATGACCATCTCAGACTTTATGGCAACGGGGAGCAATCCTGTGCAGTCTCATGCGCAGCGTCTCTCCACTAACGCGCCAAGGCCCGTAGGCATGGAAGATTTTGTTCGACAGAACAACCCTTGTTACATCATGCATGCCACGGACCTGCATGCACTATCCTCAATCCTGAGGCATGGTCTGGTACCATCAAACCTCTTATCTCAGGTGGTGACCTCACCAGGTCTTCAAGCTCTCGTGAATGAAAACAGTCGTTCCAATAGGGACACTGTTCAGTTTTCATCGCTAACCCTGGCGAGTCCTAATCCTACTTTGCTGCGTGCCAACAAGGCACTGCTCCTAGTATTCGACGCAAATAACGTAGTGAACGAAGTCACAAACATGTGGCAGTCGCAAGCGGGGATGTTTGCTACACCAGATGTAGTGCATGCCCGTACTCTTAGCGCCGTATTTGCACCCTCTGAAACACTCTGGGTATCATCGCAATACGATGAGCTCAAGAGCATCGGACCATGGTGGGCAGACCACTGCTCCGAACAAATGCCGTCAGCGACTTACGAGTCGAAGAAATGGTGCTCAAATTACGGCAAGGAGATCGAATCGACACTTCGCAAGATGTCAAGGCGAAATTTGCCTCCAGAGCCTCCCAAGGCTAGATCTTCTCACAAGAAGTCTTTCTCTTTGCCAAATACAGAGACTGACACAGCTCCTAACCAGGAGCAAACCGCTTCTGCAGGTGAAGTACCTCCGAACACGGAAACTACTGTCAAGGAGATCCACCCGAGATCCAAGCTCGCCCGGCAGGCCGAGGCCGACAAGGATCCGGACAGTCTTATGGGACAGCTCTGGAACTCCGACGGCACCAGAAGCGCCACTGAAGTGCTCAAGATAACGACAGGTCACAAACCTCCAGAACCTGTCCAGGATACTTCTGCCAACGTAATTCCTCCCAAGGAAGAATCTTCTGGAACAGAGACGGAACCTGAGGAACCAGATCCTAACCAGGATTGTGACGAAGAATCAGACGCTGAGACGGCGTCAAGCGAAAAGAGCGAGAAGAGCGAGAAGAGCTCAAAATCTTCGTCATCCTCAGAACTCCGAGTTGATGTTAATCCGTCTCACAAGACGAACTCTGCACCTGCAGCATCAGAGGAGAAGAAAGAATCTCCCACGAAAGAGATCACAGAGAAACTTGAGAAGGTCAAACTTGACCAACCAAAGCCTGAAACAGAATATGTTCAGAGTTCAGACGAAGAGCCAAGAAAACCAAAATCTCCTAAAAAGGAGAAGGAAACATTCCTAGTTCTCTTCGATCCTGAAACAGAAACCTATTATCGAGTCAACAGAAGCAAGCTCAACCTCGAATACGAGGAACCTGCTGATGAGGAAGATCTCGTAAGAGAACATGAGCGCATCAGCGCTCGGATTCGAGAAAATACTAAGCACCGAATTTCGAAGTCACCGTCTAACCCGGCTATGCAACAAGAAATGCAAGAAAGAATCTGGGTTAGTCGATGGAATCGAAAAATCCGAAGTCCACTCATGATCAAAGATTCTGAGGCTCCTGACGAAGAGGAGTGGGACAGACCCAGAGAGTCAGCATCTTCCTCCTCTGCGCCTCCTAACAAGGAGAGATTTGTAGGAGTACGCAGGACAGCCATGAGCCTTAACCAAAGGATACGAATGTTGCCTCGACCAGACAATCCTCTCTGCGATCTCTGCAAACAGCCTACAGGCTATTTTTGCTATTCCTGTGGAACGATTGTATGTGCAGACTGTCGACTTACCCCACAGGGTAAACAACGGATGTGCGAGTGCGTCTTGCCAATCGATTGCCTTGAGACCTCCAAAGTGAGAGCAGGAATGACCTCAGAAGAGCGTCAGTTTTTATACGAGGCCATCCTCACACATGAGGACGTAGATTTGGCAGTCCAGAAAATCAACATGTATTGCGAACACGCAAGAAGCATGTTCGAAAAGGACCATCCAGGCGTAGATCCATACAGCCTTGATGATATCAGGAACAATCCTCCGAATACGTATGACAGCTCCACAGAGGCTCCAACCTTGGAGGAATATAAGAGCGTTAACAAGAGTCACATCAACATCAAGGACTCTAGAACAAGCCACCCGGCTTCTTTTCTCACTCTCACTGGCCACGAAGACAAACTGGTGCTCGATGCACACTACGAGATAGTTCGCAATAGGATGGCCGGTGTCAATGAGAAGAGAGAATACATTGAAGGCTCGAACCCAGATAGTGTATCGCTAAATCTAGTGGTATTCAACTGGGGAAATATGGATCGAGCTCCGGTGCCCGCAGGGAATCCCAAAAAGAAGCTCAAACCTGAGAAGGGATTCGATTATCACCCTCTTATTGACATGTGCTTCAACAATTCAGCTCATATTACCCTCGTACTCGAGGCAGGAGCACTTGCGTCAGAGTACTCGATCGCAACCATGCGAAAACACGAATACAGAGGGATGCTAATCCATTCTCCTCCCAAGGAGCCTGAGGCACCCTCAATGTACATCGGAGTCAAGGGTGACCCAACGACAGACATTGCTCTCGTCCACCACTTTTATCGTCATCGAACAATGAAGCCTAAGAATGGTGGTACCAAGAAGCGACTGTGGGCATGCCACGGTGCGGTGTGCCGCCTCACATTCGGGTACCACAGTACCATACCAGAGGCAAAAGAATGGGTCCACCCAAATTCTGGCCAAAGGATGACGAGAGACGAGTTCATGCAGATTATCGGATATGACCCGCTCAAGGGCAAAAATCCTGACAAGGATGGACCCACTGATGGCTCTTACCTCTCACCAGAGGCGTGTCTGACATTGTCGACTCTTAATCCCTCGCCGATTCTCTGTGAATGGAACGGCCATGTCGAGGGTGATGAGCCACCAGAGGAAGACTTTGAGACATACGCAGAGATCTTCTCACAAGAAGCATCTAATGATCTTGACGAGATGTGGTGTACAAAAGGGCCTTACAAGGTCATCACCATTGCGATCGTCCATTTCAACTCGTTCATGACTCATAAGGAAGAACAGAGACGCGAACTGGTGAACGCGTTCCTCAACGAGGTTCTCCCTTTTAAACCGGATGTGATAGCGGGAGATCTCAATAATATTGCGTCGAGGCTCACCTTAAAAGGTGGAGACGTTCACCCGCGAAACAGTTTGTTTTCTCTATACCTGGAGAAGAAACTTGCAGCATTCAACAGAATAGCAGGAAGGCACTCACAAGTGCGACATCTTTGCTTGAACAACTCCGACCAGCACAGACTGGCACGGGCAGATCGTCTACCGGCGGACCCGGCGAAGAAAGTTGCTGACCTTGACTGTATCAACAGTTATATCCTTGACTGGAGTAAAACGCCGCACACGGCGTCACCTAGTCCAAGAGAGGTCACACCTGCCGCTGAAAGAACATACTGGGAACGAATCTCAGATATGTGGCAGGACACGAACAACAACAGGGATATTGATATCCGTCTGTTTGTTTCAGTCAAGCAGTACTATTCAACTTTTTCTAACCTTGACCTATGGTTGGGTCCCACTGACAAAGATTGGCATAGCCCACTGGGCTTCACGATACAACCAATCCTTACAAAAGGGAAACACAACCGGTCAGATGCCCAGGTCCAGAAAATCGCTGACAAGCGAAAGGCTTACAAGCAGCGTAATGCTGAATACTGGGGTTACAACGATTCATTCGTTTACTCATCCGGCAACAGCTGGTACGACAAATCGCAACCATCAGGTAGCCATCACAGATATGGAAGATTCTGGGAGTGGCCACAGCCTGAACGTCCCAGCGAGCCTGAAGGTCCTCCTCCAAGAAGGAACCAGGAATCATCGTCCTCTTCACAACAAGATCTACCAAGATCAAGGTCCAGGCCTCAAAGAACCAATATTGTTGACAAGCTCAACATGTCTTTGGAAGAGCTGGATGGACTAGAAGAAGAACCGTCACCAACAAAAAGTGACATCGAAGAACACGAAAGAGAAACATCAAACTTGATGTCTGCTCAGAGAGATGAAGAGGAACAAGAGGACGAATCCTCCAGTCGGAGAAGAAGAAGGAAGGCATCGCGTCCACCGTCTGCTCCGAGCGGCAAGGCACTCAGAACAGCTGCTACAGCAGCGGGGTTGTCGGGCTGGTTCGGACACCGCAACCGAGGTGGAGCAAACGCAGAGTCTACCAAGACTGACGAGACTTCACTTCCAGACTCACTAACCAGTGAGCAAAACTTCTCTGTCTTCAGCATCACGTGGAATGTGTTCCTGCTGCTAATGGGCTTACACTGGATGTGGAAGCAGATTACCAGGCCTCCTATCAGATGTATGGAGCGCCAACAACCAAAATCAAGAGCAGCAGCGAACCAAAGAGTTCCATTCCTCGAACCCGAGGATGAACCGCAGACGCGTGAACCTTTAGGACCCAACAGGGTTAATTCCGGAGAAACAACTGATCTGCGACCTATTTGGCATACTTCCCGAAGCGAAGTCTACCATCTCTCAGACAGCTGTTACCAGCTTAAGCAAGCAAGAGATGTTTGCAGGAAGGTGCTGTGCAAAAACTGCCTCCATGCAGTACAAGTTGCGGAGATTCGCAGGAATGATCCTTTCCAAAGAGGTGATACACGACCACGTGGCACCGAAAGAGACATTGAGCGCTTCCAGACCTACGATGATGCAAGTAACACTCCTCACATGACGCAATTATTTCAGGATGCCTTGCATGCACAAATGGCCGAGGAAGCCATGCAGATCACCTACACATCGATCCCTAAGGGATCCACGGCAAAGGCCAGAGGTACATCTGCACTTCCAAGTGCCGCATCGTCATCAGCGCCCAAGGCAATGCCACCAGGGCCTAACAAGGCTAACATGTCACCTCCACCTAAGAGTCCTCCGCCGAAGGCGAAAGGAACAGTACCTTCTGATCCTCCAAGACCAAAAGGTCCTACCAGAAGAGGAGGTCAAAATCGGCGTATTCAACGAAAAGCAGCTAGAGAAGCCCACAACAGTGGACTCTGCACCTATGCAGACGCTGCACTTGACCAAGCCAATCAAGGCCAGGCAATTAACGTTACGTGTCGAAACATAGTATCAAGACACATCAGCTCTATCGATGCAACGGTAGAAGCATCCGGCCAATTTACACAACGCGTGCTACAGCACGTAGAAACATATGATGAAGAGGAACCGTGGAGCACGGAGTTCCTACCAATCGTGGAAGTCCTATTCAGGAACTTAAGCGGCGACGAAACAACTGTCATACATGACAATCAAACGGTAACTATGCCTCTTGCGAAATACACAGACCTCCTCAGAATCGCACAAGCATTGCGAGGCTCTATCCAGAGAGACAAGGAGGAAAGAAAGGAACATCTTGACACCATCCAAGATACTCTATCCAGAGTGGAAATCCTTCTCACAGCACTGAAGGACTCAAGGACAGTCTTTAATCAATTGGTCAATTCCTCACTAGAGATAGAGCGAAGAAATAACAATCTCAAAAATGTCCTCGAGACACTCTTTGATGACCAAAGCTCTGAGGAAGACCAATCAGAATCTGACAATGAAGAAGTCCTAACTCCTTCTGCACCACAGTACTGGAATAACCTTTATGCCCACGCCTTATCTCCCTCAGGAGATGAAAGTGAAAGATCATGGGCATCCTCAGACGGACAGCTTGAAAGAAGAAGGGCTGAACGGGCAAAGGCTAAGCAGCCGCAACCGGCAAAGGCCAAGGCAATTCCAGTCAACTCACAAGCTGCTCCAAAGGCCGAGCCAAAGGCGACAACATCCAACCATGGATATGATACTGCAGACGCCGCCTTCACCAGGGCTGAGAACAGATTATTCGGAATCTTCTCAAGTTCCGAAGAAGACCACTCAGACCCGGATGAGCCACATCCGAACGTTTACGCTCGAGCCTATGATCCAAACCTGGATCCTAATCTGAGATAAGAAAAGTCTCAGAGTTTCACAATAGTGAATCACAAGGCTCTAACAAGAGCACAATGAGTGGCTGCATAATTCGGTAGTAGAACATCACCAGACCTGATCTTGTACAGATGATCTCTCTGACAAACATGCATGAGTGTGTGCGCAAAAGGAGTGGAGTTTCCTCAGCAGTATACTTCAGTGCTATACCTAGCATACTTAATATGCTGTTTTTATAATGAGTCCAAAAACTCCGCAACTGTGACAGTGGGCATAACAGTATATGTTTGAATGTGCGGCCATGCTTTCGGTAAAAGAAAATTAGTGTCTGTTTGAAACCATAAACCTCTAAAGGGGTAGCTCTAACAGGTACCTACAGCAATGGCTGCATGCTCATACATATACATTCCGCTGCCCATTGGCTCACAGTGGTTTTACCATATTGAGACAAGACAAGCTCTCCTTGCGTAGCAAGACAAAACAACTACTGTCCGTGTGCAGGGCGCTGCCCTTTGATCCTTAGGGAATAACTGGTCATACACCTCCTTACAAGGAGTATCCCTTGGGGGTGTATCGGCACAGGGGGGGGGGGGGGGGGGGGGGGGGGGGGGGGGGGGGGGGGGGGGGGGGGGGGGGGGGGGGGGGGGGGGGGGGGGGGGGGGGTGTCACAGTCCTCGAGAGTCTTCGAGAGTCCTAGACCCATGGATGAGCCGAGCCGGTCTGCAGTTCCACAGTCCTCGAGAGTCCTCGAAGTCCTCGAGACCCATGGATGAGCCGAGCCGTGTCTGCAGTTCCAGAGTCTTCGAGAGTCCTCGAGAGTCCTCGAGACCCATGGATGAGCCGAGCCGTGTCTGCAGTTCCACAGTCCTCGAGAGTCCTCGAGAGTCCTCGAGAGTCCTCGAGACCCATGAATGAGCCGAGCCGTGTCTGTCCTGGAGAGTCCTCGAGAGTCCTCGAGACCCATGGATGAGCCGAGCCGTGTCTGCAGTTCACCAGTCCTCGAGAATCCTCGAAAGTCCTCGAGAGTCCTCGAGACCCATGGATGAGCCGAGCCGTGTCTACAGTTCCACAGTCCTCGAGAGTCCTCGAGACTCCTCGAGACTCCTCGAGAGTCCTCGAGAGTCAGCCAAGGTCAGAGCCGTGTTTGGCTTCGATGCATTCCAAAGTAACGTTCTTCTATTTGCTCAAGTGACGGTGAGACACGGCTCGGGTCTCTCGAGGACTCTCGAAGACTCTCGAGGACTCTCGAGGACTTTCGAGAACTCTACCAGTCTACCACTGCAGACACGGCTCGGCTCATGCATAGTTCTCGAGGAATTTCGAGGACTCTCGAGGACTGTGGAACTGCAGACACGGCTCGGCTCATCCATGGGTCTCGAGGACTCTCGAGGACTCGAGGACTCTCGAGGACTGTGGAACTGCAGACACGGCTCGGCTCATCCATGGGTCTCGAGGACTCTCGAGGACTCTCGAAGACTCTGGAACTGCAGACACGGCTCGGCTCATCCATGGGTCTCGAGGACTGTGGAACTGCAGACACGGCTCGGCTCATCCATGGGTCTCGAGGACTCTCGACGACTCTCGAGGACTCTCGAGGACTGTGGAACTGCAGACACGGCTCGGCTCATCCATGGGTCTCGAGGACTCTCGAGGACTCTCGAGGACTCTGGAACTGCAGACACGGCTCGGCTCATCCATGGGTCTCGAGGCTCTCGAGGACTCTCGAGGACTCTCGAGGACTGTGGAACTGCAGACACGGCTCGGCTCATCCATGGATCTCGAGGATTCTCGAGGACTCTCGAGGACTCTCGAGAACTCTCGAGGACTGTGGAACTGTAGCCACGGGTCCGCTCATCCATGGGTTTCGAGGACTCTCGAGAACTGTGGAACTGCAGACACGTCTCAGCTCATCCATGGGTCTCGAGGACTGATTTCCGTTGAAGCTGCAGACGGCTGGTGTCACGTATGGACCGTATGGACCACTCATTTGCTCTGCTGACAAAGAGACGACCACATTCACATAACTTCAAATCACATAAATATAAATACAAATATATATCATGATTCATGGATTCATGAATCATAAATCTTAAATCAAATCTCCCTAGTGCACATAGTCAGACTTACATCACATAATCGCATAACGTAATTGCCTCACTGAAGAAAATAAGTCTCACCCCTGGTCAAGATAACAGCCGTATGACTACCGTGTGGGTACACCAACCCTGTTGCATTTCCTAGCCTCTACAGTTAGAAGTGTTAAATTCTATCGGCCTAACGTTTCAATTTTCACATCACAGAACTTTTTGGTTTGCCTAGTTACAAGTTAGTTATAAGTTATAAGTTATAATTTAGAAGTGATACATTTTTTAATATTGAGAATATTATTCTTATATTGACATTGAAACTATACGACTATACGGTTGTAACTACGCTATAGACTAGACTAGACTAGAACTATACTATTTTATAATTTATTTATAATTTATAATTTGGAAAGCCCTGGGAATGCTTAAGACTGCCGCACAATCCGGTGCAAGGCACATTTCCGGAACGCGATCACCACAAGCCCCCCTGATGTAGTCTAATCTGCTGTAATCTGTTACAGGATGGTTCTCACTGTTCTCACTCCGTCCCAATGCCGAACATGACACAAATTTGACGACTTGCTTGAACGTGTTTGGAGTTGTTTCGGGGAGACACGAGGGGTTGTTTGACGTATCGGAACATCCTTTTTTTCGACTTCCATGGCCCATCATTCACAGCTCGCCGCTTTCAGCGTCGGCTTCGGATACACAATCCTGGGAGCCCTCCTCCATATCATCAGGCACTTCCTTGTCTGCAAGAGCACTTGAGGCGGATCGAAAGTGCAGCCGGGGATATGTGTACTCGTCGCGCACTCCAGTTGTCATCAGTACCTTGAAGCTTCGGATTGCTAACGAGCCGGATGTATGTAATGATTAGCTGCAACAGTTCAAGAGTGAAGAACCTATCACTGGGCTTGCTTGGGTCCTAGTGTGTGTAAACCTGCGGACTGTATATCAACAGAGTTGCCGCCAGCAGCACAGCACCAACGACCGGAACCGACATAGCATTTCCGCACATTCGAGAGTAGGTGGATCGGCGGAAATCACACCCCATCACCAGCTTCGATACATCGAAACCATGCCTCAGAGAACAGTAATATGATATGAAAATATGGATATGGATATGAACATGTAACATGAACAATGAATCATCATGGCGACCATTGAATGCCGTAACTTGTACTGTATGTCAGCAGTGTCTCAGGGCCGGTCGCAGCCATGAGGTGTGGAGGTTGCAGGAGCTGGTGTCGTCCAAAATCATAAATCTTGGAATTGGTCGTCAACCTCAGCTGTGCTGAATCAGTGAGAAATAGTAAGAGAATTGAAATGAGAAATGAGAATCAACTAACCAACAATCTCAAACTGTAGACGCGACTAGGCTGCGTTGGCATAGTGCCACGGAGCCTCCAAGACTCTCGTCCCAAGGATTTCGAAACATCGACACACACGTCGCTTATGTTCTGTTCCGCCTCAGAAGAACGGCCACGGTGGCCAAGGTGTCAAGGCTAAGGTGATTTGATTATCATTTCATCAGGAATCAGGACGGAATCGGAAGCTCACGACAACCAATGCCAATACCGCCGATGCCAATACAGTATTTAGCAGTATTAAGTATTAAGGCCCACACGGCATTCAATGTGTGGTACAACACGTCCAGCTGTTCAACTTCTCGCGCATTCATTCCGCAACACCACTGCTTTCCGAAAGTGCTGCGGCACCAGGTAGAGTACCTAAGATTTCGAGCACCGCAGGGCGGAATGTTGGAGGCCAACCAGCCCACGTCTGTTTGCACCCAAGTCTCTTTCGATACATCGCCATGTCGTCCAAACCCAACTGCCTCCGGCGAGTGTCAAAATCCTGCCGTATTTTGCCTTCCCCAGAGAACCTCGGCGACACTGGACTGAATATCGACTTTATTACTGTTTTAGTCTGTTTCAGGATTCAGGACAGGACGACCGACGATACCATGCTGCTGTATTTTTCTCGTCAAGCGCTTCATGCTCTTGCAAGGTGCGACTGCTACCGTTCAGATCGGTGATCGGTGGCACAACCTGGTTTTAGGCTCAGCTGCTGTACAAGCAAGCCACAACCCGGTGATTCAAGGCTGGCAAAATGCCCAGTTCGATGTGCTGCCACACCCTGGCCCACATGCCGTCTCATGGGCCACTACCACGAAACTGTAGCTGCTGCCTAGGTCAGCCTAGTCAGACTCGAAAGCCATGTGCATGCCAGAAATTGTATTCACACTGACAGCGCAACTTCCAACAGTCCTACAGTCCTACAGCACTGCACTGAATCTACGACATGTGGGCTAGGCTCTGCTGTGCAAACTTCGGCGAGCCTGTGCAACCCGAGCCGACCCGCACAAGCAAAAGCAACGTACTGACTCTCCGGAACACAAACTTCCTGAACTTGGCAGTGGCATACCACATACATCGCCGCCAAGTCCTGGAACTCGGACGACCCCGAGACAACTTTCGATTCATTCGGTAACTAGACGGATGAACACCATGGACCAGTCATGACTGAATCACTATCTTGTTTCATGTCTGAATCATTCCAGCATTGATTTATTCCGGACAGCCTGACCGCCTCAGCTCATGCACACATCCAGCTCAGAGCGGAAACATACACTCAGGGCGCATTGCAAGCACGGATATCATTGCCGTGATTTTCACGACGACTGCTTGCCAGTCTTTCGAGCGCGCTTCGGTGTGCCAGTCGGGGGTGGCATGGTACCCTTGTTCTTGCTCTTGCCCTTGCCACCGGCCCCCTGGAACCAATCAACAGCAATGAGTCATGATTAGTAATTAGTAACCAATAGTAAATAATAAAATTAAATATTTCATAATGGGTTGAGTACTAATCATACTCACTAAGCAGAGTCATTAGTGAGTAGTAAGTACGTAGTAAGTACCGAGTAGTTAGTAGTGAGTGCTAAGTTAAATAAGTAATGGTAATGGCAATGGTAACAGTAGTGTTTAGTCTAGTAAGGGTTTGATTTAATGTAAAGACTTAGTAAAGACTAGTAAGTAGTAAGTAAGTAATAGTATTCGTGAAATATCGAAATATTCAGTTAATCCAAGGCCAAGGCCTTAACAAACTTAAACCGAAACCGCTTAAACCCTTAGCCCGTAGCCCTTAGCAGCAGTTATGCAGTTGCAGCTATGCAGCAAAGTTATCATATATGCAGATATGCAGCAGCAGTTTATATTATATGACCCAGTAGTTGAAAACAATCCCATAGGCCCACAGCACAGTCCTTCCCAGACTTAATGATCTTCTCCAAGCGAAACTGAATCTTGCCAGCGACGTCCTTCTTCGAAAGCATCAGCTGGCCGGCCATGAATTTCCCGATGCCGTTTGCATCCTTCTGCACCTGCTCCATATTCTCCTGGGCGACCGCTGCGTCCTCCGCTGGTGTGCCCGATGCCCTCAAAACAATCTCCATCGCCATGGTGTTGTAGATCCCACACAAGGCCTGCACTGATGTGGGGGCCATTGACAGCTGCTCCGACAAGTGCTTGATGCCGGTCGCCACGCACTCCGGAAAGTCTTTTGCCCAAGTCTGGAATGCCTCAGCAACATCTTCCAACTTCTTGAGGTCCAGTGCACCTGTATATAGGGGCCGAGGTTGGTGGTTGTGAAGGGGGTGGTGTTACAGGGGTTGGTTGGGTGTTTTATTTTAGTCAGTCAGCCTCCAGCCAGTCTATGACAGTTCACGCTCGGCTTGCTACGTAATTAACTTACTTCTTATGGCTGGCTGTGCTACTGTGTTTATCACAACATGTCTGAATCCTGAAATTCCTGGCCTTTTGTGGCATCCTGCATGGGGCTGCCGCTCTGGTTGTACTTGTCCACAACAGCGCGCAGCGTCTCGGGGAAGTCGCTGCTGTCATCATCCATGCCGTCCACATCGCTCATCACCTTGCACGTGTCGTCATAGACTGTTCGGATGCTATCCTTCATGTTGCGCATGTCGTGCACCAATCCCTCCACCGTTCCGGTTGCACGAGCCGTCAAGGCCACCAAGGCATCTTTCACGCCGGGCAGCTCATTCTCTCCGGGGTTCTCAGATTCCAGAACCCCCAAGTCCGAAATAGCCGTTGCAGACTCCCTCACTGCAGCCTTCGAGCGCCACGCCGTGTCTGAGAAGGGCACACTCTTCTTCTTGCCGAGGAAGTCATCCACAAGCACAAAGCCACGCACCAACTTCTCCACCTGGAACCCAAGCTGGGCCCGAACCGACGCCTCCCATTCCAGGACCTCACCATGCTTCTGGGCCCGCACCAAGGCCTTGAACCAAGTAGCAGGTCGATCTGCAAATGAAGCGACCGTGTTAAACATCTTCATCGCAAGGTTCTGCAGGCATGCTGGCACATCGACCTTCTCCTGCTCCACGTCGCTCGCAGCATCCGGCGTGTCCTGCTGCTGCTGCTTCGACCCATGACCTTACCGCGCCAAAACACGAACAACGCATCAACTGAAGTGCGGGGTGTGGTGTCTGCGGAAATAAAGCGCTACCACGAAAACTTCGTCAAGTATCGAACAGTTACGGTAACAATAGGTAGATGAGTACAGCACAGTATAGTCACTATGTCGGGCCAGGGCCTAGACTCACTGGCATATTGCGGCACATTGACTGCATATATACTAGGACTAGGATGGATTGCCACAGTTGGGCCGGGCCATAAAGGCCATAATTATAATTGAATGCCGAAAGGCCCTGTATGGCAGCGCAAACTACCTGATGGGACTTGCTCAGCTGGATCTTGTGCACACTGGTCGCAGCAGCCTTAAAGGAGCCTGCATCCAACGAATGCTCGACTGCGGCGGCATTCGTCAGGAGCTGCGTCACTTCGCTGGTGGCCGAGGCGTAGCATTTGGCCAAATTCTCGTTGACGTCCATCCAAGCCTGCTCATATGTAAAACAGAGATCAGATTAACAATTACCATTAGCACTTATTAAACCGGTAACCCGGTAACCCTAAGCCTAAGTCTAAACCCAAACCCTGAACCGATAATAAAATACTAGAATACATTAGGAATACAAATATACTATAATATAATATAATAATATACTATAATATAATATAATATAATATAATATATTATTATTATTGTTATATTATATTATATTATATATATAATATAGTATAGTATAATCTAGTCGATAATCTAGTTCATAACCATAATATATATATATATATATATATATATATATATATTATATTAGTAGTATATTAATTTTGTTTAGGGTTTAGGGTTAAGGTTTACGGTTCAGTACTTTGCTGCGCTACTCTCTTGCTCGCCCGAGCTGCTACACAACAGTCCCCTTCAACAACCGGCCTTGGCATCGGTGGCGTACGATCGCATGAGTTTCCACAGGCCAAGGAAAACCGGTCGACCGTCCATCACGTTCTGGCGAGCCTGTGCTGCCGCAGCAGCAGCTGGGGCCGAGGAAACCACGAGCTCGGCATAGAGTTCCACGGCATCGTTCCCGAATTTGATCACGAGGCCAGCAACCACACCGTCAGCATGACGCAGGTCTGCTGGCACCTCTGCCTCAGCCACCATCTCTTCCGCACTCTCCAAACACGTTCTCACAGCTAGCAGCTGGTCCACCAATGCTGCGTCGCTAGCCCACTCCAAGAAAGCTGCGATGTCAATGATAGCGTCCTTGGCCTTTGCAGCGGTCTGTGTCGCCGCAGTGCACCGCTGCAGAATGCTCTCCATGGACAAGCATTTCTTGGATGCACCGGCCACAGCGGACCAAAGCTTCCTGACTCTGACACAAAATAACTGCATGCTGCATACCCAACCTATTAATAGCCTACATCCGGGGATATTATCCAGTTATCCTGAATTATTATAAGATAAGTCCTTATGTATTTATCATTCGAGACTGGACCGCGACTTGATTCATGATTTGATTGACTCGACAACTAGGACTAGACTGACTAGACTAGACTGGACTAGACTAGACTGACTAGACTGGGCTAGACTGACTGTGACTGACTGGACTGGACTAAACTAGACTGCTGGCTGCTGCACACTGCTAGACTGCGACTAGACTGGATTAGGCTGCCTGGCTGCCTGACTGACTCGACTAGACTGACTGGACTGGACTAGGCTAGGCTCGAACAGACGAGCGGCTTTGCCAGCCCAACTCTCAAGTAGCCTCGCATCTTCTCGCCCAGCTTGTCCTTGTGCTTAACACACGCCTTCGCCCGCAAGTTGTCTCGCTGGGTTCCACCGGATCCATCCTGCAATCTGCTGATATTCTAACTTCTAACTTCTAAATCTCTTTAGAAATCTAGACAGTCTGGAGTCTGGAACTCTAGAACTAGAACTCTACCTACAACAAGTCTAAATTGATTAATGGAAATCTAAAATCTAAAAATCACAAGCTAGATCGCAGTGCTGTCCTCTGCGAAGGGGAGCGTCATGCATCGCACAATCTCGATCTCGAACATGACCATCGCACAGTACTTGTCCTCGCTCCGCATGGGCACACTGTCCGGCTCGTACTCCTCGGGAAACTTGTGGAGCTCCAGTGCACACACTGGCAGCCTGAGTTTGGATACCATTTTTGATCTTTGTTTAGGCAAGGCAAGAATACGTAATGGTTCGGAATGTTGGTGGGACAGCAAACGCCCTAGCTATGCTATGGGCTATGGGCTATGCCTAGGCTATGCCGCTATGCCCCTTTGATAAGGATACAACTAATGATACAACGAGCTGCGTCTCCATCTGCTTCCTCACGCACCCAACATCCTTGATGCGGAAGAGCCGGTCCCAGAACATGTTCACGAGCTGCTGCTGCAGGCTCCCAACAGCACGGGCCGTTGCCTGTCCAGTGCTCTTTTTCCCGAAGCAATCCGCATAGATGCTTACGTTGATCGTCGCGTTCTCGTTCTTGTCGCACGCCAGCAACACGAAAAACTGGTAGCTGGAGCCCTCATCCTGGAGTCATCTGAATCTGAAGTCTGATCATCTGTCCAAAATGAATTGAATTATCAATTTGTCAATGGACCAATGGATAAGTTAATCCGAGTAAGAGTCGAGTCAGAATCAGAGTCTCTCATCTGTCAGGCTGACGGCTGACCCGAAGTGCCTTCCGAAGTGCCCTGTGACCCTATGGCCCATGGCCCCTGGCAGCCTATGGCAATACCAAAGTTAATATAGTGAGTCGAATCAAGGTGGTTCACACCGAAACAGCACGCACGCTCCTTCTCCACCGCTTTGAGGATCTCCCTGGCAGTGCTCACCAAAACGTCAGCCACTAGCGAGTTCGCGAGGCTGACCAAGACGCTGCGCTCCTTCGCGGCTTGGGGTTGTCGCTCTTCGGGAGGCCACCAAATTACGATAACAATGATTCACTCATCATGTGACGCACATGGTTTCATATCCTATTGACAGACTGATGATGTGATGATTCAGTGGCAGCCTACTAACTACTAATTACTACTAACTACTTACTAATAACTGTTAAAGTTACATTTTAAGTTAAATTAAATAATTCAATAAATTGATAAATTCCACTATGGACACTGACTGCAGACTAGACCCACACAATCAAACTGCAGATGCGGAGAAAACAGCCTTCAGCCTTCATGACTTCATGGACATGGATCCTAGATCGCTGATTGATATGTTTCTCACCAGGAAGCCACACAAGATAAGGACTGCTGTACAGGTATGCCCAGAAGGACAAGCGAACGATGCATCCGAGGTATCGCCAAGCCATCAACCAATCTTTCACCGGCTGTGCTTCGCCCTCGCATCGGCATTTAGACTCATCAAGAGCCGGAGGCAGTGGTTGTAACACAAGGAGACACGCAGTGACTGACTCAAGTAAACACAGAAAGTCACAGAACTTGACCGATGCCACTGCAGCACTCATCGATCTGGCAAGCAGCATAACACCCCATTCCACATACGCGCCCTGGCTGAAATGCCAAGCAGCACGTCAACATGCGCTGGCTGCAAAGCCACACCGCATGTCTAGTCTATGCCGCGTTGCTCGCCCGCAATTTAGCTCGATCCTCTGACACAGTATTAACTTAACATTAACTTGTTTTAATTCAAGAAATTAGAGTCATAGTCTCAGGTATAGTATAGTTATAGTATCGAACTGTACGATACATGGACCAGTAACTACCAGTATAAGTAGTTTAAATACAAGTACAAGTATAAAGTATAAATAAATGTATACATAGTCACATAGTATAAATACTCTTAACTAAATAACTTACTAACTAATATAAGTTTAATATATAATATAAGAATATAAGCTAGGAGTCAGGAGTATCAGTATAGACAGGAAAGTAACGGAAAGTAGGTTACCGTTATTTAACAGGAACAGAGCCCTACCTACTTCTTGCGAGCGATGCCAAAACCGACTGGCCAAAAGCAGGCATCCGTTGGTATCTGAGCCATCACATCTGTACAAAACTCACACAACCCTTGCTCACTCGTCTTTGTCACTGATATCACTGCTATCATCACCGCTACCGACGTCGATGACTAAGTCGACTTCCACCTTGAAGGAACGGGACCATCGCAATCGCCGACGCGTGCCATCTGCAACATTGTCATGCTTCCGGGCTTTCTTCTTCGCTTTCTTCTTGTCCTTCTTCTTTAGCTTCTTGTCTTTTTTTCGCTTCTTCTGGTGCTTATCTGGCTTGTCATCAGTGCCCGGCGGAGACTCGCCATCGCTGTCGGACTCATCTGAGCTGCTGAAGCGATGCTGGCGATGCTCATCATCTGACCTGTTGCCAGCCGTGGCCGCAGTCGGAGCTGCGAAGATGAACACCGAGCGTGCATTGTGGATGAACACCACCCCAGCCGCAGCCATGGCCACGATGCTGCCTAAGAAAGTTTCCGATCCATAGCTGCGTTCATCCGACAAGGCAGCGACGGATGCAAGGATACACGAGAACTCTCCCGTAGCTACTCATGCATGCAGCAGCAGAATCATGATCCTTGTGATTCTTGTGTAATGGAGCAATTCACTGCAGCAGTGCAACACAACAACGAATTGCCGGTCCTCCTCGGTCAAGGACATGTCACAGTCCGGCCACGAGGCCAAACTTGCTCGGATCCGCGAGAAGAGTTCATACTTCTTCCTGGCGATCTCGGCAAAGCTTACCATCTCACTGATAAGCTGCTTGATCGATTCATCATCCTCCCCATACGGCATGAGGTTGGACGCGGTATCCTCCAAAGCTTGCGCCCCTTGCTGAACAAGTCTCGACTTAATCTTCGGTGACCACAAATTGGCATCCGCAAGCTGCGCCTGCTTGGTTTCAAACAACTGCTCGGCTTTGCTCACAAGCTTGCTCGTCTTGGAAGTAGCCTTGTTCACAGCAGGCTTCGGCCCTTTGCCTTTGCTGTTGCCCCTACCACCGCCCTTGGTGGGGCGGCCAGGCTTGCGAGGCAAGTCATCCTCAGGGAAAGGATCCTCAGGATCGGCTGGATCAGCTTGAGTCAACCCCTCCAGCGAAGCAAGATCCTCAGCTGCACGACGGCGATCCTCCAGGGCAGGCCCTGCTGCCATCCGCGACCTGGACCGATCTCGCGAGGACTCTCTGCCAGGCGACCTGCACCGATCTCGCGAAGACTCCCCGCCAGGCGATCTGCTGCGAGACCTCCCCCGAAACCCACGCGGCTGATAGGACTGGGATCTGCCTCTCGATTCGTCCTTGGACGACATAGATCTGGGGCGCCGGAAAGAGAAGAAGCCCATGTCCTCATCGTCACTCTCCGACATGTCGGGACAGGTTGATTCCGCGTCTCCCCCGGCCTTGCCTGCGTAGCGCATCCTGTTCTCCTCCATCTCCCCTTTTGTAGGCAGCCGCGATCTCACGTCTCGCAGGGCTTTGCTCTCGCCCTTGTAACTTGCCGTCGCTGAGCCTCTCGATTCAAACGTCATGACCTGACACGGGTGACTACCCACAAAGCGTAGCTACCTGTACAACAAAATCTAGTACAGCAATTTCAAACAGGGCTAGAAGGCTAGAACACTAACTAATAATAATTATATCCATAAAACTAATATAATACAACTTATAACATATAACTGGACCCAGACTACCGACTATATTGTCTCATCTATCTACTACTTGGAAGGGCAGGGGACATGGTAAGTAGGTTTATAAGTAGAGTTATAAGTACCCTAAATGGAGTTACAGTTATAACCCTACTTATAACCTACTTACTAAGTCCCCTGCCCTTCCAAGTACTTCTTATTTTCTATATTAACATTAGTTATAGTTATAGTTATAGTCTATAGTTAAATTTGCAATACGAAACCGAAACCTGAATAGGCTACGGCTAGGCTGTGCTGTATTCAGCACGAACAAGACTGTCGGCCTTCTCATGTCCGATGGACAGCTTGCTTCCCAGGCGGGCACGTTTCCTGCCGTCTTTCACAGCCACTAACAGCTCGCTGCCGTTCTCGAGAATGATGCCCCGCAACTCCTGCCAGCATGTATGCCCACACGCACGTCACAAGCACAAAGCAAAAAGTCACACATATCACATATCACATATCATACCATATGTCCCATGTCACATGTCATTGAGTCATGAAATGTCATCATGAAACATCTAACATGTCACATGTCATATCTGATTCAGTCTGATCACTGTTGATTCGATGATTCACTGATGACTGATGATTCGATGATGATTCACTGATCCCCGTCCACACATACTGTCACATACATACCCAAACATCACTTCACAAACTTCACTTACTGTGCGACGCACATCACATCACAAATAGTAAGACAGGCAGCAGGCACAACACACACACACACACAAACTCTCACTCCCACCAAGTCACCAAGGTCACACCTCAATGAAGGCAACATCGATCAGAGAAGCCGACGACTAGGTTAGCCTACAAACACACACAGTCACAGACTCTCACCCTCACCAAGGTCACACCTCACACCTCAACGAAGGCAACATCGATCAGAGAAGCCGACGACTAGCCTAGCCTACCAGCCTATCAAGCATCGACTCGCACCATCAATCGGACTGCTGCTTGCCGCATGCCGCCCATCACTGCGATTCTTGCACAGGAACTTGCACGTACATCCGAGCTTTGTCGTCATGGTCCTCCTCAATGAATGCAATTTTCTGCCTCTCCGTCTGGAAGGTGTTGGGGTCGACCTTGTTAAGGGTCAAGTATTCATCCAAGCTGTAGCAGTCGGCCTCTTCGTAGAAATCGGCATAGTCCGAGTTCTTCTTGAAGACAGTAATGTCCAACTTCTCATGCACATGTCGCCCTGGCAAACTCGCTGAGGAACGCTTCTCCTTGAACTTCGCGTCAGCTGCCTGCGGCGAGAAAACAGCCACAGCAGCAGCATGTACTGTACTTAGTACTTCTAGTATTGCTTGAAGTACTGTGTAGTGTACTCGTACAACGAGATACCCTGACCTTGCTGGAACCCCGCAAGGAAAGCAGCGCCGCCAGGCCCAGGTCGAAGTTCTTGACCCGGACGACCTGGCAGAAATGTGTGTCATATGAGGTGCTAGCTTGACATATGATTTATGAACCATGAATCATGATCATGTAGAGACTCATAGAGACTGATTAAAATGATTCATAATTCGTAATTCATGATTCTTGATAATGATGATACAGTGATGCAGTCGATACAGTTGTTTACTATGGAATACTCAGAACAAAGCTAAGTACTAAGGAGGATAACTGGATAACTAGGATAACTTACTTCAACTTACTTCCAACTAGTAACTGCCGTGAAGTTGCAACTCACGGCTCGCACATGCCAGCTGTCAATATCCGAATCAACAACTGTCAACCCGCGCGCGCACACACACACACACTGACATGAAGAGGGACACAGAGTCACACATGTCAGGCGGCATGTCAGCTCACTTTCTTGCACAGACCACAAGAATCCGCGCCTGGCCTTGCATGGCCCGCACTCGTGTCCCTCGGGGATGTCTCGCCTGCCTGTCTCCTGGCACATTGTGGCTCGCGATGTGTTTGCTCGATTGTATCAATTGTATCATGATATGTTTAGTGACCAGCGATCAGTGACGAGGAGTGATGAGTCATGAGTCATGAGTCATGAGAGTGATCGGCGAACAATGATGACAATGATAATGGTTTTAAGTTTTAACGATGTGAAATGGTCTGAGATCAGTGATCAGTGATAGTGACAATGATTAATAATTGGCAATAGTTGGTGATTAGTAGTGGTTCGTCGATAGTGGGGATACATGTGATAGTGACTCGGTGGTCGTGATCGCGAGTGATACAAGTGGTGACACTGACAGACAGTGACAGTAGTAGTGACTCAGTAGTCAGTAGACTCAGTAGTGACATGTACAGTAGTGTGACGATCATTCGGGCATATTATGAGAATGATGCCCATGTTGACTTCCCAGAGACTCCAATATCCCTTAATTAAGGAATATTCCTAATATTCCTTTAAATCATATTAGGGATCCTACTATAATTTAAGTATATATATTCCTTAATTAAGGGGTATTGGAGTCTCTGGGTTATGCATGGCCCAAGATGGCAACGATTGGCACAATTCGACACAATGGTTCAATGCTGAACGATGCATTGGCAATGGTTCAATGCTGAACGATTCGTGACTTGATCTGATCTAAAATCTAAATTAAAATCTACCTCAAGGCTTAAGTTTACTTAAGGGTTTCGGGACCAGCGGGCGGGAACTACTGACTTCAGTGAACCGAAGCGACTGAAGACCGTGACTGAAGTTTTACACTCGTGGAGTCTGGGCCGGGGCTGGGACCTTGATTCTGAGCAATTAGGAGGAGCGAGCTAGTATAGTCTACCAACTGCTGAACTTTCACAAAGGCCCCCAAACGCGAGCCTTGCAGATAGCTCGCTTCGCCCAGGCAAGAGTGATGTTGGCGTCGGAGTACAAATCCAAACAGCCGGGTGTTTGACCACAGCTCTTACAGACAAGTGTCCAAGGAGTTGAGGGTGCCGGGCGTGGGGGATTTTCCACCGCGGCCAGGGCCGTCTCGACGGCACCTGACGATTCTTTTCCACTCATATCTTCCTCCTGCATTATGCCCGGACACGGATCAAAGTCGAGTGGTCCCGAGCAAAAAAGCAAACCACGCAAGTTTGCTGCGCTTCTCTGGCTCAAGCAGCTTGAGCCAGGCAGGTAAGCATCCCACGTACCCCCTTGCCAATATGGGACGCACAATCACACGAGCTTCACTCAATGACTGACAGTGATCACATCAGGACTGAGCAGGCTGTGTGCCACACACGGCACGGGACATGTTACATGCGACTCAGTTGTCTTGGCTGTATTGGGGTCATAGAGTCAAGTCGCATCATGACTAACATAATACAAGGTATGTACTTTCGATATCGGTATACGCTATAATACGATACAATACATCATTATATCATTAATTATATTAAACCAGGTAAACTAATAATTACATTTACAGATTACAGATTGGATTCATTCACGAAGGGCACTGAGGCACTAAGTGTTATCTAAGTTATCTACGTCTGTCTATACTTATGCAGCCTGCCTGCAATCATACTTTCTATGCAGCAATACTATAATCTATAATGATAATAATAAACCGGATATACATAAAATTCATACAATATAAAATAGTCAAACTAGCTCTGTGATTTAATTAATTTATGTTTATAGAAGTAAATGATAAGAGTATATATTAAAATTATATAATTATTTAGATGTTCAATTTATAAATATAAGTAGATGTGTGTCTATATATAGAGTAATTATAATACATCTGAGTCAAATGAATATATATATATATATATATATATATATATATATAATATATTATAATATAATATAATATAATATAATATAATATAATATAATATAATATAATATAATATAGTTCTGTTTAGACTGTACTAAGTACTAAGAGAACACAAATAATGTGTAGCAGTATCAATATCGATGAATTGAAATAAATTATATTAACTATGTTATATTATACAACATTATATTATTACAAAATATACAGTATACAGTATACAGTATACACTTACTGTGTTTTTAATACTGCGTTGATAGTATATACTACTATGGACTATGAGTCTAATGACTATGAGGCATCAGAAAGTGGCTGGCTTGGCTGGCTGGCTGGCTGGCTGGCTGGCTGGGTTGGCTGGCTGGCTGGCTGGCTGGCTGGCTGGCTGGCTGGCTGGCTGGCTGGCCGGCTGACTGGCTGGCTGGCCTGTTGGCTGGCTGGCTGGGCTGCTGGCTGGCTGGCTGGCTGGCTGGCTGCTGGCTGGCTGGCTGGCTGGCTGGCTGGCTGGCTGGCAGCCAGCTGGCTGGGTTGGCTGGCTGGCTGGCTCCGGTGGCTGGCTGGCTGGCTGGCTGGCTGGCTGGCTGGCTGGGCTGGCTGGCTGGCTGTTGGCTGGCTGGCTGGGCTGGGCTGCTGGCTGGCTGGCTGGCTGGCAGGCTGCTGGCTGCTGGCTGCTGGCTGGCTGGATGGTTGGCTGGCTGGCTGGCTGGCTGGCTGGGAAGTGGGGAGGGGAGGGGGGGGGAGGAGGGGGTTGGGGGGTGGCTGGGCACATGGTTCGGAACAGTTCGGAACGGTTCGGAATGGTTCGGGAGGGTTCGGGAGCGAACTCTTGGGGGTGCAGAGCAGGGGGTTGGCCCCCATTGACATTGGCTTGACCACTAAGCTTGGGAATGCCCACTAAGCTCGGGATGGCAGCTCCCGAACCGTTCCGAACCGTTCCGAACCGTTCCGAACCGTTCCTGAGGTTGGCCCCTGTTGGCCGTATTGGCCTGACCACTAAGCTTGGGAATGCTTATGATGGCAGCTCCCGAACCGTTCCGAACCGTTCCGAACCGTTCCGAACCGTTCCGAACCGTTCTTGAGGTCGGGCCCTACTGGCCTGACCACCAAGCTTGGGAATGCTTATGATGGCAGCTCCCGAACCGTTCCGAACCGTTCCGAACCGTTCCGAACCGTTCCGAACTTTTCTTGAGGTTGGGCCCTATTGCCCTGACCACTAAGCTTGGGAATGCTTGTGATGGCAGGTCCCGAACCATTCCGAACCGTTCCGAACCGTTCCGAACCGTTCCGAACCGTTCCGAACCGTTCCGAACCGTTCTTGAGGTTGGGCCCTATTGGCCTGACCACTAAGCTTGGGAATGCTTATGATGGCAGCTCCCGAACCGTTCCGAACCGTTCCGAACCGTTCCGAACCGTTCCTGAGGATGGCCCCTGTTGGCCGTATTGGCCTGACCACTAAGCTTGGGAATGCTTATGATGGCAGCTCCCGAACCGTTCCGAACCGTTCCGAACCGTTCCGAACCGTTCCTGAGGTTGGATCTATAGTCGGCCTAGATGGAACGGTTCGGAACGGTTCGGAACGGTTCGGAACGGTTCGGGAGCTGCCATCATAAGCATTCCCAAGCTTAGTGGTCAGGCCCGGCCAGGCCAATACGGCCAACAGGGGCCAACCTCAGGAACGGTTCGGAACGGTTCGGAACGGTTCGGAACGGTTCGGGAGCTGCCATCACAAGCATTCCCAAGCTTAGTGGTCAGGGCAATAGGGCCCAACCTCAAGAACAGTTCGGAACGGTTCGGAACGGTTCGGAACGGTTCGGAACGGTTCGGGAGCTGCCATCATAAGCATTCCCAAGCTTAGTGGTCAGGCCAACACGGCCAACAGGGGCCAACCTCAGGAACGGTTCGGAACGGTTCGGAACGGTTCGGAACGGTTCGGAACGGTTCGGGAGCTGCCATCATAAGCATTCCCAAGCTTAGTGGTCAGGCCAGTAGGGCCCGACCTCAAGAACGGTTCGGAACGGTTCGGAACGGTTCGGAACGGTTCGGAACGGTTCGGGAGCTGCCATCATAAGCATTCCCAAGCTTAGTGGTCAGGCCAATACGGCCAACAGGGGCCAACCTCAGGAACTGTTCGGAACGGTTCGGAACGGTTCGGAACGGTTCGGAACGGTTCGGGAGCTGCCATAGTGGGCATTCCCAAGCTTAGTGGTCAAGCCAACTGGCCTAGCTGGCTGGCTGGCTGGCTGGCTGGCTGGCTGGCTGGCTGGCTGCTGGCTGGCTGGCTGGCTGGCTGGCTGGCTGGCTGGCTGGCTGGCTGCTGGCTGGCTGGCTGGCTGGCGGCCGGCTGGCCGGCTGGCCTGGCTGGCTGGCTGGCTGGCTGGCTGGTGTGGGTGGCTGGCTGGCTGGCTGGCTTGGCTGGCTGGCTGGCTGGCTGGCTGGTGGCTGGCTGGCTGGCTGGCCGGCTGGCCGGCTGGCCGGCTGGCCTGGCTGGCTGGCTGGCTGGCTGGCTGGCTGGCTGGCTGGGCTGGCTGGCTGGCTGGCTGGCTGGCTGCTGGCTGGCTGCTGGCTGCTGGCTGCTGGCTGGCTGGCTGGATGGTTGGCTGGCTTGGCTGGGAAGTGGGGAGGGGAGGGGGTTGGGGGTGGCACACGGTTGGCAGAGCAGGGGGTTGGCCCCCATTGACACAGCCAGCCAGCCAGCCAGCCAGCCAGCCAGCCAGCCACTTTGTGATGCCAATGATGCCAATACCCATACCATGCCCTACCCGTACGTCTGTGGGTGGGTGACAAAATCTGGACTGACTTCTCTGGAGAAAAAAAGGTTCGGGTTGAGGTCCAGGTTCTGGTTTAGGACAGGATTTAATGTGTTGGCATGTTTGCATGTGACAGGTGGCAGCGAGCTGACGTACGTAATATATTAATATAATTCATCGTCAGAAACTTAACCATAGTATCATAGTCTCATAGACTCATAGACTCACAGTAGTATATACTATCAACGCAGTATTGAAAAACACAGTAAGTGTATACTGTATAATGTATAATGTATATTTTGTAATAATATAATATTATATAATATAACATAATTAATTTAATTTATTTTAATTTATCGATATTGATATTGCTACACATTATTTGTGTTCTCTTAGTACTTAGTACTAAGTACAGTCTAAACAGAACTATATTATTATATGATATTATATTATATTATATTGTATTATATTCATTTGACTCAGATGTATTATAATTACTCTATATATAGACACACATCTACTGATCATCTACTTATATAAATTGAGCATCTAAATAATATCATATAATTCATATAATATAATCATATAATTTAGTAGTGTAAATTATAAATATTATATAATGTACATACAAACAATACAGACGTAAATCATATATTCAAAATAAAATAACTAACTAATTTAGTTACTTAATATGTTTTATATTTAAATTAAATGAATTATAATAAACTCCTGACTCTGACGTTGATTCTGACTATGACTGCTACGTCGCCTCATATGGTAACTGTACTAATACCCGGACCGCAGGGGAGTGGTACAATAGGGCTTTGACAGGTTTCCTTTGGTTTGGGAAACCCGAGATATGAGGTCAGTGAGAGCTAGTAGTCGCAGAACTTGGGAAATGAAACTTGTGAATACAGCCAAGACAACTGTGAATACACTAGAGACTAGAGTCAGCAGAGCAGGCTGTTTGCTAGTTTGAATGTTGTACATTACATTACAATGACTCATGGCCTCATGGACCATGGCAATATCGACGAGTACCGAAATAGCTTGCGCAGGTGATGTGCATTCGATGCTGAGTAAACATGCACAACACTCACATCCCGAAACTGTCCGCTGACTGTCGAGTCTAGCCTAGCCTAGCCTAGCCTATAGCCTAGCCTAGCTGTGTGCGTCCAAGTGCAAGGGAAGAGGATCCCCTTCGGACACATCCGCACCATAAAGTTGCGCGGCATCCTGCACGGAATTTGCTGACCGACAGAATGCGAGTTTGAGTAGGTGACATGCACAGAATGCCAAGCTTCATGCATCCGACCTGCTGATTGACCTCCCAGTCGTGACTGCTCCCGTCCACATAATCGAAAAGGTCTGTGACTTTGGAGTCACCCAAAGCCGTCCGGAACTTCTCAAGAATCATGCTCACCTGCTCCTTAACTTATGTAGCCTGCAATGCATGCAGCACACCCTTGCCCTTGACAGACCTGAACAATGACAATGACTCAAACTCCGGGTGACTCAGACTCTCAATGACCGCCGAAGCAGCATCAAACGAGAGCACCCCTTGCACAACACATATTGATCACTGATCACTGATTCACTGATCACTGATAGCTTGATAACTCATCATCACCGAGTTCTGATAACTTATGATAGCTCTGACAAGTGATAAACTCACACACTGAGTCTCATGGTCACGCACATTGTCAGTCGTCATGTGATAACGATACAATGATCAATGATAATGGCAAGTCTTGAGGCAAGTCACGTGAGCCAGCGGGGCCCGTTCAAGGAGGTCGTCACGAATCATCAAGATGTAGATGCGGCGTCTCAATTGCGGGAGGCCGTAGTCGCTGGACCTAGCGGTTCCACAGGGACATACTCTATATCAATATCTCTGTGTTTCCAGATATTAGTTGTTACTTTCCTCTCAGGCCGCGCACTGCTTGCCAAGTCCAACAGCACATCAGGGAATCCGAATCTGCATAGCTGCGCTGCATATCACAAAGCCACAAAACCCACAGACACAGACTGTGAATGTGACTTGACTTGACATGACTATTTTTCTGGACTGAAACACTGAGACCGAAACTATGACTATGACTCGACTCTAACTCACGGAGACCTTTACTTTGAATATGACACAGGACTGGACCAGGACCATGACTATGGACTATGACTATGACCTATGACTATGACTATGACTCAATGACTCTATGACTAATGACTCTGACTATCTCTATGTCAATGTCTATGAGTCTATGATGATACTATGATCATATCATGACTCATGACTCATGACTCATGACTCAATTATGATACGACTGTCTAGAAACAACTGTGGAGACTTGGTGCTACTGCGTTTATACCGGTGTGCAACCCACATGTCGGAACTGCTGGCAAGGCACTTCAAACAATGAACCTTGACCTGATACCCTCCGATTCGGTCCAGACCCAAAATCTCCTCCAGCCCGTTCTCGTGCACGAGGGTTCCGCGGAGCATGTAGTCCAAAGGGGTCTGCAGCAGGTGGGTGGGAAGCAAATCAACCGAATCAAGCTACGAGCAATTGCAGCAGCTGTCACAAGGCAAGTGCGATCGGGGCGATCGGTGTTTGGCTATATTTTCGCCACTCTCAGTATCCAATGCTGCCCATGCTCCTGTGGCAAACAGGACGCTCCACACTCTGAGCTCTAGGCTCTGAGAGACTTGCAACGTCCTAATTACATGCAGTGCTGCAACTCTGAGCGCGCCTACAAAGGGGTCTAGACGGTCTAGGCGGTCTAGGGTGATAGTAGGGCCCTGCATAAAGAGCTTAGCAGCGCGTTTAGTATCAGTAAAGCAGAGTTTGGTCGGTTTGGGATTAAGCTTTTTTTCCTGGGGTCGTTTTAAAATGTGACTCAACCGTTGGGTTTATGAATTTATGACTCATGACTCATGACTGCGTACCCAGACATCAACTGAGGCGGAACTCGGCAGAACAATGACTCCATGATCCCACGACGACTGTGACTATGACTATTGCCAATTGCCTATTGCTGTTACTTTCATCATCACTACTATCTTAATTACTATTACTACTGATTACTACTATTAATCTATTAACTAATTAACTATAATAGACTATTACCTATTGCGCAAATCAAGTCTGCAAACTGTTACTACTACTGTACTGACTACTGTATTGTATTACTACTGGACTGTAACACTGTAGGATTGTAACTACTGTACTACGAGACTAGCAATTTTACGACTGATTGTTGCCATTATCTATCACTGTTACTGTTACTATAACCCGGACGTGTTGCTGCAGTAGACACGAAGTGACCCCTTTGCAAACGGCTCAGCAGGTCCTGCTTCTGTGCTCGCGCACAAAGGAAACTGCCGGGGTACACTGACCCACCCGGCCCAGCCGCACGATGCAAATGAAGTCTGAAGACCAGAGACCAGACCAGACTGGACTAGAGTACTAGACTAGAGCTGAAACTCAGAAGATTACTTGATTGTCATTGGAATTGCATCCTGAATCATGAATCATACACAGAAAATATGCAGCAGGCACGTCGTATACACAAAGAATACAAAATTAGTCTCCATAGCTATACTAACTAGTCCATGAAAGATTGTGTTACTACTACAGATTGTCTCACAAGCAACATTGTAGATTGTAACACCGTGCCTGTCTACGCGGCTGGTTCAAGATCTCTCAAACTACGGAGAGCATCTTGACAAATGCCTTGCTCTGCTCTTGTCAAAGAGCCTTTGATCACATGCTGCTCCAAGAATCGAATTGAATTCGAAACATACTCTTCGCGCAGTTGCGCGAGACAGTGCAGATGAACCGAACGATGGGGTTTGCTTCTGCTGTATGCCACTCCAAAGCGGTACTCGCCTTTCTCAATATGATCATCACAGTGAAAACACTTCACTCCCTTGCGTTTCACAATTGCAAGGTCGCAAATGCCAAGCTCTTTCTGAAAAAATGTGCTCTGAGAACTAGCAGGTACTTCTGAAGAAGAAGCAGCGGCCGATGCAGGTGCTGGCGGTGCATTGGAGGAGCTTGCAGGCTCCGACACAGGTGCATCCGCTAGCGTCTCCTCATCCTCTCCCAAAGCAGCTAAGTCAGCGGCGAGTGCCCGATCCAATTCTTCCTGTGCTTCTGGGCTGAGCACCGTTGGCCAAGCTTCCTCGGGATCCGCCTGTGACTGCAGCTTCTTTTTTTTCACCGACGAACCACACTGCTGATCATCATCAGTCTCCTGCGGTTTCCTCACTCTTTTCTTGGGTTCCACCAATGATGACATACCAAACGGTAACTTAGACGGAGTGGATCTGTGCACAACTGCTGCATGCCCTGCCCGCTCCAAGCCGATAGGAAAGTTCGCCACCGGGGTGGAAGGAAGCTCGATGCTTTCATCGCGGATCACGAGATCACTGTAGATCTGAACCTGTTGTAAGTAGTAGTAGCAGTAGTAGTAGCAGCAGCAGCGGTGGTAGTAGTAGTAGTAGTAGTCGTCGTCGTAATAGTAGCTAGTACTAGCAATGTCGTTGATGCGGCTGCCGGTAATGCTAGTAACTAGTAATTCACATTCAGATGACTCATGACTCCCCTAGATTCAGGTATCCAGTTCGAACTAATAATATTATTAATTATAATAATTAATAATAGTAATAATAATAATAATAATAATAATATTCCATAGGCCTTGCTACTTCCTACGTGCAAGAATGAAATATGTAGACTGTCGACTAGTTTTAATGATAAGTTATAACTATAATATATTTAAAAAAATATTTATATAAGTAAGTAAGTAAGTATATAATTACAATTGAAATTTATATAACTATATAATTTATAGGTTTATATAAATTTATACATATATATTATATATATATATATATTCATATGTATAAATATAATATATAATTACCTGGACCATATCTTGGACAATCTCAGCATGAGTCAGCATGAGCTTCACTGCAACCGTCACTGGCCCTCAATGCTACTGTTACTGCTACTGCTACTGCTGCTATCCCGCCTAAATCGCCTAAATGGTTAAACAATTAAGTTAAAGTCACTAGCGTCTTGCCGGCTACAATTCGTTCACAACTGGCGTCGCCAGCGTGAACTACCCAAAGTTCCAAAGCGATCCGAAACATTGACAAGCCACTCGGGCTTCAAACTCGGGCGCGGAACCACCACTCGAGCAGAACCTTGCGAGGAGAGCGCGAAGCGTTTGATGAAGCGAGCCCACTTGTAACGCACCGTTGCACAAGGAAAAGCTCAAATCATTGCCAGAGCGAAACAATGATATCACAGTATGACAAAGAGGACGCTTGCACACACCTGCCATCGCGAGCCAATGTTCCTCCCCAGTGTCCTCCACCTTCAACTGGACAAGCAGAGGGCTGCCGCCCAAATTCCCGAGTCCCGCATCGAACTGGGCCACCAGAGCCACATACTCTTCATGGTGCTGATCCTTGATACAGGTCCCAGCATGGGTGGTAGCACAGGGACGCATGAAGCTCGGTGTGCTTGTCGGATTCCCCAGAACCTCCGGGTCATAAGCGAAAAGCTTGTCATACTCGGCACGCATAGCATCCATATCTCGCTGGTCGGATGGAATCGTCACAAGGGAGCCGCGAATTGCTGCATTGTGATCCCAAATGCCCAATTCCTGCCGCCAGCAGTTGTGAGCAGATACTTGTTGCAGCGTGCCATCCAGCCGGGCTCCATTCAATCTCTTGATTTGAGATTCCCGCAGTCCAGTGCCGATCGCCGCGGCTTCGGCCGTAGAAGTCTGATGCTGCAGGGATTGCGTTCTGAGCCGGTTTCTCTCCTCCTGGATTTTGTTTGCTTTCAGTTGATACTCCTGCTTCCTTTGTGGCGAAATGTTTGCCCACTCCTGCGACAGCATCTGGGTGAGCTGCCGGTGCTCTAGGCTGCCAACTTTGACATGGTTGCAACGAGACCTCAATCGAGAATTCAGAATCCAGAACCCATCAATGAATCAATATGCAGTAAAGTCCCGCAGCTTAGCTACGAACCTAAGTTAGCTAACCTGAGTAACCAAGTAAACCAACTGACCTAATAAAAACTAATTAATGACTAGTAAAAACTAATAATGACTATACTGATACTGTAACTTATACTGTTATACTGATTACTACTACTACTAATCAATAGTCATTTATCCATTACTGATAACTTAATTAATCTAACTTGACCCAACGAACTTACCCATTTTGCCCACAAAACTTTGACCACAAATGGACCATACAGACCATAAAGTATAAATAACCAGGAATAGTAATACTATTTATAGACTATGACTGTAGACTATAGACACATGGGACCATGGACCGTGGAGCCTAATCAGCATGAATAATTAGACCATAAATAGAAAATAAAGTCAACCCACCGTGGAAGCCACCAGCAGCTGTTCCAATGCTGCTGCTTAGCCGACAATGAGTCAATGAATGACAATGGAAGACTCATTCGGGCAAGACGCCGGCACTCCTGCTGAAACACGTTGTAGGCGCTCACGTGCCTCGTTTTCGTTTTCGCATCCTTGCGAACTCTTCCTTCACGAACTGACCTGTGTAGAGGCGCGAGCATTGGCAGAAACCGGACAATTAATGTAACCAGACCAGAACAGTAGCAAAGAGTACTGTAACTACTGTACTAGTAGTACAGCTACAGTACTGTTACAGTGTAAGTACACAGTGTAAGCAGTGTAAGTGTAAGTGTAAGTGACTGTAAGTGTGTGTAAGATAAAGGGCCATGGCAACCATGGGCAATGGCAATGGTGAAGTGATAAACTACAGTCAGTAGAGTAGAAACCAAGCAGTAGGACAAGAGATAAGAGATCACACAGCCAAACGAATCGAATGGGGCCCGGACAAAAGCCCCTTGAGCAATCCATTTCTGCCCTTGACCGTGCCCTCATCTGTGATCTTGGCCTTGCGTTTCTGCGTCAACCCGAGAAAGGGTGCAGCAGCACAGCGAGATTTCATGGTACGGCGTATCCGTGCTTTGGCCACACCAAACTTCTCGCTCTCGAGGCAACTACGGACCTTCTTATGCGCCAGAAACGCGGTGGTCACATAAGAGTTTGCCTGCACGCCACCCGCACGCTGAGGAATTCTCTTGTTCGCAGCACTATCTGTCTGGATATTCGCATGCTGTCTCTCCACTTGAACAGATGTTGACGGAATGGCAACGACAATGTCTTCCAGGATTATCTTCAATCGTTGCATGCGCTTCTGCCGCACGGTCGCAGAAACTCCATCAGCAAGGACCCAGGCCAGCAAAACCTGCAACCGCTTACACAGATCTTAAATCAATCAGATCAAGAACCATGAACCATATCAAGTTTGAGTCGTTTGAGTTACACAAGTTCTAGGTGTTACCGTGTTACCGTTCTACAGTTATGGAGTTATGGACCTGGAGTTTTACAGTATAGACAGTGAGACACAGTATATAATACAACTCTACAACAGAGTCACAGAGTATATGAAGTCCCGAAGCCTATCCCGGCCAATCCCCAATTCGCTCAGCTGCCTCCGCGAACATGGGATCGGAGCAACGTGGGCAGCCACAGTGCTGCCGCTGCAAAGACACTGCAAAATCCAGGGCACCGTCTACATCCATCCGGGTCACCAGCAAAAGTTGCCAGGGTAAGCAAGTGTACGGTAACACTAGTCGCCTCCATGCCTCACAAACCCCAATCAGTAAGAGTGGGAGGGAATCGTTCTTGCTTACTCCGAGGTCTGCAAACCAGTTGTTTGCTGTTGCCGGGGACCGAAGCAACTGCCAATACTCGGCGATAGCAGTCTTTCCTGCTCCGCCTGTCAAAATATTCAAGTTCATTTCCACAACCTCGGCACGTGATGATGGGCATTTGCTTCCAGGCAGTTCCAACCCAATTGATTTCAACCTCAGCCTGTTTTGGGCCGTCTCCGTGTACGAAACCTGATCCATGAAATTAGTCAATGGCCTCGCAACCACAAGTGCTTTTGCAAACAAGACCTGAGCGGCACACGTAACTCTGCGATACTGCTGCAACCACGATAACGACGATAACTTAACTTAACTGACTATGACTATAACTATAACTATGACTATGACTAAAACTGACTATGACTATAACTAGAACTATAACTTACTTTAACACCCACCCCCCGAAAACCTAGTAAAAACCGAATCCTAACTACTAACTACTACTAACTACTACTAATAACTAACTAACCACCCAAAAAACTATTAACTAACTTAGACACACTGACACCGTGAAAAAGTTTTAGACTCTTCGGGCAACAGAGGAATCGGGGTCTGCAAGAAGCTGCTGGACCTTGGACATGCGGACCTGCTGCTTGAATGCTGGATTGCTGTCAGGAGCATCTTCGTCAATTATATCCTCCAAAGTCATGTCTCCCGCATCTGTGCGGCAAAACCGCCACAAGGACAGAAACAATCCGTGGATGCCCACCCCTCGCGCTGCGAACTCGGCTGCTGGTTCGAATCCTTTCCAACGATACAGCAACGGAACCTCGAAGCCACCCCCAAAGGCTGCCCGCAGAGCAGAAGTCATGCGTCGTTCGAAGTCTGCATCGGATGCACAGCAATCTGCCGTGCATACATGAACCAGGCCCTCATCTGCAGGCTCTGCCCAATCTGCATTCAGCATCGACAAGATCAGATCCACTTCCTCCTCGTCTAGGAATGTTGAGAAAAGCTTCAGTTTCCTTTTATTTCTCGCCACAGCATCCCGTGTCGTCTGGGGTAGGGTAAAAGCCTGGATCCGCTGTGCAGACTTGGCAAGCGATGCAATACCAGTCTCCAGACGCTGACGAAAAAGACTCGTGCTGGATGCGTGTGCCATACGAACCAGACCTGCGGAACAACAAATCAACAGTGGCTGTCGTCTAGTCTACAGTCTACATAGTAAAGACTCTAGACTAGTTAATTAGATAGTTAGCTGGTAGTCAGTAGTGAGTAGTGATTTAACGTGTCAATTCAATGTCAATGAATTATTATTGTCGAACTTAGCAGTGGAAAAAATGATTTGAAATGTTTGACGCGATCTACAGTTATATCTACGGGCCTGCAGCAACTCCCGGAAGCCGCAATATGATAGGTTTCTTTGCGAGACTACCTTGATGGTGAGCGCAGAATTGGTGCAGCACAACGGTCTTGGCATTGCCATCTTCAGATTCAGACCGTTGGCTCAGCCACAGCTGTTGTTCCATCGCACTCAAGAGGACGTTCGTAGGAAGCGCGTCAGTACCTAGTGATGTTGGCGAGTCACTGACACTGAAACTGAAATTCAGAAAACTATACAGTCTGTACTGTACTATCAAGTACTATCTTAAAGATCTAATGCTTCTCGTTCACGCAAGTTACAATTTATCACCACCTTCATTGGAATCTTCGCAAGCAGACCGTCTAAAGCTTCACCGCCCAAGAAGTCTGATGTGCCCTGGCAAGAGCAAAGCGTCCAACGCGCAACCCTGTCCATCAGGGTGGCAGCATTCGCCTGAGCCGGGAACCGAAACCCCGTAGCCCTAAAGCCCAAATCACTGACCACCTAGTCACCTACCGAAACCACTTAGACCGAGACAACATAGACCTAAACCGCCTAAATAGCCTAAATCCTCAAGCCATCTAATATGTTCATTCCACGTAGTAGTCAATCACTCATTCCGAATTTCAGAATTCAGAAAAATTCAGGATCACTCAGGATCCATATTTATTTAGATTACTTATATAACTTATATACTTATACTTATATAAGAACTTATATATATATATATACTTTTATAATATAAATTATAATATAATTATAATTATTATTGATTACTAATTCTTAACTATTCTTAAAGATCTAGGGTCCCCAATTCAACCGCAAGAATTGACAGCATCATCCAATCATCCGAATCACCCCGGTGTCCTAAGCTCTCCACACTCAAGCCGCCACGCCACCAAGACCCGAAACCCCGAGGCTAAGCGTGTACAAACCCGGCCTTTGGCAGCACCTGCGACGGAGAATGAACTTGCGCCCACTCCAGCTCTCCACCAACATACCCTGAAATTCTTCGAAGGCAGAAATGCTGAATCATTCCCATAAGCTGGCTCACTCTGCGATGCCCCAACCGCCCACGCTTCTCAGCTTCATTTGGGCCTGCTCCTGGTGCAACCATAATATTGGTATCGTCAAACTGCCTGATAAATATGCAGTGTCCAATGGGTGATCTGGCAAAAAAAGCCAGAAGCCCTGCAGCTTGTGCCCTCACATGCGAAACCAGCCCTATGACGCGCATTCTGGTAACTGTCGAATCTTTTCGACAGGATGCTGCATAGTGGCAAAGCTCACCCTCCTCGTTCAGAAATTGCAAGTCCTCTTGCCTGAGCCAGTGTTGCATTCGTGGGGGGGAATTTCATACATCATACAGCTTGATCAAAAATTCAAAATCACAAGTAGTAGTAGTAGTAGTAGTAGTAGCAGTAGTAGTAGTAGTAGCAGCAGTAGTAGTAGTAGTAGTAGTAGTAGTAGTAGTCGCAATAATTAATAATAAGTATCAAGTAATAAGTAATAGTAATAAGTAATAAGTAAGTGTAACCAGAATAGATAATTTCAGTCCTAGTCCTAGTCCTAGCTCTATAAGACCAGGCACACCTTCCGAAGTGCCGCTGAGTTCTGAGCCCGGGCCGTGTCGCTGAACACCACGCTAGCAAGCTGATGACCCTGCAAACTCGCCGATGCTTTCACCCTTGCAGCCTCCTCCCTAACCTGCTTCGCAGCCATCCCCGCCGCAACAGCCAGGCCATGCGTTTTCCCCTTGGACCGCCACACCTGTCGCACAGTTTCCTCCCGCGCTGGATTCTGCATTTGCTCCACAACCGGGGCCCTTTGCTTGCCTTTGGCTTCGAATAGACGCCACATGTTCGATGGGTCACGGATCCCTTCCGAAGAACAAGACAGTCTTACTTACTTACTTACTGCTTACCTCTTACTACTAACTAGTTCAACTAGTTCAGACTAGTTCCGAGTTTTGTAAAAGTTGTGGAGATTGGGCCGGGTTTTCCAGCACCGGCATTGGCAAAGGGTTTAAAGGGTAGTTAGGCTGTTAAGTTAGGCAGTTAGGCTAACTTAGGCCGCGGTTTAGGGGCTTCGATCTCGGATTTTGGATGGTGTTGGGGCTGTTGGGGACTCAATTAACGCGGGAAGCATGAACCAGAACATGTGCTCCACATGCACACAATGCACGGCCAGCTGACAATCCGACTAAACGCTTCAACTGTTCAACTGCACCTTCAATCACAATCTGGCTCGGTCTGACCGAACATCTCTCACACAGGCGGCGCAGACTACCTGTCCCACTCCTTTCACGACTCCGGTTGCTTGTAGGATCAGGTTGCCTCTTGTCGACAACCCTAGAGCTAGAGCAGATCAAGAATATGGCAACTACCGATAAGATCTGATTTGATCTGATCGAAAACAAACATAACTAACATAGCATGAAATCGGGAGAGCCAGCACCGTGCGGTCAAAGACCGAACCCCATGCCAGTGATGCCGCATGTGCTAACGTCCGCCAACTTCAAAATCACTGAATTTTGCGACGCTTCAGTGGTGAAGCCAGATCGTCTTGCAGTCGACTACCCTTGGGAGCTGGGGTCACTGGAGACTCCGGAATGGAGTCTGCCGTCTGCATGGTGTTCTTATGATTCTTATTATGATGATTTTGAAGGCCAACAACTTCAAGCAAAAACCAAGACTCCTCTGATCCTTGGCTGTCCGCAGCGCGCGATGGGGTCGCTGGGCTGCGCTGCTGCCACGACTCAACGGAATCTTGTGAAGCCGGACAAACCTCCTCCCTGCTGTCAGAAACAATCCTTGCAGGACTATGCTGGAAGACTTCCGATGCGCGCACCTTGGATCCTGCGGCGCTTGCCTTTCTTGCCACAATATGATTGCGGGGGAAATGTTGCAGGATCCGAAGCATGTACATGGATTCACTTTCAGAATCTGTGCTGCCACTGTCGCATACTTTCCCAACAGGCTGCAATGGGGCTTCAAGCTTCGGAGATGTCTGTTGGCCCTGCATGCTGCTTTCGTAAGAATCACCGACCTTTGCAGAAGAGGACTCTGTCTGGCTGAAGCGGTCGCCAAGCGCAGTCATCAGAGGTCCGAATACTTTCTTGCCGACAATTGCCGAAGACATCGCAAGGGACTCTACAGCTATATGGGGCGCGAACAAACCGAACACTCAGTGACCAAGCTTTTGACAAATCACGGCCACAAGAAAGCACATGATTCTGATCTCGAGTCTATGAACTTCAATCTTTCTGTCACAATCACGACACAACTCAGGACTCATGACTGCAGACAACTTGATCTGGCTACGCAACTCAAACAGCCCGAACAGCCTGAGCCCGCCTGGTATTCCGCATTCTGGGAAAGGTGTCCGTGCACTCGTCGCAGGCAGCCGTCCACGTTCTCAAGAATCGCCAACCTTGAGGAGGTATGCAGCATGATTCAGGTCCAGGTTCATAATTCATACAGTATGATGTTGCATGCTATGCTGCTTCACGCGGGCTATAGGTGCTTGAGTCTGAGTCTGAGGAATAGCCGGGATGCTTTGGCCGGAAGGCCTTTATGTACCGGGAAGCTTCGACGAAGGGGACCGCATGTTTGTCCTAAGTGCAACTGAATCACTCGTGAAACGGGCAAAGGCTTTGCCAAAGAAGCCACATGTTGTCTTTTCAAACTTCAAACTGAGTGAACTGTGAACTGAGAGACTACAACTACAATTTACAACAACTGATAATCGCATCCAAGCATCCAATCCCTCACCGTCTTTCGATAAAAACATGGATGGTGCCGACGAATGCCCGTAGCGGAGTGTGGATTCTTGACTAAATAATTTGCACGTGAACCCAACCACGTATAAATCCAAATCCAATCTGTCTGCATCACACCAGCACTCTTGGCGGTGACACCACCCGCCAAGCCTGAGCATACAAACTAACAAACTGCTCACGCTGCGATTCGTGCGGAATTCTTTAGCAGGCCTCGCATGCTCCATGAGCCCAAAGCAATGTTTCACATCGTTGTTCATCATGAAAAACTGCCGCGTTGCTGCCTCGGATGAACATCAGAATCAACAGTAGACTATATGGCCTGAGAAAGAGTGGACTTGAACGAAGCGACCTCACTGCTGAAAATGCCGAACATTTCGTTGAGCCGCATGACACTCAGATGAGACAACCTCTGCAAAGTTCCGGCTGCCGACGAGCTGTCTCAAAGCAAAGGACGGCGCCCCAGTTCCGCTACAAGCGGATGCCAATACCTTGTCACTCATTTGCTGTCATTTGCTGCACTAATCATCACCGACTGCAATTCTGAATTCACTCCACGAATGATGCTAGCCTGTTTCACAGCCCAGGCACTAAAGGACTTTCCAATCGCTTCAAGAAATTTTGAGGAGCAACCCCCACCACATCCTGAAACAACTCTGGCCAGTTGATGACCTGAAAACACTGATCTCCCAGCTCTGACCCTCTCGACTTTGACCGCGAGCGGGAACGCCCCCGCTCTGCTGACCTGCAAACGCAAACTGGATAGCTTCTGCACTCATGCGCAATTCGTCACGCCGAGTCATGCCCTATACATCCAGTCTCATATCCGAGCAGCTGTTCCCTGTCTTCAGTGTAGCATTGATACAGATCGGATAGGGGCATGGCACACGGCAGGACAGGCTTCACACAGCTATGCTGCCTATACTAGTTATAGTCGGCCTATGTGATGACACTTCTCTGTGCCAGAACTATATCATGAGATGAATTTCTGCTGACGTCACAGTCAAGCTTGTGCCGTGAGGGTCGCGGCCAAGCGGTGGCAAATCAAGCTGACGGCTGGCCTGCAAGGAACAATTGTGAGGCTTTCTGAACCTCATCTACCTAACCTCGTACAAACCACTAACCCTGGGAATGCTTAAGACTGATATTAGACTATATGTTATATAATAATTATATACTTTGGATGTCACCTGGATGTCCCCAACAGGTAGGAGTACCTAAAAGTAGTCTTAAGCATTCCCAGGGCTTTCCAATTTATAATGTATAATTTGTAATTTGTAGCCCTCTCAAGCCGTGTCAAGCCCCAAACCCGAGCCGTGTCCACGCCAAAACCCAAGCCATGCCCCACTAAGTGAATAGGTGATAAGCATTCTAGGGGGCTCTCAAGCGATGTGCCATCTGAAAGATAGTGAAGACGATCACGCTCATGTGCTGGGAGCAGTGGCAGGAACAGCGGCTGGCTGGAAGGCGGAGAGGACCGCCGTCATCGCTAATAGCTTTTGTTGGTTGACTTCAGACAACTTGGAAGCCAAACTGACGGTCAATCCCCAATCTACAAGGGTTTTGTCCAGGGGTGGCAGGACGCCCGAAGCGGCCTCTTTCAAGATGCCCTGTAACTCGGTGAGCTTCGGTGTGTAGGATTCGCGATGGAGCTTGATGAGACCGTCGAGCCATTTCTTCACATCGGTGGTAGAGGCGGATTTGGGGGAGTTGGAAGCGAGGACAGCGCGGCGATCAAGTCGTTCGAACTTGGAGAAGGAGTCCCGGAGTCTGGTGGCAGCGTCTGGTGGAGGGTTCGGTTCTGCAAGTGGATGAGGTAAGGTCTCGGCGCCCGTGCCAGCGGCGAGCAACCTGAGCTGGTCGTTGTCCTGCTGCAATCGTTGAATTTGTTCAAGAAGCCCAGGTCGTCCTCCGGCTGCACCTTCTCCGTGGGGTATACGATCATTAATCGTCGCAGCAACCTTGTCCGCCACGTGTTGCAAGAGCTGAGCGCGATACGCCCATACGGTAAGGTCGCGTGGGCCTTCGGTAGCAACGGTGTGGTTGTCATGTAGTTGTTTAAGGACATCAGAGATGTCGTATTGGTCCGAGGACTTGCGGAGCGTCCGAATAATGAATGACGCCAAAAGCGCTTCCTGTCGCGTCCTGAAAATTTCAATCACAAGAGGGCGGCCAGCCGCCAGCAGGCGGACGATCCATGCTTGCCCCGCATTCGGGGTAAGCGACACAACAGGTACGAGATGAATAGGCATTTCGGCGATGCCGAGACGCCGGGTAAAGGCAGTGTCTACGACATTGCGCGGTAAAGGAAAACCGCGGTCTGGGTTCGCGTCAAGGAAGAGGTCGGTGGTTTCCCAGTTGGCGCCGAGCGGGTAGATGTCTTCGTAGCGTTCCTGAAGTAGGCGGTGGTCTCGAGCGGAAGGATGATCGCGGCGATCACGGCGAGGTTCACGTCGAGCAGGAGGTGCACCGGAGGACGAATAGTGGGATGGATCATCATGAGGTGGAGGAGTGGAGTGCACCCGGCTGTCAGAATGTGGTGCCCGTCGGTCAGAGTCGGAAGGAGGAGGATGTCGTCGAGACGATGGCCGTGGTGAAGAATAGTGTAGCCGACGTCGTGGGGGAGAATCAGCATCAGGATCTCGATGTCGATGTTGTCTGATCGAAGTGCCACGGTGGCGGTGGCGGTGATGTTCCGGCGTGTTGGACACCGGGGTTCGGCTGCGATGTCGTCGGGGCCGCGGAGGAGACGTACGGCTGTGTGCGCGATTGTCCCGGAAGGACCCCGACCTGGGAGGTTGCGTCGTAATGTTCCGCTGGGACGAATAAGGATCGTGTCGAGAAGGTTCATCACGTCCATGTAGACGATGTCGTCGGGAAGGTGGAGTGCGAGAGCGGTGTGGAGGCATAAGGAGGAGGAAGAATGGGAGGAGGCGTGAGGAAGCAGGCGAAAGGAGCCAAAGTAAAAACGGCTGCGGGAAGTGAGCTCGCTTAAGAACTGCTGCAGTAGCAAATAGTCCTCTTTGTCCAGGTCCTGAGCGCGCATCATGAGAAACGTCCGAGCCGGATCAGAGGCAACTCCTGGTAGCTGGAGGGAATGAAGACCCAATGCTGAATTCCACGGTGTAACGCCATACCGCGGACTTGTTGTGGACAAAACGGATGGAAGATGGACAGGCACGGTCGAGAAGAATGTGACCGTGGAAGATCGGGTGTGCGTTCCACGTAGAAGGCATATTGAAGTCCACGATCACGAAGAAGGGCTCGTACGGCGTAGTATGTTCGCGAGCAGGTCACCATCAAAGAAGCAACGACACCGGGATGAAATGTGATCTCGGCGAGGGCATAGTGAAGGTGATAGTCGCGTTCCGTCCGGAACGCAAGGGCCTGGCCATGTAGTTCAGCAATGGGAAAGAGGCACCTTAACGTGGAGTCCGGGGCGGGTGTACGGGCAGAAGCAGTGTCCATCATCGAGTCCGGAGGGACGAGAGCTGTACGTAGACGAAGTTCCAAGAGTGGTAGGAACACCCGGAAGAGAATGAAAGGATCCGTCAATACGTCCAAGTACTCCAGGACAGTTGCCGAGGTGGATGACGACAAGGTCGAGCAGGAAGAGGAGGCAGAGGACGAAAGAGGAGCAGAGCGTCGGAAAGGCATGTATGGTACCAGGGAAGGGCAGGACTGTGGAGTGATGTAGAAAATGGCTGCGGAACATCCAAGAAAAGGAGGAGCAGAGTCGGCGAGGACACATGTTTTGTTCAGGCCCGAGCGACGGAGTAGAGAGTCAGGGGTGGGCGCTGCTGGTCTCCGCTCAGATCCCGTCGGTGCCGATCACGGTCTCGATCGCGATGGGGAGCATCACGCGCACCTCGAGAGCGGTCAGGATCGTCACGATCATCACGGTCTCGGTCAGCACGGTCGCGGCGGCGACGCCGACTGCGGGATCGGCCGGTGGTCGCCGTTGTGGTCCGTGGAGGAGGAAGTTGCGGTCGCGCTTTGACCGGTACATAAGTCAAAGTGCCATCAGCATCGAGCTTAGGTGCAAGAGCTCGTCCAGTGTGCTTGGAGACAGCCGGAGGTGGAACTGTGTGGCCGATCGGGATGGCATCAGAATGTCCCGGGGTTGATGGCATCGGAGGAGAAGAAGGTCCAGCAGGTAGCGGGTCAGGAGGAAGTGCGCGGATACCGAACGACGTCGACGGCGATGACGATCACGATCGCGGTCTTCAGCGCGAGAACGTTCTTCATCTCGAGGGCGGCCGCGATCTCGTCTCCGAAGTCGTGGCAGGGTCTGGCGCTGGGAGGGATCCACATGAGGAGGAATCGGTGGTGGTCCCATGGGGGCCGGAGGGGCCACACTGCCGTCTGGAAGTACTTGAGGTCCAGGAGAGTCGTAGGCGGCTTGACCAGAATAAGGGCCTGGGTCACTGGAGGTGAGCGGCGCTGTGGCAGGTGGGGGAGCATCGGGAGGCGGTGGAGTAGATGTCGTAGCCACCGGTGTCACAGGAGTCAACGTCGGTCGATTCTGATGGGCTCGTAGCAATACGTCACGTACTTGGAGCAGTTGGTGGTCGGACAACGACTTCAAAAACACCAAGAACAACTGCAAATATTCAGAAGTGAAGGCGGAGGAGGCCATGATGTGCTAGGAAGGTTTCAGCAAAACGGCTGCGGGATGAAGAGGAATAAGGCTGCAACAACAAAGAGACCAGCCATGCCACACCGCAAGTCACGCGCACATTTTGTGGGTCCTCTCACATGAACACGGCAATGCCTTCTGGTTGTGCAAGCGTGGAGTGCACGCCCCAACGGTTGTCGTTGCCGTGTAGGATGGAGACGAAGTAGTTCGCCGCGTTTTCGGGGACGGTGCCCCCACTGTCGCTCTTCAGGTGATAGGCCGCGGGAGTGTTGGGGAGCACTGAAGACGGTGTGTCGGTAGGCGCGGCATTGGCTATGTCGAGATAGCAAATGGGGATTCGGCCATATACACAAATCGGACGGGGAGAACCCCATCCTCCGAACTTGGCTGCAGCCCGTAAGGCTCCGCTGAGACTGTGGACAGAAGCGCGAGAGTAAAAGGCAGGACTCGGCAGCCAAGAAGCGTCAAGGGGGTCGAAGTTGCTGGGGCGGATGCAGCCTTAAGGATGCCAAAAGCCGCCTGAAGGTCCGTGTTGTGACCGAAATACGCGACGGCAGGTGCCCCGCTAACACGCTGTGCTGCTGCCGGGAAGGGAAGCGAAACCATCAGCATCGGTCTGCCTGCTTGGTCTGGTTGATGTTGGGGAGCCTCGACGTGTGTAAACTTGAACTGAACACTGTGAGGATGGTATCCAGCATGTACCAACAGATGCATCACTGTAAGTATCGGATCGGCTAGAGTGAAAGGCACATCAACTTGGCGTCCCTCCAAGAGTAACTCCCGTTGACATTGTCGACGATGAGGGAGCGCTTTGAAGTAGGACCTGTATTGCAGCAATGCAGTATATACTCGATCCCAGTGCACCGCCTTGAGGGAGCCCAGCCGTGTGGAGTAATCAGATTGCAGGTAGGTATCAAGTTGGCCTGCCGTGGCCAAACACTGGCGTAAGGTTGCCAACGTGCAAGCGGAGCTGAAGGGAGCTGCTGAAGTCGAAGATGCTGTAGGTGGCGACGTCAAGGCTGCCGTAGGGGTGGTAGACGGGTCCGGCGGTGAGGTAGGGACATATGCATCAGCAGGCACTGACTGGTCGTTGTTGGAGGAAGACGGGGTTGAGCCAGTGGGAAGTAAACCAGGCCAAAACGGGCTCGGAGGAAGAGGAGAAAGATCAGGGAGAGTGCTTGGAGCTGCCATATCAATAGGTCGTGGAGGCTGTAAAGGGGCAGCGATTCGGCCAGTCAAAGTAGAACGTTGAGGTGCCGCAGTCCGGGTCGTAGGTGCCGCCGGCGTTGATGACGAAGAGGAAGAGGAAGACGATGAGGACGCAGACCTCGGGCGTCGCCGAGATCGTGATCGAGAGGGTGCAGTCGTCCAGAGTCCAGGTGCACAGGATGGACGGGGACGAGGAGGCATGGCGAATGCAGACAAGCAATGCACAGCCTACAACAACAACTACTACAGGGAAAAGCCACTAGAACGTTACGGTCAAAACTCTTCCTGCCTGAGTCCTTGGGTATGAGTGCTTGAAGCCGCTTTAGCTGCAATCGCGTTTTGGTAGGCATGGAGCCGAATTTGTGGGTGCCATGAGAGGCGGTTAGGCCGTGTGGCTTCACTGCTCTCCTCATTGAACTGATCTAAGCGCTGACACTGAATTTGGCGCCTCCGAACTTGGAGGATCTGAGTGCAGCACCGAGGCATACACCACCGTCCCGGAGGACTACACACTGAATGCTAAGAGAGGTTTCTGTATGCGAAGGACCATCTGATGCCCAGGTCTTGGGCGACCATGCACCAGCAACTTTGAACACGTATCTTCATGTGCAGTAAGGTCGAAGCTGAACGGCTCAAAGTGTGCGACCTAGACCTGCGACCTGACTAAACCCCAACACGGCCTGAACCTGCTGCAGACACTGAGGAGCAAGGACAAGACCAGAACTGTGAACTGCAGATGCAAACTCAAGCGCTGACTCACAAGCACTGTTGCGCAGCCACAAGTGTTCGGATGGGGTTCTTGGCTTGGCCCCAGGCCATCCACGCAGAAAGAATGTGGTATGTATCCAGTACGACGATGGACCATATACAGCGAAGACCAGGATGTCACAAGCGTTGCAGGTACAGGGGACTGGCCAAGTCCCCCTTCCCATCCACAACCGTAGCTTCGTTGCACACGGTGGGTTGTGGATGCCGTGTGCCCCTGCTGTGTACTCTGCACTCAAGTTCAGTTATATGTAAATCGTAAGTAGGAAATGGCTGCAGAGCGTGAGGAGAAGGCCCTTGGATACAGGGTTGTCACACACACACACACACCTACAAATATGTGCAGACTGTCCTCGAGGTCGAAGACCTTGTTGGAATTCGCATCAGACTCCGTGAAGTCCTGGACAGGTGAACTACTGCGTAACAAGCTTCTTACTCTTACAACCCGAACAAGCCACAGAAATAAACGGTTCACCTTTCCGATTCCTACTAAATTAAAAGAACCCAAAAACCTTAAAGGTTAGGTATTGGGGATCTAAGTAGTTGTCCAGTATCCTAGAGAATGCAAAGATCAACCTGTGGGATTATATAGGGATTATAGTAGAAGCCTACTACAACTTGGAAGCCCAATAGCTTCAGTCTTTAAGAGTCAAGAACAGAGAAATCCCAGCAATAATTGTCCTTAATCCGGCTTCCAACTTTTTAGAGGTTTGCTATATGATACTCCAAACAGGTTGCATTCAATCTACTACCAGGGCTTTGCAGATGCATTGCCCAGATCCGAAAAGGTAGCTCTAGTCGAGACACAATGCTGGATACCATGAAATGGTCGCCGGTAAGGGCATCATAGGAGATAGTTCGGGTGCTTTGGCACAAAGGAGCCGGCTATGACTTCTGCCATGATTGCCAGGCAAGAGACCGTGCAGTGCACTCTGGCGTCTTATTAAGGTCCTCGCTGTTCCTAAACCCTAAACCCTAAACCCTAAACCCTAACCCCTAAACCCTAAACCCTAAACCCTTCGGGTGGGGGCGTCCCACCGATCTGGTGTATCAATTGGGAAAAGGAGGGACCCATTAAGGGTCCCTTTAAAGGGATCTATAGGGACACTATAAGGGTATAGGGTTTAGGGTTTAGGGGGTTTAGGGGAAAAAGAGGGACCCTTCATGGGTTCTCCTACCCTATAATGGGCTAATGGGTATAGAATAGCTATATGAAAGGTATGTACCTAGGGGTCCTTATTGAGGGTCCCTCCTTTTACCCTTGGAGTGTAGATGATGCTGGGTGTCATTCAATGCAGATAGACAAGGCTCGAGCCATTGGCAGGATGCTTTCGACGAGCACGGCCAGCTTCGGTCCAAAAGCCCCGTCGACAGTCTGCAGCACCGTGGAGTCATGCTGACTCCTGCTCTGATGTCTGGGGCAGTAGCTTTCGATGAAAAGACATGGTTGCAGATCTTGACCTCGAAGCGAGTGGGTGGACGTGCGGGCGTAAAGCTGATACGACATGTTTTCTTCGGGTTTAGGGTTTAGGAGTTTAGGGTTTGATTAGGGTTTAGGGATCTAAAAAACGGAAGGCTTGGTGCAGTCATCTTGAACCGTTCGCTTCCGGGAACCTGCTGAGTCGCTGTCCAACACGACAACCAGGAAGGCTGCTGTTGGGTCAGGACCGCGCTGTTCCACATTGATGTCGACAGACCCAGAGAGCCCAATACCCCTTAATTAAGCAATATACCTTAAATTATAAGGGGCTTCATATTATGATTTAAGCTATATATTCCTTCATTAAGGGGTATTGGGCTCTCTGCTCAGATGGCATGCAGACCAGGGATCTCCGCCAATGTTGCGATCTCCAGGACCCTCCTTGGACCCTCAAATAGGGGTATGTAGTCCCACATAAGAGGCATTTAGGGTCTAATAAAGGGTAGATGGAGGGTCTAGGCTACCATGCATAACTATAGTAAAACCTACCTCAAGAGCCCTTTAGTCTAGCTGGAACATTAGCTGGCTTTGGAAGTGAATCGCTTGTGGCTTTGTACGGTTCAAGGACCGCCCATGAATCACAAGAAGCTTGGGTCAAAACTTGCGTGTGCGAACCACGACCGGCATCTCCAGCGTCTGTTATGCTGCTGTGCTTACCATTTCACTACCCTGGGGCTCCAATATCCCCTAATTACTACTGAAGGAATATACCTTAAATCTTTTAAGGGTTCCCAGTATAATTTAAGTTATATTCCCTAATTTAGGGATACTGGAGCCTCTGTGTAACACACATGTCATGTACAATTCAAGTGTTTCAAAGCTTCGCAAGGCCCTGTTACCCGTCTGCAGCAAAGACAAATCCTCTGGACCTAAGGTGCCGTTGCCGAAGACTCGGAGACTAGTAACCTGTCATAACTCTTGACCCATCTGTGGTTCAAGGACGAGTGTTGAAAGCAGAAAACCCCAAATGGTGCAAAGAAAGCCTCCACCCAGAGACAAAAATCAGCCCTAAGACCCTGCGTAAAAAGTAAAAAAACAAAATCCGGAGACAAGGGCGGGCATGGAAGAACCAGTCAGCCCTAAACCCCAAACCCGAAACCCTAAACCCTAAACCCTAAACCCCTAACCCCTAAACCCTAAATCCCTAAACCCCTAAACCCTAAACCCCTAAACCCCTAAACCCTAAACCCCTAAACCCCTAAACCCCTAAACCCCTAAACCCTAATCCCTAAACCCCTAAACCCTAAACCCCTAAACCCTAAACCCTAAACCCCTAAACTGCGTCGGGCAGGCCTTTTCGACTTCGCCTGACCCCTTCCTGTACGAAAGGGTTGGGAGTCGAGGCTTTCAGGGGTCAGATCTACTTGGAGCTTCATACTTCAAAAAGGGGGTCCCTTTAAAGGGATCTATAGGGATTCCCACAAGGGTATAGGGTTTTTTAGGGTTTACTTGGAGGTTCATGGGAACGTAGATATGAGTGGGGCTATAACTTCCCTAAAATGGGTCATAGCATGTTATAACTGTAGTTACCCCACGGAAAACTACCTATGAACCTCCAAGTAGGGGGTCTTGCATAATATGTGGCAGGGCATAGAAATTGGAAGAGGATGTCGGTGAAGCTTATATCGTATCTAATAAGGCTTCATGCGGCGCATAGTACACAAGCCTTCATAATCAGGTTTAGGGTTTAGGGTAACCAGGCACACACTCCGTGAATGCGGGTGTTCTTTCCCATTCCACGTTTCAAAGATAAAAACTATCAAACCCAGCACCCTGACCTAAGCATAGACCCGTGACCGGAAGTCTCACCTGAAGACAACACATCTGAAAACCATCTCCTAAGGCTCAAAACAGCCCAAAAGCCTTATATAGTATGGTCTTTGCGCCCAAAAGCTTTAATCTATGAGTCCTTAGAGCCTTAGGGATCCCGTAGAAGATAGATCCCACTAACCCTAATTGAACTCTAAGCCCTGTACAGCCTATAACTCTCTTCTTCAACCACCGGGCCCCGAAAAGCTCAAACATAAGGCCAAAAAGTTTAAAGTTCCCCCGGTCACTGTCTAAGATAAAGCCTTGTAAGCTCTCTACTCTCTAAGCCCTAAATGCTACAAGCCTTAAAATCTGTCAAACCTAAGCCGGGCCTCTTCGTCCTGTCCGAGGCGCGCTGCGAGACGAGCTCTTTGGCCTTGCAAACCCCAAGCCCTGTTTCAGGGCTCTTCAAGGGTTCTTTACGGGTTCCTTTAAGGATTCCTTTATAGTTCAGGGCCTAATTAGGCTTGAAGGACGGGCTTGGGGTCCAGGATTCAGGGTCTGGGGTTCAGCGTCAAAAGGTTTGCGGGCTTGGGACACAATGAGGTACAATCTTTGAGGGACTATAAGGGGCCATGTAATGCTCCTATTCCATTACGTTACAATGAAACCTCGTTTGACATCTTCGAAGCTTGCCGCTGTAGATTACCAAACGTTTTGCATGTGCGGCATGTATTAAGGTTTGAGAGCTGGCAGGGTCTGCCTAGGGTAAGGGGTTGCAGGTTGCAGGAAGATCCCTGAATGGCCTGTTTGTGCAACCCTGCGTGCCAAACTAGGGCTGCTGCCACTGCGATTTCCTTTTCCAGAAACACCTAAGCCCCTGAACCCCCAAACCCTAACCTCTGAGCCCCAAAATCTTTATACCCTAAACTACCTTCAGGGAACCCTAATCCCAGGGTCGCAATAATACGGGGGGGGCTCCCCCCGCCCCCCAGCGGGTCCAGGGATTAGGGCGGTCACAATAATGGACAGTGGGGGGTCGCATTAATAGAATGATTGGGGGATTGGGGGTCGGACTGTGAAGAGAAGAGCTGATGCAGTGATTTGGCTCTTGCGAGGGCACAACATGCAGACAGTGACAGCATGGAGCAAAGAGCAGTGCAGCTGGTGCAGAATGTAGTTAGCTGTCGCCGCATAGCCAATAAGGAATCCACTCTTTTGGCCTGCTTAAGATTTCTGGAAAAGCAAAGCTTTGGAATCCAAGTGCAAGGGGAACTCTTTTTCATGAAGCAGCAAGGACTCATGGACAGCATTGCTTCTTATCCAGGAATCGGCCCGGGAATTTTTTTCATTAATGTGAACCCTTTCATAAATCTGGCCCGGAGTCCTGGGGAGGGCCATTGTAAGGGGTAGCTCAGGAAGGAATGAAAATATGCCTTCTTGAATAAGCAATCCAATAAGGAATCCACTCTTTCGGCCTGCTTAAGATTTCTGGAAAAGCAAAGCTTTGGAATCCAACTGCAAGGGGAACTCTTTTTCATGAAGCAGCAAGGACTCATGGACAGCATTGCTTCTAATCAAGGAATCGGCCCGGGAATTGTTTTCATTAATGCGAACCCTTTCATAAATCTGGCCTCAGAGCCCAGTCTTTATTACTTTACTGCAGCTACAGCCTTGTAGAGGCCCAGTTTTTACTGCTTTACTGCAGCTACAGCCTTAGTAGAGGCCCAGTTTTGACTACTGTACTGCAGCTACAGCCTTAGTAGAGGCCCGGTCTTTACTACTCTACTGCAGCTACAGCCTTAGTAGAGGCGCAGCTTTTACTGCTTTACTGCAGCTACAGCCTTAGTAGAGGCCCAGTTTTGACTACTGTACTGCAGCTACAGCCTTAGTAGAGGCCCGGTCTTTACTACTCTACTGCAGCTACAGCCTTAGTAAAGGCCAATCTTTTACTACATTACTGCCAAACCTAGGCTTTCCAGAAAAGTTTCTTTAAATGTGAACCCGTTTTAGAGGTCGCAAAGCCTACAAACGCCTACGCAATGGAAACTCCTCTTCCGGACCCTACAGGCCCCCCAAAAGTTTCTTTAAATGTGACCCATTTAATAATGCGACCCTGGGATTACTCAAATCATGATTCAGAATCGTACCACCGCTGTACTATAGACGTCTGACTAATTAGTAGCAGGATTTCTTCGGATAGCCCTAACGTACAAATGCAGCCCGTATAGCAAGCCCCTACAAACCCCTTGTAATAGAGCCGTTGGAACTCTATTCAAATCATTAAGGAACTCTATTCTAATCAGTAAGGACACTCTAGTAACACTATAGTACCGACCCCAAACCCCTCAACCCTGAACCCCGACCCCAAACCCTGAACCCTAAAACCCCTAAACCCTGAAACCCCTAAACCCTAAACCCTCAACCCTGAACCCTAAACGATGTTAGACAGCCGAGGGCCTTCTTCCAGGCCTGTCGTTCGCCTGGGCCGCAGCACACGCGACAGAGGTCTCCACTTGCGGATTCAAGGTGATACCATTGTAGCTATTGCTAGGGGTTCCTTTCGCTTACCTTACTATCGTATGATATGCCACAAATATTATGTCCCAAAACCCTTCTTAGTCCGATAAGACCTTCAAGAACATAGACTCGAAGTACGAGTTTTGGGCGCGTGGACTCTGGCTTCAACGAAGTTACAGAGAAGAAGCCCGTGGGGCTCTCGTGAGTATACCTTTGGTTGCGGCCTCCCCTCGAGGCGGAACCAACAACTCGCTCAAAAGCCAGAACTGTATCCGACTCTCTGCAGTACAATCTTAGGCCTACCACGAAACTTCCCTAAACCTTAACCTCCATCCGGCTGACTCAGCCCTAGCCTCTTGAATTTAAATCCATCACATGGGCTTGGGATTAGGATTCATACAGTCCGGATGAGTGTAAGGACCTGAACAAGGACCTGCAACTTTGAAGCCGGCTGGTCACCCAGAGACTCCAAAACCCCTTAATTAAGGAATATACCTTAAATCATATAAGGGCTCCTGTGATCATTTAAGGTATATTCCTTAATTAAGGGGTTTTGGAGGCTCTGGGCAGAACCTCACTCATCTGGGGCCAATAATAAGAAACGGGCTTTGGGGCACCTTTTATGGTATAAAAACTAGCATAAGTTTCCGGCTTTTATATTATATGGGACCCTATAAACAAAAGCCCTTGCCATATAATTCCTATAAAACCATGAAAAAGCCTGCACAACGTGTTAAACAACTTAATTAAAGAAAGGCGGTGCAACTACACCCCGAGGCTCCCGCGTTCCAGAGCTTCGCCGAAGACCTTGGCGATGGCGTTCACGCGAGGATTGTCCTCCTGCCAAAAGCTTGCTTGCAGGTTCATGGGTACTGATAAGTGGGGTTGTAACTCCCCTAATATGATAGTTGCCCTGGATATAACCCTACATATGGGTGGTTGACAAAATTGTGGTCCTTGTTTGGGTGCCTAAATATTAGGTGCCGAATTATACAAGGGACCCAAAAAGGGCCCATAATTTTGACAACCACTCATATAATGTAGCTTCCCATGGACCTCCAAGAAGGGTTTTCAGGTTGGGTCAAGGGAGCCCGAGGCACCCACAGGAACGAAACCTTCAACTCAAAAAGGTTCCGGTTTAGCGTTCAGGGTTCTTTGCTACACTGAAACCAGTCATAGGTCCTCAAATACCAATATCATCCAATATCCCAAAGGCAGCTTGAATGCGCGGTCTTGATAGTTGGAATAAAACTGCCTAGGAAAATAAAAAAAGCATGCAACAGGAAGTAGCCTAAACCCTAAACTACCCAGAGGCCCCAAAGTAGTTCCTTTTGGGATTACCTTATAGGACTCTATAATAATGTATGAACCCCAAAAAGGAACTACTTTGGGGCCTATGGGTATTAACTATGACTAAGTACTCACCCAAAAGCCTCGGCCCGAGAAATGGACCGGTCTTCTTGGCTTACCGTTGCCTAAACAGCCCAGAACCATGCAGATTCAGGCTTCTTTGGTTTAGGGTTTGGGGCACAGTAAAGTTCTAAGCTGTGACGCTCTGAAGCTCTTAAAGTCTTAGTCTTAAAGCCTAAAGTCTAAGAGCTTTTACCATCAACCCTTCACGCAACCTTTCAAGCCCTGAATCCCTGCTCTGCAGGTGCTGTCTTAACCCTAAACCCTAAACCCTAAACCAATCCTAAACCCTAAGCCCGGTACCCTTCCTCTACAGCTGCTGACAGGTACTGCGCGTACTCTTCGAGCTGTGGGAACTCGTCAGAAGCGCCCTGCAGTGGTTTAGGGGCTAGGGTTAAGCTTCCAGAAACCTATTTCACTCATCGCCTGTGACGGAAATGTGCCTTTGTGTTTGATATTTTAGATCCCAGCTGCCTCAAAAAAAGCTGGCCGCAAAAGAAAGAACTTCATTGAAGCAATAGTGTACTCAGGAATCCAAGGGGGGACCGTGAGGCGGGTGATAGCATCCTGTGTTCGAAGTACAGCTGGAAACTACAACAACGAATTTCCTTGGCGTCTCAGGTCTTGTCCCGAAGACCAAGTTTTGACCGAGTCGTCCGCAAGCCCAGTGCGAAACACTTCAAACCTAACACAGTAAACCGCCAAGCCTTGCTTCGAGGTTCGTGGGTAGATATAAGAGGGGATATAAGTAGGGTACCAACTAGGGGATTCATAACCCCAATTATAACTATGAACCTCCAAGTAAAGCTTTTCGGGCAGAGTTTTAGTCTGGGGTTTCGGAGTGTCTTTTCTCGGAAGTCGGGCCACCAAACGGCAAACCTCATGAAAGGGCTACGCTTTCCAGCGAGCCTCAGACACGCTTGCTCTCAGTGTCGCCTTTCTTGAGGGATTCTGCCGGTCATGTTGGAAACTTAAACACTCAAACTTAAGCCCTCTAAAGCCCGAACGCAAACTGTCGCAAAGCCTCAGAATTCCATTCAGTCGAACAATCTACTAAGCTACAAAGAAGTTTGAACAGCCTCGATGCTGAACCACAGCCTCCCAAAGACTTCAAAACCCATTGATTAAGGAATATGCCATAGATCTAATATGACAATCTACAGTATTTCCCTTGAGGTTTTGGAGTCTGTGGGTATTAAACCGGTCCTTGTACTCTGGTATTTTCTGATGCCAACCATCCGTCAGCACCAGGGAATCCGGCATCAGGCCAACAGTCTTCAACTGGGCTACTTAAGGGCACCACAGGATGTTTACAACAAGTACCATCGAGTACCTCATATTGTAAAACCTCGCAAGATAGGAGCTGAAGGCATATTACAAGTGTGCCAAGACTCTAATGTACCCAGAGACTCCAATATCCCTTAATTAAGGAATATTCCTGAAATTATATTCGGGATCTGAGTATAATTTAAAGTATATTCCTTAATTAAGGGATATTGGAGTCTCTGGGTAGGAACCTCATTAAGACACCCTGCCCCTATAACCCCAAAATAGTAGGCTTCAACTAAGGAGCCCTAATAACGGCCCCGGTTTCTTAATCAGGTTCCGACATTATAGCCTCTTAGACATAGCGCCAGCAGCCAGCAACAAGAACCTTTTGCGCCCTCAAGGTAAAGTGGCAACACCACAGACTCCCTAAGCCGGCAACTCCTACATTTTTTACTGACTTGTCCATTGTCATGAAGAACATAAATGTTAGCTTTTGGGGTTATATAGGGGTGACAGTACTAAGCTACTGCTGCTGCTGCTACTACTACTACTGCTACTACTACTACTACTACTACTACTACTACTACTACTACTAGCTAAGAGCAAGCCTGGAACAGGTCCCTGAGCTCGGTCAAGGTCAAGTCTCCCGAGTTGTCCAGGTCTGCAGCTTGGAAGAGCCTCGCAGGACAGGACAAACATGGGTGTTTGTCAATATTAGGGTTCCTTTTTGGGTCCTTGTTATAATACGGCACCTATTCTTTAGGGTACCCAGAAAGGGACCACAATTTTGACAACCACCCACATAGGTGCCCTGAAAATTAGAGTTGGGTTTCCGGGCCCGTATGGTATAGCTGTGCTAAGGCCCAGGGAATAGTACGGTAATTGTTCAAGCTTCTTTGCCACATGAAGGCTGAAGAAGTTCTAGAGGTTTTGGCAGGTCTCGTACAAGATTGTACAAGGCCGTTGAGACGGGTCTGAGAAGTTTGGGGCGTATGAGCTAGGAGGACGAGGAAGAGAGAAGGCTAGGACGCGGCAGTAAGGATATTCCAAAACTCCCCAACTTCGGCGCAGGGCTTGAAACCTGAGACCCGTAAGCCCGGTTTAGGGTTTAGGGTTTAGGGTTTAGGATTGAAACCTCTGGGCACCTGGATACTGAAAATTTAATTATGCAGCAGCAAGCCCTAAACCCATAAACCCATTACCCCCAAAACCTTAAACCTCGCCAGCGGAGATAAGCCCGCCCTAAACCTTAAACCATAAACCCGAATCCCTAATCCCAGCCCTAAACCCTAAACCCTGAACCTTAAACCCTAAACCCTAATCCCTAAACCCAAACCCCTAAACACAAATCCCTAAACCCTAATCCCTAAACCCAAGTCCCCAAACCCAAATCCCTAAAGCAAGTGGCGAGTCGGCGTAGGGCGATGTTCGCTCGTGCCGCACGCTTGCGGCATCCCCCAGAGCCTCACTAGTCAAGTCTGATTTTCCTTTTAGGGCTCCATAAAGGGATCCCTAAACGGTTCCATAAATGGATCCTTAAAAAGGATCCGTAAAGGGATCCTTAAAAATATCCATAATAGGGATCCTTAAAAAGATCCATAAGGGGATCCCAAAAGGGTTGCATAAGGGGATCCTGGGACTTAGGGGTTTAGGGGCTTACTTGGAGGGTCGGGGGACTTAGTAACTGGTTCTTTTCGTGACTTAGAAGTACCCATAACCCCAATTATGGTCCCTTTTAGGGTATAGGTCTACTTCCTACCTACTTGCCAAGTCCCCCGACCCTCCAAGTAGGGTTCAGGGCCTAAGGTTTTCGATTTCGGTCGCTAGGGACTGGGAGCCTTCGGGCTTTAGCATTCTACATGGGATGTCCCGAAAGTAGGGGGGCTTTTTAAGGGGTTCCTTTCAAGGGCTGCTATCAGGGTACTATAAGGGTTCCTTTCAAAAGGCTCTATAAGAGTTCATATTGGGAGGTTCCGAAAGTAGGGGGACCCTAATATAGTACCCTGAGTAGCAGGATCCTTATTATCAGGACCCCAAAATGCAGTAGTTGGGCCGTTTAGAGTGTTCGGGTTTGGGTTTGGGATGGCTTAAGCGTTCAGGAAACCTCTTGACATCCCAATGCTTCGTCTTCCTCCTCGATCACGAACTTGTCAGGTACTACCGTTCCTCTATTTGTGCCACTTGCAGCCGTTATCGCTACTGATAAGACTTTTGACACTTGTACCAACCTTTTGCTGCTACTGCTACTACGACGACGACGTTATACGAATAGCAATATCAAGTTGATACTGATTACTGATTATACCAGTGACGTAATTGAGAACCAGTTTCATGTTACTTGCAATCAGTTTGCTCTTCCAATAAACAGATAGTACTATTCTCAGATGGCTGCTGCACCCAAACCCTGAACCTTAGATCCTGCGCTCTAACTATGCCCCCAAAACGCTCACCTTAAACCCTAAGCCGGCCCTAAACGGCTTGCTGTCCAAAGGGCATAGATTGAGCCGCCGCTCCCGCGAACCTGGACCCGACTTCCCTCGTGGTTCGGGGCACAGGGTAGCTGTAAGGGTTCCTTTAAAGGTTTCTTTAAATTGTACGGGTTCCTTTAAGGGTTTCTTTAAAGGGATCTATAGGGATTCTTTAAAGGTATAAGGTTTGACCGGTTGGGGCTTTGGGGGCTTCAGGCTGAAAATCTTAGGGCTTGGAGAAAAGGCTCAAGGCTTAGGCAGTATGTTCTTTGCCGAGCAGGCCAAGAATGAAGCAACTATGAGGTTGAACTCGATTGGTACATTCCTCTTGTCGAAAATCATGTGGGTGACCCAAGCCCGTCACTACATATGCCATCCACTCATCCGGTACAAATTTGACATGCGAAATGCAAGCCCCAGACCCTGGTGTTTGCAGACTTCTGGATTTGGGGCTGAACTTATTCAAAGCAGCACTTGGTGGAGGACAAAGACAGAAAAAAAAGTATACTGAACTTAGATTCCTAGCAAAAATTATAATTTTAGCTGTTTCTTAGAGATTATAATAGCCAAAAATTAAAAAGCTATTTCTAAGTACCCCTAAGGAAAGTATACCAGCACCTGCGGCCGAAGGCTCTTTGTCTACTGAGGCACTGAGGTGTTTAGGGTTCAGGACGGCCAGTGGCCGTATCTCCATGTTTACAAGCACACACCCTGGGACTGTCTCTCTTCTTCAATCATCTGGCCCAAAAAGCTCAAACTTGCTGAAATAGACCGAAATATCTAAGGCAAAACAATTCTAAAGATATTGCATTGGCTATTACATGGTTTACTTGTGCTTCATGACGAGTACAGTCAAGATAAGCTGGAGTTCTACGAACAAGCCATAGTTCTTGAACCGCAAGTCCCAAACCCAAAGCCCAATTCCCGTGCACCTGGAGCCAGTCGTCAGTGATAATGCCGTTGGCTGGCGTCTTCAGGATATTCCTCAAACTTCTGGGCTTGTGGCTGTGAACTCGGCCGTTTCGGGTCTTTTAAGCCTGCAAACATAGCGGTCGACGGTCCAAACTGTAAACAGACGACACGGAAAGACCTAAGGCCCACACTCTTCCCAGAGAGCGTAACTGAGGAATATGCCTCAAATCCTAGGGGGTCTAATATTATGCTTCAAGGTATATTCCTTAGTTAATGGCGTATTGGGCTCTCTGGGTTCGTCCTTGCTCGGAGGGTCGGGGGACTTCGTAACTAGTATTTTTTTAGACTGATAAGCATCATAACCCCAATTAGGGTCCCTTTCAGGGTACTTTCAAGTCTACTTGCTACTATCTTACTGAACCCTAAACGCCTAAAACCCTTTAAACCCTAAGCCGAAAACCATTAACAACAAAAAGCTATACCCCTGAAGCCCTAAACCCCACTACCTACCTACGAAGACCGCCGATCCTCCAAGTGAACCCTCAACCGTGTGGCGGCCGAACATCAGATCCACCCCCGAGGTAGGCGGCCAGCACTCTACTTGGAGGTTCCTGGGTAGGAAGGGTTCCTTGAAGGGTTCCTTTATGGGTTTCTATCGGGATTTACGGTTTAGGGTCTACTTGGAGGTTCCTGGGTAGCTATAAGTGGGGCTATAAGTTGGCTTTCTGTAAAGGGTTGTATAGGGTTTAGGGTCTAGGGTTTGGGGTAGTTACAAGTCAAGGTATAAACATGGTAAATGTAATCCTAACTCATATTTGGGGGCTTATACACGCAGATATAACTACCCATGAACCTCCACCCCTGAACGCCTGCACGGTGTAAGAGTCTTCACAGCATGTTGTGCTAACGGTTCAATATACTTATACGGCTAGAACCATAATCCACAAGGCAGGTGTATTCCTTCATGTGCCAACGCGGCTCCAATTGCCCGAATACTACCTGAGTACGAAACGCTCAGCAATCTAATCTGCTACCACCAAGGCTGCCCAAGCCACACGTTTGAATCCGAAACACCCTCATTGAGCTTGATGAGGGAGTCCTTGCGCATGGTCAAACGGGATCAGGGCAGCAGGGGGAGGTGTTGTGCGATAGCTCCGCGGACTGAAAGGATCGGTGGGGTCGAGGGCCCTTTTCGGCCTCGAAGACCGCGACAGGCAGATTTTCCAAAGCCCTCACTATCAAGACCATCAGCCATACCACATCATGTACTGTGCTTCGTCGCCCTTCTTGCACGACATGGAAGGACCCCCCAAATAGGGTACCCTAATTTTCGGAAACTCCCACATGTACCGGCCCTCGTAATGAAAAGCCCCAGAGCTCTGACCCCTGATCCGCAGGAAACCTCCCCACCCTCTGCCTGCAGCCAAAACATTAAAGCCAACACCCTGAGTTCCTAAAGACTATATAGACCCTTAGCTAACGCTAAGCCCTAAATCCTAGTACCTCCATTGAACCAAACTAGTTCATGGTTGGTTTTTAAAGGATTTAAAATGTATGTTTTTATTCCTTATTGGGTTTACTGTATGTACCCATAAACATGTGAAATGTTACCCAACTATGACAAAGCTATGGGTCATGCAGGATTTATGTCATCAACCGTAGTACCTCCATTGGACCAAAGTCAAAGTCGTCAAGGATTCTAGGTCATGCTTTGGATAGGATTACCAATATACACTCTTATTCCTTACTTGGAGGGTCGGGGGACTTAGTAAGTAGGTAGCAAGTAGACTTATAAGTACCCTAAAAGGGACCCTAATTGGGGTTATGGCACTTATAAGCCCCGAAAATAACCAGTTACTAAGTCCCCCGACCCTCCAAGTATGGGGTTTAAATGCCGCTCAACATGTAAAATGTTACCCAACCATGACCAAGGAGGATCCTCGAGTCCTTATTTATGGCTTTTTTGATACCTAAAAAGGCCCTAAAATACTTTAGGGTTAGGGTTTAGGGTTTAGGGGTTTAGGGGTTTAGGGTTTAGGGTTTAGGGAGTACTTGGACCCTCTGGGCTAGTACCGCGATTGGGCCAAAGTCGTCAAGGATCTTTGAGCTGGTTCGTCAGCTCGTTCTGGCGGATTCCGGCTGCCCACACGACACCTGGGAGCTTCCACATGGGTGGTTGTCAAAATTAGGGCCCCTTTTTGGGTACCCTAAATAATATGTAAGTGCCGTAATATAATAGGTACTCAAAAAGGGACCATAATTTTGACAACCACCCATGTGATTTGAGCCTAGTTTAGGGTTGTGGGTTTAGGGCTTAGGGTTTAGGGTTCGGGGGCCATCCACAGTCCGAGAAATACCTTCCTTCTACGGAGATCCTAAACAAAAGGAGAAGCTACGGTAACTCAGCGTAGTTTACGGCTGTTTGGAGGCAGGACTGTTGGAACCATAGGTGAACCCGAAACCCTAAACCCCTGCTAGACCCCACACCGGGAAACTACAAGTTGAGATCTTTGGGTCGAAGAGCTTAGGCTTAAGCCTCCAATGTGAAACCCGGAACCCTCGTTAGGACTAGAAGTCCGGCGTGCTTCAGCACAACTACAGAATCGAGCACTTGCCTCTAGGGTTTAGTGTTTAGGGTTTTTACAAAAGCTGTCCTTCTTGAAGGTTCATGGGTATTTAAAAAGCGGGGTTACAAGTAGGGCATCCGGAATTAGGACCCATACTGAAAACTCAATGTCAATTATAACCCACTTATAGCTACCTTGAAGCTCCAAGTATAACTCCTAAGCCGTATCTGAACCCTAAAGCGGTAATCAACCCTGGATATCAGAGGTGTTCTTTATGGATGTGACTTCATTTTACCGACGTTCACCCCAACATAGGTAAGTCCGCGGTGTACAAACCCTAGGTAAGTTGCCTCCGTAACTTCAGCCGAGTGGCATCCGTACTCGAGAGCCCTTGGCTGCGAATTGATCCACCGAAGGCTGCAACCTATGGGTCCATATACCCAGATCGTATCTAACATACTTTGGCCCCAATTACTTATATAGGGACTACTTTAAGACCTAAGTGCACATACTATATCGGCGCACGGACCCTTAGGGTGAACAGAAATGAATGCCTTGAGGGTCTAAGGGTCTAAGGCCACAGATATGTTTAGGACATTGACGCCTCAACACCATGATGCAGGGGGGGGCGGCTTAATAATCAGAAAAGCGTTTTGGGGGTTCCTTATTACACTGATTAATAAAACACCCCCAAGCCCTATTTTAATTATTAAGGCCCCTACAGAAGTGTTCAGGATCGTTGGGCCTGCATAGACTCTTAGTCAAAGTATCTTTTCAGCCAGGTCTAAACCCCAAACCCTGCAAGATCTCGACAGCCTCTCAGCCTACAAGAAAGAAGTCCAAAAGCCCCACTCTCTGCGCCACACCCGAAGTAAGGGCCTCACATCTTTCGACCAGGACTGGGAGGTGTAGTGTAGCCTATCTATGTTAAGGAACACCACTCTAATGTTCTCTATCTTACATTCGATATCGGCAAACAGCTTGCTGCTGAGGAAGCCGCACTGCCTCTCCATCCTTCTTTTTCATCTGGATCTCCTCGGAAAGCAACTCGAAACAGTCAATGCCGACACTGAATCATGTCACAAGCAGAAAGAGGTAATAGTAAAACCTAAACCCTAAAGCTTGAAGCCTAAGCCCTGAACCCTGAACTCTCACAACACCGAGACTAGGGGTCATCAGCAAGCCATGCGAAGCAAGCTGATGAGAACAGCGGCAGTACGATGAAGTCTTTCTTCATAGCCCTAGACACTAAAACCCTAAAACATCAAGCTGCAAAGAACTACAGAAGCCTACAATGCAACAATCTCCCTAAGGGTCCAAGAGTCCTTATTCATAATTACCTAAAACGACCCTAAAGCACTAAAATAGGGAGTACTTGGACCCTCTGGGTCTTCGCTGCTGCCCAAGAGTCCTTCTTGGTAATCTCGGTGACACGGTAGCCCGCCAGGACCTCCACACCTGCGCTGCGGCTTCACAAAGGCGAAACCCTTGGAGGGTTTAGGGTTCAAGGTTAACCCGGGATTAACTACCTTTTTTGGGGACTTATATATAAGGAAACCATAATAAGGAATCCTAAAAGGGTATCTTATTCAGGGTTTAGGTTTTAGGGTGTGATTAGCAAGGGTTAGCTTTCAGGACCTCCCCAAAGGGCCCTTTAATAGAGCCTGGGCAGCGGGTATTTGCGGTATGTTGGAGGGTAGTTGGGGGGCCTTAGGTTAGCATGTATAATAGGGTGGAACTAGCGGATGCCTTCCCCAGAGGGTCCAAGTACTCCCTATTGTAGTACTTTAGGGCCTTTTTAGGTGTCAAAAACCATAATTAAGGACTACTTGGACCCTTAGGGTTCGGAATGGACAGCAGCGCGGATTCTCGCAGCAACGTTACAGGAAGCTTCGGACTTCTTGTTGCGCAATAATGAGCCCGACAACTTCCCCGAAGGGTCCATGTGCCCGAATACGGTGGATGATAGAAATCCTGCATTACCCATAATAAGGAATATACCACATTTCCCATAGTTTAGAGTCCCTAAGGTAATGCAGGATTTCTATCATTAACAGTAGTATATGGGAGTTTCCGAAAATGGGGGTACCTTATTTTGGGACCCTTATAATAAGGATCCTACTATTTAAGGTACTATAGTAACGTGACCTATTTCCGGAAAGTCCCATATACTTTGGCCACAAGAATACTTTAAGGCCAAAGTCCTTACTAGTTGGGCACATGGACCCTTAAACCCGTAGAACACCTAAACGGTGACCTTCTTGAGGGGCTGCGCTGACACCTGCAACCCTGGGTTAGCATTTAGGGCTGAGGGGTTTAATAATCGGGCTTGGGGGTATATTATCATACTGTAAGTATGATAAGCAACCCGCAAAATAGTATAGGTAACTATTAAGGCGTCTATACTATCTCCTCCATGAATCTAGGGGTTAGGATTAGGAGTTTTTTGGGGGATGCAGACCCTCTCAATAAGGTCCCTTGTATTAGCCCTTATAGACCCTTTAAAGGGGCCCTTAAAGGGTCCTAAAAATATGAAGGCACCTAAATTACACACGAATCGAGGCTCCGGGACAACGGTTTAGGGCCATCAACTTCCCTCTATTATACCCTATTAAGGACCAAAAGAGCTGTGTTAACGGCTACTTGGGGGGCTTTAGGGGGTTTCCTTCAAAAGGGATCTACACGGAGTGCTAGGGTTCCCGCCCGGCGCCTTTCTCCTCGAAGATCTCGATGCATTTCTGCGAGATGCCGCGGTCGTAGGTGGAGAGCAGGAAATCCCCTGAAAGCTTTGGCAGGAGTTAGGGTTTAGGGTTTAGAGGTCTGTAGGGGTATAGAGGTTTAGGGAGTTTAGGGTTTAGGGGCTTAGCGGTTTGGGGTTTTAGGGTTTTGGCAGGAGAGAGCACAGCTCAATCCTGTGCATTTTATACGCCCTATACACCCTATACCCTAAGACCGACTACGGCCTTTCAAGGAAGCCTTACGAAGGGAAGATCGAATCAGCACTGATCGCACGAATCACGTTAGATACAAGCACTTCTGCAAGAGCTGGCACACTAAGTCTCAAGCCTTGAACCCACGTCCATTTGAGCCCTCCCGGCACATGGATTGCCGAACGCAGCGAACCAACTACAGATTCACTAGCTGTAACAAAAGGGCACCCATGATTGCTCCAAGTCAAAAAGCATCAACGACAAAATCCTGTCCGCCTGCATGCTACCCTAAAGCCCCCTAAAACATGGTGGGCGCCTGTGTTCACGAGCTTTACCTTGACGTAGTCCATGAGCTTGGGGTAGAGCTCCTGAGTGGTTTCAGGTTTAGGGTTTAGGGGGTTAAACTGATCGAACTCTAGGTGGTTGTATGAGGTTGCTACATGGCTTAAACGGTTTTGCATGGGATTCGACATTATATTACATGGCTTCAAATGGCTCATCTTTTGAAGCCTCCCCCGAACTCTAACCCGAAGATCCTAAGGGCTCATACTTTAAGGTGGTTGGGCCCAAAAATCTTACTGCCGAGTAGCTCGCTTTGAACGGTTGAGGGTGTAGGAATCCTGAAACCCCGACGCCCTAGACCTTGACCCTACCCAAAAGCCTCAAAAGTAGTTCCTTTTTTGGTTTAACCAGTTATATATTAAGGATCTTATAAGGTAGCCCCAAGAAGGAACTACAATGGAGACTATAGGTAAAGTATAAACTCTAAAACCCTAAAAAACCTTGCAGGCTCACCCTAAACCCTAAACCCTAAGCCCTAAACCCGAAACCATCACACCCTAAACCCCTAACCCTGTGAGTGAGGGGCCGCTGCATCACCGGTGATGAAGTCTGCCATGTCAGCGGCCACCTCGCCAAAGGCAGCCGTTCTAGGGTTTAGGGTTTAGGGTTTCTTTAGGGTTTCGGGTTTAGGGATTAGGGTGTAGGGTTTCCCTTCAACTAACACGCTATGAAACTAGACATATTCTTGAAACCTTACATGACAAGGGCAGCATCTTCAGCGTCACGTGCTTCAGTCTCATTCACGGTCGTTTCGTGAATTTCGCAAAGCCGTGCCCTGACTCGGTTGATGGAAATAGACTCCTCAAAGGGACCCCTACCCTATAATGGGCTATATAATGGGTATATAATAGCTATATTAAGGGTACATACCTAGGGTCCTTATTGAGGGTCCCTCTTTTTTCACTGGAACTCCTGCATGCAAACACCGGCAACCAACTATGATAAACGTCTTCGTGACACGACTTGCGGAAAACAGACGACGAACAACACTAGAACGAACCATGCGAATCGCCTGAAGCAGTGTTCAGCACTGAACTGACAAGATTAGACTTGGAACTGACACCCCTGAAATCACGTCATGGGAAGCAAGAGTACTGTAGGGGCCTTAATAATTAAATAGGGGTTTGGGGCCCGCTCTACTATGACTATTCTAAGGAACCCCTGCCCAAAAACTAGCATAGGTAACTTTTAAGGCCCCTATGCCTATGTTATATCCTTATGATAGCCCTTACAGACCCCGTTAAAGGAACCCTACTCTAATAATTAAGGCCCCTATATATCTTATACCCTTGTGACAGCCCTTATAGACCCCTTTAAAGGAACCCTACTCCAGAGGGTCCAAGTGCTCCCTATTTTGGTACTCCGAGGCCTTTTAGGCATCAAAAACCATAAATAAGGACTACTTGGACCCTTAGGGCCCCTTTTTTGACCTCACATCCCTGCCGTGGGCAGAAAGATGCCTCCACTCCGGTGGGACCGCCGCCAACGACCCTGGGCCAGAAGTTCTACTCCTCTACTTGGAGGGTCGGGGGGGGACTTAGTAAGTAGGTAGTAAGTAGACTCATAAGTACCCTAAGAAGGACCCTAATTGGGGTTATGGTACTTATAAATTCCCCTAAAATAACCAGTTACTACGTCCCCCGACCCTCCAAGTAAGCACAACTGACGGGCGGCCAAAAGCGGGGTTAAAGATTCTTGGGGTAGGGATTCCTTAATATGAGCCCTATTATGGGAACCCTACTCCCTACTAAACCCCCATAGGCTAAAACCCCTTTTGGGCCTGATTATGGCCGAAGTATATACTGTTTGGGCACCTGGACCCTGACAGAGGACCGTATTATGGAACCTTGGAGTACCCTTAAAGGGGACCCCATTATAGAAGCTTGTAGTACCCTTAAAAGGGACCCTAACAAAGGGTCAACCGGTTGATGATACAAATCCTGCATTACCTATAATAAAGAAATATCTGAAATTCCCATAGTTTAGGGTCCTTAAGGTAATGCAGAGTTTACATCATCAAAAGTAATACAAAGGTCCAGGTTCGTCAGTGAAAAAAACGAGCTGCAAAGGGTTGCAATGTATAGAGCCTGGTTTGCTTTGTAAGGGCATGGCTCTAAAATTCCGCAAGAGCAGACGAAAGAGAAGATCAGAGTTGATTCATTCGGGGGCTGCTCCGGTAGACTGTATTGAAACCGTTCATTGCCAAAGTCTTTTAGAGGTCCCTAGCTAAACCGCTGCGGCGATCGACGGACTGGTAGCAGAAGCCGCACAGAGAGTCTTGGAGGTCCATGGATAATCAGAAGGGGAAATACTGTTGATGGACAAAATCCTGCATTACCCATTATAAGGAATATACCATAGTTCCCATAGTTTAGAGTCCTTAGGGTCATGCAGGATTTGGTCCATCAGCAGCAAGTCCCCTGGTATGGGCTGTAATTACAGCTACCCTGAATAACCCCCTGATATCTACCCATGAACCTCTAACCTGTCCATCACACATGCAACAAGCTGCATGTCTTTCTCCGAAACTGTGCGTTCACACATTCATGCTGGATCTGCACGGACCAGACGCGACTTGAACGCAACAGAAGCCAACGGTAGCAAGATATTATAGGGCGTAAGAAAAACACATGGGTTATGGCTCGCAAGAAAGACACTAGCAAGGCGTATGTTCTCGCGGAAGAGCTGTAGGTATAAACCTTGACTGGCCACCACCCCAAAGCCTCAAGCCCAGAAGGACCCCTACATAACCTCCCAAAAATTGTAACCCTTAAACCTCACACCCAAAAATCTATCGAGACCCATCCCCGGAAACCCCTATCATTTAAACGGATCTGTGAGGGATCCTTTAAAAGGATCTACAACCGTTCCCGTATCTGTAAGGGCACCATAAGCGTTCTATGAGGGTAGCAGAAGGGTTTAGGGCCCCTAATCCCTAAGTCACAAATGCGAAAGAAGCCAGGGGGCACAAAGCTGAGCCACCTGGACGCAGAGGCGGCTCGAAGGTGTCCGGTGAAAAGGTTTAGGGTCTAGAGGTTCATGGGTAACTGGAGTTACAAGGGCTCCTTTAAGCGCCCCTTTAAAGGGGTCTATAGGGATTCAACAAGGGTGTAGGGTGCAGGGCCACCAGGATGCCCAGTAACCTAGGAACATAAAGGGGCTCCCTTTTTGGTATTGGGTACCTTTATGTATAAGGAGCCTAGGACTACAAAAAGGGAATACAGTATCATACAGCAGCCCAAAAAGTTAAAGTCCTGAGAGCTAACGAGAAGACTTACCTATGGTTAGTAGGGAATGGAGGAATGAGGTACAATTATAACTACTATTACTACCATTCTTCCCTTACCTACCCTACTCGTCGGGTATCATGGGGAACTCAAGGTTAACCTGTTGGGTCATATAGGGATTATATAGGGACTATACTAGCTACCAACCAAGCCTAAGAAGGCCAAGATTGCAAACTCTTCAGGCTTCAATTCTCCATCCGTAAGCGGACGGGAAAAGTGGAAGTCGTCGTCGTACGGTTGACGATGTAAATCCCACACCACCTTAAGGATCGTAAATTATTGGAATTATGTTAATTCGACGATAGAAATCCTGCTTTTCCTTAAGGATCCTAACTGTGGGAATTATGTTAGACGATATAAATCCTGCATTACGTTAAGGATCCTAAACTATGGGAGTTATGTTATGTTCCTTATGATGGGTAATGCAGGATTTATATCACGAACTCTGGCTACGCATGTACAAGTGAAGCACAACGCACTGGAGAAGGACTTTCTCGCTGATGTGATGCAGCATGGAACGAACTGTCAGAAATTAATCTGAAAACTGGAAACAAAAATGCCCAATCCTCAAAGACTACACAGTCCAAAGCACCACGCCCCAGAGTAAGTTATGTTTTGTGTTGAACTCGTTTTCTCTTTAAGGGTTTACGGTTTCATGGCAATTAAACTTCGGGTTTAGACTTTAAGGGTTTTGGGATTCAGGAACCTAGCGAGTCCCTTTGTGTACATGGATCTCCGCACCTCTTCTTCTGTGTTTCGGTGGATGTAGGCAAGGATGCCCTGCCAGCGAAGAGGTGTCTGTTAGCTGGCTAGGAAACGAATCGCTAGGGTCTACACAGGGACCCTTTGGGCTTAATGCCATACTGCGACAGTCTTTGGGTTTGAACCCTTCGTGTTTGCATGTAGGGTCGGGTGTCCAGTGCCATGTAAGTGCCGAGGTAATACTGCAGCCCAAGTCTGTGGAAGCCAAGCCAAAGGCCCTCATGCTTGGCTTGCGTGAAGGACAGGTGGTCCTGAGCAGGGATTAGATACCTTAATACGTAGGTTTAGAGTTTAGGGTTTTAGGGTTTAGGGGTCTGTAGGGTTTAGGGCTCAGGGTTTAGAGTCAACATTGTGTTGTCGATTTCCCCTCAGGGACGGTGAACGACTAGATCTGAAAGAAACTCTATGCGAGGAGCCTATGTCCTGTGCTGTTCGGATATCGGGTGCCCTGCGCAGAAACAATACTATTCAGAATTCAGAGCATGTGATGTATTCGGACACCCTCACTGCAGGAGACTCTGACTTGAAACATTCCGCTCCGAAAAATCCTCCTCTAAACTCCCAAGCAACTCAAGCGCTAGCTGACTCCCCCGAAGCTCTGCCTCCAGGGTTCCTGCATGTACTTACTGTCATTTATATGACTTAATTATACATGTCCATAAATGGCAGGTGGGCTTTGGAGCGTTACAGTAACCCTAAACCCAACCCCAATATTCTTTTAAACCCAAACATTAAACCCTTAACCCGAGACCCCGAACCCAAACCTGCCAGCGTCTTACCTTTGGTTAGTAGGGAATGGAGGAGTGTGGTACAATTATGACTACTAGTACTACCATTCTTCCATTCCCTACTACTTGGAGGGTCGGGGGACTTAGTAACTGGTTGCTTTAGGGACTTACTAAGTCCCCCGACCCTACAAGTAACCAAAGGTAAGGCGTGCGAGGCCTCTCGAAGAGCTCCGTCACCTTCTCACGCACCTGCCGTCCGAGATCCGGAGGTGGGCAGGATCGGCAGGATTTAGAGCTTTAGGGTTTAGGGGTCTGTAGGGTTTAGGGCTTTAGTGTTTAAGGTTGAGGGTTTAGGGCTTTAGGGTTTAGGGGTTTAGGGTGTAGGGGTCTGTAGGGTTTAGGGCTTTAGGGTTTAGGGGTTTAGGGTTTGGGGTCTAGGGGTTTAGGGTTTAGGGGTTTAGGGCTTTAGGGGTCGAAGTTTAGACTAGGGCACCTATCAAGGAAATTACAGGGGCCCTTTCATGCTTCTATAGGGGCTTTGTAGGGCTTTACATGCAGAAGTGTTCTTGTAGTGTAAATGCCCGAATAGTTTCCGACATTGTTCTGCAGGGTTCTTCATTGTAACTGCACTATGCGCCAAAACCCTATTCCGCAGTCCGGACCCTGTAATACTATCTCCTTGAACTCCAAGCCCCAAACCCCATTAACCCCAATCCTGTGTCAATGTGCCTTCCGTGCATCGGACAGCTCCTTGAAGAAAAAAGCATGCTCCTGCACGCACTGCGCTGTGCAAGTTCGTCTCTTGTGCAATTTCTGGGCTTCAGCTTAGGGTTCACGCAGGGCTTAAGGCCTCCTTCATCAGAAGGGTTTGGGAATAGGATTAAGTTTGGGGTCCAGGGTTTGTGGCCTGATGTTCAAGGTTCCTGCATCTACAGGTTCTTGGAGTCAGGGTTTCGGGTTTTAAGGTTTAGGGTTTAGGGTTTAAGGTTTAGGGTTTAGGGTTTAAGGTTTAGGGTTTAGGGTTTAGGGTTTAGGGTTTAGGGTTTAGACGCACGAATCAAGGATCTTGGGTGAGTGGCCAGTAGCCGAACTGTTTTCTACCGCCTACTGGGAAGGGATTGCATCGGGGATTGGATCGAGGGGTAACACCGACACTCACTGCATCGGGAAATGCTGAAAGGCGAACATCTTGCCCGCTAAGACGCAGTAAAGCCCCTCCCTTCCCAAGACTTCACCGCAAACAACTGTACTGAGTTACACAAACTGCACATGTCTTGTTGCAGCCACTGACCACTTCCTCCACTCCGGGTGTTCGGAAGGTGTTCGTCTGCGCACCGACGCCATAGATGAGAATGTCCTGCACGGTGGTGGCATGTTGCATCGAAAGCTTCGGTGTGAGTGATAAACATCCATACCTGAGAGCCCATGTACCCAGATAGTATATCATATACGTTGGCCTCAAAGTAGTCCCTATACTAGCCCATGTAGGCACTTTGGGGCCAAAGTATGTTATACTTCGTGGGTAGTTCTAAGTGGGGTTATAAGTTTCCTGATTTTGGTTATACGGTTGATGATAGAAATCCTGCATTACCCATTATAAGGAATATACCATAATTCCCAAAGTTTAGGGTCCTTCGGGTAATGCAGGATTTATATCATCAACAGTAGTTGAACCTACCCGACTTAGAACACAACTTACATGGACACTCAGTGGGTCCCGCGACGATTGACATGAAAGATGTGCAGGGCAAAAGATGGAAAAGATCCTCTACGGACCCAGACAGCCTTATACCTCTTAACTGCGGAGTAATCGGAGTATATATGTCTTAAGCCAAACGTTAAGGCACCCGGAATGCAACGTGAATTCCTCAACTCAGGGCTATGGGGATCTCCGGGGACACTCTGTCAAGTTTACCTGGGAAGCCCTTAACCCTAGACGCCTCCATCTTCGTTTCGCTCATTCGCTCAGCCTTCCCCCTCTAGTAGGTAAACAACATACACTTCGCTGGAAATCCCTATAAAGGAAACCATAATCCCAAAAGAAGAACAAACTGAAAGAGCCCTCCCCAAGAGCCGTGTGCTGCTGAACGATTCGACTCCAGGACACTGGGCTAAGTTCGATGTCACAGGTTTGCCCAGGCTTGGCTTGAGAGCCCGTTTCGCGCGCCGTCAGCGGCGCAGGTCACACCGAGGAGTTTAGGGTTTAGGAGGTTTAGGGTTTTGGAGTTTAGGGGATGAAGGTTTAGGGTTTAGAGGGGCCAAACATAAAGAGAAACAACGAACCCACCTCGGGCTCCAACTAGCTCAACGTACAATATAGGTACTCCAGATCGATTTTTTGTACAAGCCGAAATCCTAAACCACAATCCGTAAACCCTACATAACTATACCCCTAGAGCCATAATAAAACTACTTGTTTAAACATTCTCTTGGGTTTTATATGAACAAAAATAACAATCTTCCTAAGGAGACTATAGAGAAACCCTTGGAGCCCTTCAGGTTATCTCAGGATTGACAGAGCAGCACCAAACTCGCCATGGAAATTGTGAGAAGCCCTAAAAAAGGTTGAGGAGCTCTCTGCGCGAACGATTTTTGGGGATTTCCGGAAATACTCGCTTCTTCATTAACCGGGCCCAATACAGTTCAAGCTTTGAAAGGTGGACCAAGCAAAAAGCTTCAAGATCTGCCATTGGCTATTTAGGTAAATGGATATGCACCTTGAAGGCTTGAAGTGGCAAGCAACCCTAAACCCTAATCCCCCGAAGTCTAAACCCTCAACAGTCAACCCCCCCTAACCCCTAAACAGTAAACATCCCTAAACCCTGAACCTCCACACCCTAAACCCTAACTAAACCCGGGATAACCTACCTTTTTGATGATTTTCTAAGGGAATCATAGTAAGGAACCCTAAACAGGTAGGTTTTTTCATAGTTAAGGTATACCCTGAAGCATACCCGGTCATAGTTGATGTTGAACTCCATCTTGTGGGGCACATCATCCTTGCCGGATTCAACGGGGAAAAGGAGGGACCCTTCATGGGTCCCCCTACCCTATAATGGGCGATAGAATGGGTATATAATAGCTTTATTAAGCGTATATACCTAGGGGTCCTTATTGAGGGTCCCTCCTTTTGCCCTTGCCGGATGCCAGGCTTTTGGCTTTACGGTCGTTCGCTTTGCATTCCAACCCAGACCCCCTGTTGGAGGATCCAAAAAGTAGATCCCTTGATGGGGTTTCCTATACAGTACCTTTAGTAGCATAGGGCCCCAAATCTTTCTAGATCCTCCCGGAAGTCTTGGAAACCGCTGAAACAAAACTGAAACCATGCGGTCCGAACTAGGCCCGGCCGAAGCCCCCAAACCCTAAACCTTCATTAATAAACCCTGTAAACCCTAAACCCCTAAACCCCAAACCCTAAACCTTCAATCCTCAACCCTGTGCTTTTCAGCAGGTTTAGGGTATAGGGTTTCAGGATTTAGGGTTCCAGGGTTTAGGGTTTTAGCGTTTAAGGTTTAGGGCCTGAGCCAGATCCTAAATCCTAAATCTGAAACCCTGAGAGGACATGCCCTGGGGACTTTTGCGTGTAGAAGGCTGAAGCTGTGGAGCTATTCCTATCCGTGTTTTGGCCAAGCCCTTTTCTACACCATAAACCCAATCTGTGAACCTCAAAACATCAGACATTAAACAATGTTTCAAAGCGCCAAACCATCAATATCGGCCTTCTTGCAACCACAGGTCTTGACACTGCAACCTGTCTTACTAGCATCGCAATCCCAAACACTCCAAAACTCCATAACTAAGGAATATCCCGTAAATCGTTTTATAGGGATCCTGCTAGAGTTTCAGGAATATTCCTTCAAGAAAGGGATTTTGGAGTCTCGAGGATTGCGGGCGAGATCCACTCTTGCCATCTTAGCCACTCCCCCGAAGCCGTGACGATGGGCATAGGGCTTTGGGCTGGGGCTCATGCTCAATCATCAGCTTGTGGTCTTCCTCCCTACTTTTTTGTCGGTTCGTATTTTAACCCTAACAAGGAGTATACAGGCATTGTGCAGGGACCCTACAAAAAGTAGGTTCTTGTAGGTTAAGGTTGGTATCCACTCCTTCCTTGGACATCTACTAGGTTCCCAGTAGCCCCGGAATAAGGGCACCCTTTTTCCTACTTTTGGAAGAAGAGCAAGAAGTTACTACAAGTGAACCTAGTCTAAGCATTACTATGGAAACCATGCCGTTGTCCAGTGAGGAATTGTAAGATCAAGCATCAACCTAGCTACCTCAACCCCTAGACCTCCACACAACAGGACAAGACCCCTTTATTGTAGGGTTTTTGTATGGACGAAGGACCCTTTCATTACCCCTTCAAAAAAATGTAGGTCTTGCAGAATCGCCTACATATGCTACCAGCAGGCCGCAGGGAAGTGCTCGTAATCGACATCGCCCGAGAAGTCGGGTGTGCCAGCTCGAGTGCACCTGATCACAGCCAAACTTTTCAAGGTCTGGGGTGAAGGTGCTTACGGTTTACCTGCAGCTCCGAACCATACAAAACACTAGGTTATGACGCGAGACCCCTTATTTGTAGGGTGTAACGTCTAAACAACAAACGGGTATTGAATTTCCATGTAGGTGTCATGTTATGTCAGGAAGAGCAATACACAACGCCGAAGGGGCACGGCATAGTTTCTATGGGCCATCTTGGCCATATCAAAGGAGCCTTTTGACTCTGTGACTGTCGTGGGACATTCAGGCGGCAGCAACAAAGGCATCTCAACACCATCAGAATAACCCAACCTAGTGACCACATTTGTGGGCGGCATCCTCAGCGCGATTCTGCCATATTGATGACGATCTTTTTCTTCGGCATGACCAGCATCATCAACCCCATCATCACTATGACGTGTACTTAGCCCCAACTTGTGCACACGACTCCCAAAATAAAGGCATGAAGCAACAACAAGTTACTGGGTTCGCGTTTGACAAGAACCCAGCAAAGCCAAAGGGGAGACATGCAACAGGTTGCTTCGGGCGTTATCCGCCACTTCACGGAACAAACCCAGGATCCCAAGAAGCCGCAGACCCAAACCGCAGACCCCTTAACCCCCTTAACCCCCTTAACCCCCAAACCCTCAAAAACTTGCAATGTAGAATCATCTATCACATTTTATGATATTATGGGGTCCGGATACATCCCGGGCAGCAAGTTTCAAGCCGCAGGGCCCATTGCCAGCAACGATCCTAGTATAGAAGTCGTCTAAACCAGAAAACTACCATGGAGACTATGGATAAATTCATGCTGGCGCGGCGCTTCACAGTCTTGTTCTCGATATCGATTTCCTCGCACTTGGCCTCCAAGAAATCAGCCTGCCGTACGACAAACGACTACAAAGCGATGTGGTGGGTTCTCGAGGATGGTTGAGGGCTTACGGTAGCGGGTTTCGAAAGTGCATACAGGTCATGGGACTTAGTAAGTAATAAGGATACAAACCGCCAACCCAAACCCTAAACCCTCAACTGTGGATAGAAGATTGCTAGAAGTCGCTGTCAACATGCACCTACCTCATGCACAACTCTAGTTGCTACGCCTCATGATCCTTTGAGTGAGCCCACATAGCAAAAATGACAAAAGGACTCCCACGACGGCGATGATGTCAGGAACCTTTCGTGTTGAGGGCATAGGGTTTAGAGTTTAGTTGTTGAGGGCAAACCCTAAACCCTAAAGCGGGTGTGGAGTGAAGTCTGTCTTCATCATCTCGTCGGCATCACAGAGGTTTCCGATCTAAGTCCAGGTCTGTAAGCACCTCCAGTCTCCATTGCATTTAGTTTTTTTTGTTGTGGTTTTGCAAATTCTATGTTGCAGGGTTAACCCAAAGAGGAACTACAACGGAGATTCAAGGTGTAGGTAGAAGCGCTAGCGCCAAAATCCCCAACCTCCCCTTCTGGCCCTCACGGTTAGCCTTGCTACCACCATCGCCGAAAATGCTACGATCACACCAATACGGCGCGACGATCGTCACCACTCTCAGCATCATCATGATCGTCATCGTCATCACCATCATCAACATGATCGTCATCGTCGTCACCATCATCATCATCGTCATTATCATCATCATCACCATCACCATGACCATGATCATCACCCTCATAAGCTGTCATAGCATGCCAAAATAAGCTGATCCTCATCACCGACTGCAGCAACGCCCAGATCTTCCCAATCCCTAAACCCAAAGCCAACGTAACTTGCCAAGAGCCCTACAGCCTAAACCTAAACCCCCAACTCCTAAAACCCCGAATACTAAGCCAACAGCCGTCTTGTGCCTTGCCCTTGATCACCCGCCGGATAGGCGTGACAATGGAGCGCCTCTGCAGGGCATTATCCGAGGCTTTGCCATGGCTTTCCTAGGGTTTATTTTTAGGTTTTAGGGTTTAGGGGTTAAGGGTTTTTTCCGGGTTCAGGGTTTAGGGCTTCGGACGGTTTCGTGTTTACAGTAGGAGCTATAGTATCAGCTATAGGGTTGGGGCACCTGAACTGGACTTTCAGGCGTTGCGTTGGCTGTCCCATAAGCGGAATTACCTATAGTCTCCATTGTGGTTCCTTTTTGGGGTTACCTTATAGGATCCTTAATATATAATTGGTTAAACCCAAAAAAAGGAACTAATTACAATGGAGACTATGGGTATTCTATGATTTAGGATGGTTCAGTGTTTAAGAGCTGTAGGGTTAGGGAACCTGAAATGTACTTTGAGGGGTTGCATTGGCTGCCCCACAGGGGGAATTATTCGATGGTTTAGGCTTCTTTTGAGAAATTATTTTACGCCTAAGCTTCTTTACAATTGAGGGCTACACTCTGCGATTTAGCATATGGGCCCAGTAGCCAGGGTGGATAGACTTAATTAACATATGGGAGTTTCCGTTAAAATAGGAGACCCTAATATAGCACCCTAAATAGTAGGATTCTTATTATAGGGACCCCAAAATAAGGTATTTGGGGGGGTCCTTATAATAAGGATCCTACTATTTAAGGTACGTTATTAGGGTTCCCTATTTTCTGAAACTCCCATACGGGGTACTAGAAGGGCCTTGGTTCGGGGTCAGGGTCTAAGGCCCGACGCCTAAGCCTTAAGTTTCTAGTAGGATGCCCAGTAACCTAGGAAATAAAAAAGGGCTCCCTTTTTGGTATTGGGTAACTTTATGAGGAACCAAGGACTGCAAAAAGGGAGTTCATGGATAGTTATAAGTAGGGTTATAAGTCCCCTGATATGGGTTATAAGTATAGTTGCCCTACTTATAGCCCCACTTGTAACCACCCATGAACCCCCAAGTAAAACCCTAAAAACCCCAAACCCTGAACTCCAAACCCTAAACCCTAAACCCCAAACCCTAAACTCCAAACCCTAGGCCCAGTGGGTTTTGGGGGTTTCAGCCCAGCTGCTCTTCAATCGAACCCATTGTGCTGGCAGGAAGAAGCGGCGTGTACCTTAGGGCCCCAAGAAAGCGCTCAAAAGGGCACAGGGTTTCCCTGGGTTCCTGTGAAGGGTCCCCTTTTAAAGGGATCTATAGGGATTCTGTATAAGCGTGTAGGGTTTAGGGCCTATTTGGAGGTCCATGGGTAGTTTGTAAGTGGGATTCTAAGTAGAGTAAATATACTTATAACCCATCAGGAGACTTACAACCCTACTTATAACGACCCATGGACCTCCAAGTAGCGTTTAAGGTTTCCGATGTAGGGTTTGAGGAATTGTTTCAAAGGTGGGCTTCGAGTTTGCTGCTACGAGAATGGCACTTGGCGATCGTTTCTTGACAGCTGTTCTGACTGTCATAACCGGATGACGAATACGGGAGGTTCAGAAAACAAGGGATCTCAACGTCCCCAAAACTCGAGGCCGAACTTGACGGCACGAACCCTTACGGGAGCCCCATTACAGAACCCTTAACGGAGCCTTATAGACCCCTCAAGGTACCCTTATAGATCCCTTAAAGGATCTTTAGAAGTGCCTTAAAGGAGCCCGTTGAAGGCTCTAAGAAAGCGGCACTGGAGCCTGCGAAGCCCTCCCAGGGATCTGAAAAAGAGTCGCTCGTTCGATTCGAGCAGGGGTGCCAACTGAGTCTTCTAGCAATGCAAAGATAACTGAGTGTATGTATGCATGTATTGAGTGTATACATGTATGTATATATATATATATATAACCAACAAATAAAACAAATACACCTACACACAGATACGTAGATATGTATACATGGTATTCACACACACAGGAAAGGAACAGTAATGATAAGAACGGCAAGAAGAATACCCCCAAACTACTAAACCTTACTATACACATGTCGTAACCTAGGTCTGAACACGGTTTAGGGTTTAGGGTTTAGGGTTTAGGTAAACCCCGACTAATGTCATAGGCGGTGAAGCTGGGCGGCAGAAAGAAGTTCCTTGGCGACACCTCAGTTTCTGGAATCGCTGTGCACGAGCGGTGAGAAGATCAGGTCCACGGGATTAAGGGAATCTAGACCCGAGGGGCTTGTAAGGGAAACTAAACCCAAAACAAGGGAATAAGGGCCTACTCTGATTCCTAGGAAATTGCATTCTCTTGAGGCTTTCCTTTATCGGCTTGCGGACTTTTTTCTGTGGGTACTGATGGCTGAGGTTTCTGGGGTTACTGTCGGTTTCCTTGTTCTTGGGAAGGGGTTCAGCGCTTTAGGGCCGTTGGCGTGCTCGTAGAATTGTTTTTTAGGGATAGGACGGAGTTGGAGATTCGGAAAATCAGGGACCACAATATATAGTACCCTAAACAGTAGGATCCTAATTACAAGGACCCCAAAATAAGGTACTCCTCAATTTTCGAGAAAATTGGGGGTACCTTGTTTTGGGGTCTTTATAACAAGGATCCTACTATTTAGGGTACTATATTAAGGTACCCTATTTTCGGAAACTCCCATGTATCACCGTGACAGGTCCAGGACCTCAAGGAAGAGATCGAGCGTCACAACATGGCTGAGCTCCGGCCCCACAAATCCCCAAAACTTAGGCCTTAAAGGGACCCTATTCTCGGGAAAAGTTCCGTCAAAAGGACTCTGGCTCTGAACTTAAACTTCGCAAGGCGCTGCTTGGCTTACCCAAAGGCCCCAAAGTAGTTCCTTTTTGGGGGGCTCCTATATAGAACCCTACAAGGTAATCCCAAAAAGGAGCTACCGTGGGGTCTTTGGGTGGGGTTTAGGGTTTCAGGTGTAAGTTGGCTACAGATCTCTGCAATTGCACAATTCCTGGGTTTTCACTCAAGGGCATCGGCGGAAACACGCCTAAATCATCCAGATCATTCGAACTTGCCGGTTTAGGTGTAAAGCCCAAACCTTAAATCATGCGCCCCAAAGCCAAAGTACGGGGCTAGTTTAGCCCATTAAACCTTCCTTGGCCGGGTTGCAAGACTTGCATGGAGTCTCGGGATGAGTAGAGCTTCCGGGTCCAGCAGCTTCGGGTCTAGGGAATACTATACCCCCCATAGAACCATAATAGAAAATACTTTTTTAAAAAATCTCTTGGGTGTTTATATGAACAAAACTAAAGAAATCCTAAGGAGACTATAGCTAAGGAGTTCCGCAGTTGAGTGCATGAGAGCTCAAGCCGTAAGCCGTAGCCCTGCAATCATCTCGTGCCAAGCATCCACGGTGATGTCGTAGTAGTTGGAAATATCTTCCTGAGCATCAACTAATACAGGGAGCCCTGACAGTTCTACAGTGGGCTCGGAAATGCCTGGGGACACTTTTCAGTCATCAGGTTAAGGTTTGAGGCTGAGGGCTCAAGGCCAGGATTTACGGTATTGGTATGAAGGCCTGAACATATGGCAATATAGTTCCGTGGTGTTCCTGAATCTGATCATTAAAGCCCCAAGCCCTTCTTCCTAATTGTTGAGACCCAGCGGGTGCCCGCTAGATCATGAATTGGGATCTTCGGAAACACGCGGCAAACTTTGCAAACCCTAAACCTCATAGGGATCCTTAGGGGTGTGGGGGGAGGGGGGGTAGGGGGCCTTAAGGCCCATAATAAGGACTAATAAGGCCTATTTAACGAAATATAGTCACCTACACCCCTCCCCCCTACACCCCTAAGGATCCCTATGATAAACCCCTCCCTGAGCCAAAGCAGAATACAACAGTGGCACATGTACTGCAATGTACTGCAAATTGGTTTTGAGGAATGCTGAAGCATGGTTCCGTCAAGTAGGAACCATCAAAACAGCGCCTAGATCCTACGGTTGATGGTATACATCCTGCAGTACCCATAATAAGGAATATACCATAATTCCGATAGTTTAGGGCCCTTAAGGTCTAGACCCATGAATAGCTCAGGAATAAAAAAAAATGCTTTGTTGTGTTAAAGGGGGTTATAAGAGAACCTAGACTCCCAAACAGGGAATGAGGGCCTATTCTGGGTCCTAGGAGGTATTGCAGGGTTTATATCATCCACACTAGGTCCCTCCAGCACCCAAGCTCCTGAAGTTCGAAAGCTGACAAGCGCTGAACCAACAGAACGGACCCAAAGGCTCCATGTACCCATATAGTAGGTACTTAGGCCTTAAAGTACCTATATAGGGACCCCTTTAAGGCCTAAGCACCTACTCTATGGGTACATGGAGCCTTTGGGGTAAGAACAAGACACACCCAAAACCCCTAAAGCCACCCAAAAACGAACCCAGAAGCCCTATACGCCAGACTAAAGACACACCCAAAAGCCCAAAATCCCGGAAGAAACCGAACAACCGACAGCCGAAAAAGGCCCAAACCTGAAACCCCTAAACCCCAAACATAAGGCCTACCTATAGTCTCCGTTGTAGTTCCTTTGTGGGGCTACCTTATAGGATCCCTAATATATAATTGGTTAAACCAAAAAAGGAATTACAATGGAGACTAAACCCTAAACCCTAAAACCCCAAATCCTAAACCCTAAAACCCTAAACCCTAAAGCCGAGGGGCTGAGAGACCCTGGAGGAAGGTCACAGAACCCCAGCCGGTGCCCAGAACGAGAACCTGCGCCAATCTAGGAGGAGCTTTTAAAGCCTTCGAAAAATATTAGTAGGTAAGATCCTCTTAAGCCCAATAACAGCAAATATGTAATGTCCCAAAGCCCTATTTAGTAATGGTCTAAGGCGTTAGGGCAGTTGAGGGGTTTTGGGAGTAGGGTTGAGTCCAGGGGTTAACGGATAATCGTTGAAGGCTTCAGAGCAATTTAGGGGCTTTGGGATTAGGGATAATCACCTAATCTGGGTTAAAAGTATAGTTGCCTTACTTCTTATCCCACTTATAACTACCCATGACACCTCCAAGTTATAGTAAGTATAGTTGTCTGGGGGGATACCATTACTGACTATTCCAACCCCTAGATTAGGTCATGAGTGCGAGGTGTCCGTACTGAAAGCCGGAAGTTCATTGAGTTCCCGGCATTTCAGATGTGCACAGGCCGCCCTAAACCCTACCTTAACCGTAACCTACCAAACCCTACTTTTTTGTAGGTTCTTATGGTAAACCCTAATATGGAATTTATCGGGTTAAGGTAAGGCCTAAGCCCTAAGGGACTTCCCGGCCAACGAACACACAACAAGCAAAACCACGCATCAGGTGTGATCCAGGCTACAAGTCATGCGATCGGCATTAAATGTCTTAGGCCATGTAATGCCGATCGCATGACTTGTAGCCTGGAGGGTTAACCCTAAACCCTAAACCCTAAACCCTTCTGAAGGATCCTGAAAGAAACTCCTAATCAGGTTTAGGGCTTATAGGGTCCTAATCCCGTAGATACACGATACCTATAGTCTCCATCGTAGTTCCTTTTTGTGGTTAACCAAAATCTCTACTATAGGGTCCTAACCATAAAACTGGTTAACCAAAAAAGGAACTACAATGGAGACTATAGGTACGGTCTTTTTGTTCAAAATGAACCCGCAGTACCTCTGTTATGTAGTTCCCTTTTTCTGCAAAAGTGTGCCATTTATGGGTACATGGACCCTCAGTTAGCCACCTTTGAACCCTAAACCCTGAACTGCAAAAACCCTAAAGCACCCAAACCCTACAGCTCCATAGCCCTGAAGCCCTAAACCCTAACACAGGGCCCCGAAAAGGCACATAACAAAAAGTGAGGATAGGGATATCCCAGATAAAACTCCTTATAATGAAGCCCAATAAGGTAGGGGATATCCCTACAAGATGCTTGTATTTGGGTCCTTTTTGGGTCCCGAATAACACTGTAACGTTCTAAAACCCTGAAACATCATGCACAATAGCTTGGTTTTCAGGGTGCCGGGGCCTTGGGCTTACGGCCACTCCGATGTTCCGCAGGCCTCTCAGGAAAGCAGCAAACGGTTCTTCGGAGGGTATGAGTTAAGGGGTTATAAGGGGTCAGTTTTGCTGTGGGCGTTACAGCGTTGCTGTTGTGGCGGTTGTTGTTGTTGGTGGTGGTGTCGGTATCTATGTAATTTCCTGTGCTGTTGGTGGTTGCTCGGGCTGCAGATCCTTTGCAGAGGCACTAAAAAACCTGCAGTCGAAACCTGACAAAGGAAACACACTGAAAAGGATGATTGCTCAATTCCTCATGCATAGGCATAGAACATCTCCCATATCTTCTTCATGCAAACACAAACAAATGCATGAGTACAGAGATACTAACTGACAGACTAACAAGCCCGTTCATCAAATAGTACTATGAACCTCGGTATTGATGCATGTTCACTGTCAGACACAGACACACGGACGCAAAAAGACAGACAGACAGACAGACAGACAGACAGACAGACAGACAGACGAACAGACAGACAGACAGACAGACAGACAGACAGACAGACAGACAGACAGACAGACAGACAGACAGACAGACAGACAGACAGACAGACGAACAGACAGAAAGACAGACAGACAGACAGACAGACACAGAGACACAGAGACACGGAGACACACGGACACACAGACACAGAGACACAGAGACACAGAGACACAGAGACACAGAGACACACAGACACACACACACACACACACACACACGTACACATACACCACTTGCTTCTAGCAAGATGGTTGTAACAGCCCAGCCAAACCTGTCTCAATTCCCACAAGGTGCGGCCTGGAATCTTCTTGGTTGAATTCAAGCGAAACTCGCTGAAGGTTGTGGGTTTGGGGTGTTGACTTTAAGAAATGCCCCCCACAAAAACCCTGAACACAAACCTTCCCGATCCCTTCAAAGCAGGCACCCGCCTTCCCTCCGACATGGTCTTGATTCCAGCGGCCACACCCGCCGCTCCAGCCCCGGCAGCCGCAAACTTCCCTGCCGCAGCAACCTTGGCCGCAGCCGCGGCCGCGGCGACCACAGGGCCCACAGCATGCACCTGGGTGCCGCGGCTGCGTTGCTGGCGATGGAGGTATCGGGCCAGAAGGGCGACTGATCCGGTAAGGGCCAGTGCGCTGGTATTGCCTTGGCTGGCCCGGCTGCCCTGGGACTGGTTGGGGAGGGGGAGCTCCGCCTGTCTCAGCGTACTGCGCACTTTGGGCGCGATGGTATGGTGTGAGACGGTGAAGCAAGCCGACGGATCCATGCTGCCCACCAGGACTATCCTCGCTTTTCGGGTTAAATAAATGCTGCTGTGGGCCAGAAGGTCGGAGGCATCACTGACGAGCCCAATGCCCAAAGAAGGATTGCCGAGAGAATCTATTTCAATTCATAAGCCCACTATGAAATCGATAACAGGATGGTGCACCACTGGAGGCGCGGTCCAGAAACACTGACGACGAGGTCACACAAGCTTGAAGTTGCAAGTGTCACTGGCAATCGCCAACAGCCAACCCTCAAAAAATCACAAGTCCAAGGGACCAACACCCTAATTACACTGTAAACATCTGACGCGCAAGAACAGTACCGAGCACCCTACATCCATTCGCCTCTTGTGAGTAGACGCTTCCACAATCCTAAAAACCCAGAGACTCCAATATCCCTTAATTACCCTTAATTAAGGAATACACCTTAAATTAGAAGAGGATCTCTAATCTGATTTAAGGAATATTCCTTAATTAATTATAAGGGATATTGGAGTCGCTGGGAACGTCAATCTCGGGCACACCCCAGACGGAAGTTTAGTTGCGCCTGATTGACTTTCTAGGCTATGGGGTTCTGGGGCTGCGAGGGGTTAGACTTCAACGCTTGGAGTGGTGGCAAAAGCCCTATAGCTAGACACTATATAACCCTAAACCCTAAACCCTAAACCCTAAAACCCTAAACCCTAAACCCTAAACCCTAAACCGTTCGAAAACTTTGAGTACTGCGCAAGATGGCAGGATGCCAAGCACGGGCCCCAGAAATCCCAGGAGCTTGTAAACCCAGAGACTCCAAGAGACCCCCTAAATCAGGAACATAGCTTAGAAGCTGCCTCCACCCTGTAATAGTGACTATAAAAGGATTATATATCAGGGCCCTATTATATTCCTATTATACCACTATTGCAGCGTGGGGGCCCCTTCTATAATCTAGCCTTAAGATAGGGTTCCGTTCCTTTAAGGGCTCCTTTGGAGCTTTTTACAATGCCCATATACCCCTTGATTAACAAAAATCCCTTGAACTATGGTAGAAACCCTAATATGAAGAACCAGAGAGCGAAACTCGCCTCGATTAAGGAATATGCCTTAAATCATGGGAGCCTCTTTTTTTTGAGCTCCTTTTCTGCAAAGCCCGACTGTGCCTTATTAATTTTTATGATTTAGGGTATAAATTCCTGAATTAAGGGGTTTTAGGGTTTATAGGGTCTTTATGATTTAAGGTACATTCCTTAAGGTGTCTCTGGGAACCTGGGTCTCTAACATGGAGACCCTAAACCCTAACCCCTAAACCCTAAACCCTAACCCCTGAACCCTAAACCCTGAACCTGGGTCTCTAACATGGAGACTGAATGCCGGCATGCAGATGTAAGGCTCCAGCACCAGGTCGCGAATCGCCGAATCCCTCTGGCACACCACGGTTTGGGGTTTAGGGGTTTAGGGTTTAGAGTTTAGGGGTTTAGGGTTTAGGGTTTAGGGGTTTCGGAATTAGGGTTTAGGGTTTAGGGTTTACCTTGACCCTGAATAACCTACCTTTTTAGGGATCCTTATTATGATTTCTCCATATAAGTCCTTGAAAATGTAGGTTCTTTCGGGTTTAGGGCTTACGGTTGAAAGCCGAACGAATCAAAGCCTAGACTTACAAGAGTAACCTACGAATAGAAAAGGGTGCCCTTGTTTGTTTAAAGGGGCGAACCTGAAACCTAAAGAAAGGGAATAAGGGCCTAGTTTAAAGCCGAACGAATCAAGCTTCAGTAGAAAGAAGGACTAAGACGGGGGCAAATCGAAATTGCCACAACAATCCCACCCAACTGCCGAAATGCAAAACTTCTATTGCCGAGTCCCACAGAGCTTGCACTGACAAAGTCATGGCGAAATCTATGCAGCAAGGCAACGCGCACACTTGGGTGGTGGCGGTGGTCTCGTTGGTAGAGTAGTTGGTTATGTTGCAGCGGTTATCACGGTTGCCATGATGATATCCTGATGATGACCCATACTCGTCGCTACTGCCACCATTGTCCTACACTACGTCGCGATGGACAGTTCCGTGGTTAGGACAGTTCCGTGGTTATCCTCATATCCTTCACCAACACACTCACCAACATTATCAGCATCATCACCATCAGCAGCAGAAGCTCGTAACATGAACAGCGTTCTCATCATGACATACTGCCTGCACCTTCGACACTAAACCCTAAAGCCTAAACTTCATCTTCGCGTGATCTCCATGGCTACAGGTGCAAGCCTGGCATGCCCTGTAGCGGGAGCCAGGCTGCTAATCAGGATATGGGAGTTTCCGAAAATTAGGGGTATTTTGGTCCTGAAAATTAGGATCCTATTTTAGGGTGCTATATGAGGGTCACCTATTTTCGGAAACTCCCCTTTCCCAAGGTCCCGAGGCAAAAGCCGTAAGCCCAAAGGCAAAAGTCAAAGAGTTCAGGCTTTCGGATTTCGGGCGTAGGGGTAATACATAGGCTTTAGGGTTTTATTCGGGTTTATGAGGGCTATATTAAGGTTTATTAGGCTTTAATCACCATGATAAACACAAGAACCACAATTACAAACATCATTGTCATCGTAAGGACGTCATGAGGAAACCCTCCGCTGTAATTCTAAACGGCGGCCTGTGCAATGCTACCAACATCATCGAGATAACAACGAGCAAGAAGTTTCTCATCGACGCGAGGCTCATCATCGCCATACTGTTTTTCTTCCTTCAGAAGATTTCGGTTATCTGTGAAAAGCCTGGTACACCGTGTAGCGGGAAACACGCTGATATTCAGGACAGCCCCAGGCCCCACGTTAAATCCGGGAGGCGAGGAGCCAAGCCAAAAGTAACACGAAAAGTGCTCACGAGAGCGACCTACGATTTTAAAACATCTGGGACCCGCCCCTTCACTTCTTCCCTTTCCTCTTGCATTCGTCGGCCCCGTAATGCGTTCTACCCACTACCCCACCTCCACATTTCCCAAGCTCTGTCCAACATGTTGTGTCGGTCTCGTCGTATGCTAAAGCCTTCTCAAAGCATTGCTTGCGACTGACGTCTGTGCCATTGACTGTGCCGCCGCCAGCAAGACCAAGATTACACCAGGCCTTTGCAAAGGTCTCGTCAATCTCCAGAGCCTTTTTGTAGCAGTGCTTCTTGTCGTAGTTCCGTCCATTAACGGTGCCTCCGCCCTGAGTTCCAAGATTGTTCCATGCCCATGCGAAGTCCTCGTCGCTTTCCAGAGATCTTTGGTAGCACTCTTTCTTGCTGAGCGCCTTTCCATTGACTGTCCCACCGCCCTGAAGACCCAAATTCAACCAGGCCTGTGCATAGGTCTCGTCATTCTCAAGAGCCTTTTGGTAGCATTGCTTCTCGTCGTAGTGGCTTCCGCTGACGGTGCCACCACCAGCAACACCGAGACTTAACCACGCTTTCTCGTTGGTCTTGTCTTTCTCCAAAGCTTTCTGGTAGCACTGTTTCGCGTCGTAATTCTTTCCATTAACGGTGCCACCGCCCTGAGTTCCAAGATTGTTCCATGCCCATGCGAAGTCCTCGTCGCTTTCCAGAGATCTTTGGTAGCACTCTTTCTTGCTGAGCGCCTTTCCATTGACTGTCCCACCGCCCTGAAGACCCAAATTCAACCAGGCCTGTGCATAGGTCTCGTCATTCTCAAGAGCCTTTTGGTAGCATTGCTTCTCGTCGTAGTGGCTTCCGCTGACGGTGCCACCACCAGCAACACCGAGACTTAACCACGCTTTCTCGTTGGTCTTGTCTTTTTCCAGAGCTTTCTGGTAGCATTGCTTCTTGTCGTAATTCTTTCCATTGACGATGCCACCGCCCTGAGTTCCAAGATTGTTCCATGCCCATGTGAAGTCCTCGTCGTTTTCCAGAGATCTCTGGTAGCACTCCTTTTTGCTGAAAGCTTTTCCACTGACGGTGCCACCACCATCAAAGCCCAGCTTGAACCAGGCCATCGCGTAGCTTGCGTCGTTCTCCAACGCCTTCTCGCAACACTCTTTCTTGCTGATTGCCTGTCCATTGACGATGCCGCCAGCCTTACCTGCAAGCATGTACCACGCCTGTGCATTGGTGTTGTCGATCTCCAGTGCCTTCACGAGGCACTCCTGAAAGGTGTCGCTGTGGACGATTGAACAGGTGTGATTAGAGATCACACGCTGTCAGCTGCACGCCCCTTAAAACCATAATTAAGCATTCTTTTGGGTTTTATATGAACAACAACAACAAATAAGTCCTGAGGAGACTATAGTCAGTGTTACAGTGGTGTATCGTGGCAAACAGGGTGTCCTGGTATGCGGTCCCGTGCTGCTACACTCCTCCCCACTCCAACCCCCCTCGCCATAACATGCCCTCGCCCTTGGGCTGTCTGCGACAACCGTAACAAGTGTGGAGCACTTTGGGGCCACGATCCCGGTGACAGTCGTCATTTTCGGAGGATGGGATCGTCACGGCGACTTCGAACACAGGAAACGATACTCTTTGGGATTAGACGTGTTGGTGTCACGTTACTCGTGACTTTCGCAAATCTTCAGCATGCGGCTCAACTTCGCCTGTCAAGCATAGCAACTGTAGTCACTGCAGTCGCCAGGTGGTCGTGGTTTAGGGGTCCAGAGTCTAAGTTTCATTCGTTAGGGCTTAGATTGCATGATTGTCGTTGTTTTAGCCACCACGCAAAACTGCACCAAGCTCAATTGGGGATACCACAGGAGCGCCACGTAACACCAAGGGAAAAGGAGAACACCGCCGCAGGTGTAGTGACAATCACGCTATCAGGATGACAATATGACTAACAAATAGCCCCAACCCTAGCTCTGCTAAAAACACCGCGACCATGCCCGAGCTTGCTAACTGCCAGCTTACAGGGCGGGCGTATAGGAAAATGGAGCGTAACGGTTGATGATAAAAATCCTGCATTACCCATAATAAGGAATATACCATACTTCCCATAGTTTAGGATCCTTAAGGTTATGCAGGATTTATATCATCAACAGAAGTACGCCCCTTGCAACATGCGACGAGCCAGACCCGATTGCATCATCTGGTCGCCTGCATGCTGGAGCAGCGCACAACATGCATGCGCGTACAGGTATGTATACATGTCTGCACATATTGTTTACATATATATATATATATATACACACACATATACAAAATATGTATGCTCACAGATAAAAAACTGCATAAACCAAATAATTGGATGTATGTATACATATATATATGTACATACATACATGGTATACATAAACATACATATATATATACACATACATATATATATATATACATATATACATACATCTATCTATATATATATATATAGACATATATGGATGGAAACAGTGCCGGCGTTCCTGTCGTCCCCCAAACCAAACACCACTCAGAAATTCTCATATGGGAGGGGCAAAACAGCCGACATGAACTTAAAGAAAACGACAGGCACCACACCACACGGCGGCGCGGGCGGAGGGTGGGTGTGGGGAAGGGGCTCACATGATATATGCTATGCACCCCGTTTCAATCCCATTCCGTCCTCTGCGGAGTAGGACCTGCCGTCACGTTCGCCTCCACCCTTCTTGGCCAAAGATCTCCACGCCTGTGAGGAGTTTCGAAGGACCCGAGCTCATCATCGCTAGCTTGAAATCTTGACACTCAGACGCGCTAAGCCACATAAGCCTGAAGCAAGTCAAGGTCACAATACAGGGACCTAAATAATCACCAATTCTGTTTTGGGGGATCCATATTGAAATTATAGTATATGCCGCAAAACCCTATTATAATCATTAAGGCCCCTCTCGTACCGAAACCGGTGACTCCGAAAGCACGAAGGATCCGGGAGCCTCGGACTCCTTCTTCGAAGCGTCCTGGGTTGAGGGTCTACTTGGAGGGTCGGGGGACTTAGTAACTAAAAGGGGTTCCTTTAAAGGGATCTATAGGGATTCTATAAGGGTATAGGGAATAGGGGGACTTAGTAACTGGTTATTTTGGGGACTTAGAAGTACCATAACCCCAATTAGGGTCCCTTTTAGGGTACTTATAAGTCTACTTACTACCTACTTACTAAATCCCCCGACCCTCCAAGTAGGATCATTACAGACCGAAATTTCGGAAAACAAACGATATGGACATACATAGCTACCTGTAAGGTGTACGTATGGGTGTATATATGTTGGTATTATATACCTACATGTGTGCATCTTTGTATATCTATATACACGTCTAATGGTTTATGTACATTACATGTATATATGTCCAGAGAAGAAATGAAGAACGAGAGGGGGAGGGCCCGAAGCGGTACCGACAAAGAGTCCAAGCGCTGCTTATTTGGAGCTTCGTGGTTTGAGGCGCGATCGTGGAACCCAAAGAGTCCAAATTACAGCAGGGTTCAGGGTTTACGGTTTCGGGTGTGCTATACACTTTGGGGGGTCCAAATATGTCCATAAACTAACTATATTGGTACTTGGCTCCCTTGAGCAAAGGAAGGAACACCCGTGTTGTTGAGTGACAGTGCGATAGAGTCAGAGTAGTTGGCAAACCGCGCGACTACATCAACCATGGCCCACTCACCCGCGTTGGCTTACGTACATGCATACATATGTATATATATATATATATATATATATATATGTATGCATGAACACATATATATATATATATACAGACAGATATACACACCTATATCATGATACTTACCTACTTGCTTGCGTACCTAGTAGCCTCAAGCAACATACAACGGCGCACATCCATCCATCCATCCATCTATCCATCCATCCAGCGGTTAATTTGTCCTTTTGTTTCTTCCAACCCATCATTCGCTCGTGCATTCATTCATTGATTCATGCATTCATTCACTCGTTCATTCATATAATCAGGAAGCTGTTCAAACTTTCATTTCATTTGTATTCAGTCAATTGCTCAGACTTTCATTTCGAATCCTTCGTCTCCTTCATGTGGTTCGTTTAACTGCATTCAGTCAATCAACCAACCAATCAGTAATTCCTTCGTTCCTGCGTTCCTTCACCCATTCAGCCGTTCAATCATTCAATCATGTGTTCATCCGTTCGTTCGTTCAGTCTTTGGTCTTTGGCTCAATAAATGCATTCATTGTTCGTTCGTTCGTTCATTCATTCAGTCAGCCAGGCAGTCAGTCAGTCAATCCATTCGTTCATTCGTTCATCCGTTCACTCATTCACTCATTCATTCATTCATTCCTTCCTTCCATTCATTCATTCATTCCTTCCTTCCTTCATTCGTTCGTTCATTCATTCATTCATTCATTCCATTCCATTCATTCATTCATTCATTCATTCCATTCATTCATTCATTCATTCCATTCATTCATTCATTCATTCCATTCATTCATTCATTCCATTCATTCATTCATTCATTCCATTCATTAATTCATTAATTCATTCATTCATTCATTCATTCACTCATTCACTCATTCACTCATTCACTCATTCACTCATTCAATTCATTCAACTCATTCAATTCATTCATTCATTCATTCATTCATTCACTCATTCATTCATTCATTCATTTATTCGTTCATTCATTCATTCATTCATTCATTCATTCATTCATTCATTGATTCAAGTCATTCATTTCACTCATTTCACTCATTCACTCATTCACTCATTCACTCATTCACTCATTCACTCATTCACTCATTCACTCATTCACTCATTCACTCATTCACTCATTCACTCATTCACTCATTCACTCATTCAACTCATTCATTTCATTCAATTCATTCAATTCATTCAATCATTCATTCATTCATTCATTCATTCATAACTTCAACAAATCATTGCTTCATTCAGTTCACAAAGTCGCTCAACACCCGTTCCACCCATCCACTCATGCGTTAAAAAACGCATCCATTCATGGCTTACGTACGTACGTACATACATGCATAGCGCTGCACGTTTTGGCATACACGCACGCACACAAACTGACATACAGAGAGGCAGGCAGACAGGCAGACAGACGAACATTCACTTCCTCTTTCCTTCACACATTCATGCAGCATCTCGGAAGCGATCCAGGTTCCTAGACCACCCGAGCCTGCCGGCAATTACAATCTGTGCATTCCAAGTGTCAGCATCCGTTGCTGCAGCTCGAGAGACCACTTCAGGTTTTCCCTGGCATTCGGAAGGTAAGGCAACATCAAGCAAGACGTGCACAGACCGATGGTACTGGCCAAGAAATGTCAGACAAGCAATAACCCGTGCACGCCATCATGCCTCCATGCACAACTTCCGAAGAACAGGAGACTGGGTTGTGCTCTAAACCCCTAGAAATGTATTTATGATTAGTTTCCCTTTTATAAGGATATAAGGGAAATTAACAATTATCCCAAAGCCCAACCCAGGAGATCATTAGACCCACATCTGCCTTCTCGGGTGCCTTGCTCCCAGGGCCAAGAAGGCCGGGGAGAAGCGGCATTATGCGGTGGTTCTGGGATGTCGACGGGTCCTGACCCAAAGGCTCCATGTACCTTTATAGTAGATACCTAAGCCTTAAAGGGGTCCCTATATAGGTACTTTAAGGCCAAAGTATATACTATATGGGTACATGGAGCCTTAGGGTGAGGGCCGTGCATCTGAAACGTGGGAGGTCGTACGAGTAGCTTAACCTTGGGCTGCTCCACTACGACCAGCCTTCTAGAGAGGAGTACATGAGCATTCTACTTGGAGGGTCGGGGGACTTGGTACCTGGTTATTTTAGGGACTTGTAACTACCCTAACCCCAATTAGGGTCCCTCTTAACTTAGGGAACTAAGAAGTCTTCTTACTAAGTCCCCCGACCCTCCAAGTGCTGGGGCGAGTCGAATTCTACTGCACATATTGGACCAGCCTAACCCCTGCGGAACATAACAGGCCTGCTGACCATGCCCGGCAGGGCTGACCCCTTGGCGCAGTTCAGCTGCAATCCTGCAGGCAATATCACGCTCGCCTAACTTCCGGCAGTCCACGTACACTCTGCTGGGTGGGAAAGCCATTGCTGAAAGCCCCGTGCCCTTGCCCAGCTTGTCGTGCGGATGGTCTTCGCCGCTTGGTGGCTCTGGGGGCCAAGGATCATCGCAGACTCGAAGAGGCAGGATGCGAAGGTCGTTACCATGGGCAAATTTGAGCTCTTCGAACGAAGAGTATTTGGAATCCGTGACCTCCGCATAGTGCGATGTACACACCGAAAGCAGCACTCCTTTGTTCTTCTTCATGTGGCCGAGATAAGCCATAGTGTCGTCTCCGAAATCATCGCCAGCACCCGCATCCACTATGAACACGCGATAGCCGCTTTCGTGAAGAAGACGGTGAACTTCGCGGAACTTTCGCTCAGTCTCGCTTCCGTCGAACCTGGCCGAAAACATTGCTGGCAAAGAGCCGGCACCATCAGGTATGAGCGGATAGGACTGATCTGTAATGAACTCTTGGTCGGTAGACACGGGGGCTGCGCAGCATGCTGCTAGAAATCCAGGCTCGCTCATGCTCCTGAGGCAGCATCCAGCACAAGATTCGGGATGACAAACCATACGGGTCCATGTACCAATATAATTAGTAGGTAGGTTCTTAGTAGATATTTGGGGCCGACAAATATATACCATATTGTTACTTGAACCCTTTGGGAAACAACCTAAGGGCCGAAACTGATATCAGGTGCTTTAATGTTGCACCGTGTTCAGTGGGGGACCCCAGCCCCAATTACTGCTCGGCAAGTGGTGCTGTAGAGGGGGATGGGCTCTTTGCAGGGGCATGGGTCCTGGGGCTGTACAGGCCGATAAGCTTTTCAGAAGAGTGTGTGGCTGGTGCATCCCGGCACTGTAGACGCAGATAGTGGGTGTTCGCTGCACGTTTGAGAGTGCAGAACTCACTGTAGTACACTTTGCAATACAGCAGTACCGTGCTCAGTAGTAAAGTAGTTCTAAAGCTAAGGGGTGCCTGAACTTGCCTACAAGGGTTCAGGGGGCTCCAAAACCTCGAAGCCTAACCCCGATCACTTCAAGGGAACTACCAAGACCAAACCCTTCATGTTGCATACGTTTCTCATCATCCTACACTCCCACCCCAAACCCGAAACTCTACACTCCCTCCCACAACCGACGAAACCTGAGGTCTCACCTGCTAAAAGGCGATGCCTCCTGCCTCTTGCGATCCTCGAACACTCACCCAAAAGGTCCAAGTCATAGTAGGGTTTCGGGTTTAGGGTGTAGTATATATATATATATATATATGCTCACCCCCCCCCCAAGATCCACGCCTGCCCTGCCCAGGTACTGGCCTAAATACGCTGCGACTGCACCAAAGATTTCGCAGATCCTACATTCTGCGTTTCCTTCATATACACCTTGAGTTTTCCAAGCGACATACATTCGCGTACGGCTTCTTCTCGTGTTGCAAAAGAACGCAAGCTTGCATGCATGTTCTGTGTGTGTATAGGTTTTTGCATGCAGCAGTATGGGCTCTGAAGGTAACACGCAACAGGAAAGCAAAAATATATCATCCCATATAACATAGTATCACGACAAGTATCGATATGAAAAGACGGCCCTATTTCTACACCTCCCATATATATGAGACGCATCGAGATTATAGATAATGTCCGTGAACACGAAATCTATCGATACTTTCAGGGCTCAACACCTTGTATTTCACCAACATAGTACCCTTTAGATTACATTTTAGAACACTTTGCAAAATTCCACTCTCATAACTTTTGTATCTTGTACAAATCCATCTGAATATCCTGTCGCACACCTTATACAAGACCACCTATATATGATACACCCCGCACGCATTCTATTACACATACCCTATAGGACACTCTATACAAGACACTATATAGAATATCTTATAGGATGTCCTGTAGAATATATTCTCTATGTATCTTGAAACCTTTCATATGGAATGCACTGATATAGATTACCCTCATGCATTATTGAATACCCTAGAGCTTCTGATACTTTCAGTCATGGCCCGTATATCTTTTGAATATCCAAAGTACCTTACAGAATACGACATAGAATACCCTACAGAATACCTTATGGAACACATAGTACCCTCTATATATCGCACTCCTCATGGAAGACCGTCTGGAATACTCCAAAGAAGACCTCACAGAATGCCCCTATGGCCCTATATATGACAGTCCATGTATACAGTATATGTACCTTGAACACATATGACACCGCACGCATTATATTACACATACCCTATAGGACACTCTACACGACACTATAGAATATCTTATAGGATGTCCTGTAGAATACTTTCTCTATGTATCTTGAAACCTTTCATATGGAATGCACTGATATAGAATACCCTCATGCCTTATTGAATACCCTAGAGCCTCTGGAATACCTTATCATATGATCAAGCCTCACTACACGAAAGTGTACAAGGTGAAGCTGCCGAACGTCAACTTTCTGAGTGTGAAAAGCGGCACGCAGATAATCGACCGCTTTTTGGGACATTTGCGTAGCTTTTTGAAGCACACAGATCGCACTCCAGGCAACCAGGCCCTCACAAGGAAGATTCGCTCAGCCCAGTTCACCTACTGGTTTCGCTATGGCAACATGTGGAAAGCCACAGGTACCATGCTTGACTTCCTTTGGAACAATAGCTAGGGGAGCTGCCTTGCCTCTGCAAATGCCATCGCAGGCACCATTTTGATTTCGATGCTCCAGCGGTAAGCTGTGAATCGGCACCCAGCGACTCCTCGCGCACAAAACATCGGCCCGAAGCAATCGTGCATCAGTCCTGCTCCACATGGTTTGCCGAGACGTCGGACTCATGTTCGTACTGAAAGTAATTAGATCGTCCACCTCCAACAATCTTTGCCGCAGCATTCACGGTTCCAGCAAGAAACTTAGAGTAGAATGGTACCTGAATTCTGCTTCTCCAAACCCAAATTTTAGGGACAGTACAGCACTTTAGGGCACTGGAGCTTCAATAGTGCTGTACTGTCCCTAAATTTGGCCTCTGCCAAACCCAACTTTTAGGGACAGTACAGCACTTTAGGGCACCTGGGTTTCAAAAGTGCTGTACTGTCCCTAAAATTTGGCTTTCCCAAGCCAAAAGTGCTGTACTGTCCCTAAAAAACCTAAAAAACCTATCCTCCAGAGACTATCGGCTGGGAACGCTTGAAGGTTGCTGGGAGATAGGTTTTTTAGGTTTTTTAGGGACAGTACAGCACTTTTGGCTTGGGAAAGCCAAATATTAGGGACAGTACAGCACTTTAGGGCACTGGAGCTTCAAAAGTGTTGTACTGTCCCTAAATTTGGCCTCTGCCAAACCCAACTTTTAGGGACAGTACAGCACTTTAGGGCACCTGGGTTTCAAAAGTGCTGTACTGTCCCTAAAATTTGGCTTTCCCAAGCCAAAAGTGCTGCACTGTCCTTAAAAAACCTAAAAAACCTATCCTCCAGAGACTATCGGCTGGGAACGCCTGCAGGTTGCTGGGGGATAGGTTTTTTAGGTTTTTTAAGGACAGTACAGCACTTTTCGCTTGGGAAAGCCAAATTTCAGGGACAGTACAGCACTTTGGGGCACTGGAGCTTCAAAAGTGCTGTACTGTCCCTAAATTTGGCCTCTGCCAAACCCAACTTGTAGGGACAGTACAGCACTTTAGGGCACCTGAGCTTCAAAAGTGCTGTGCTGTCCCTAAAATTTGGCTTTCCCAAGCCCAAATGAAAAGGACTGCACAGCACTTTTCAACACTAATGCTTGTAAAATCAGATTGATAGTGACAGCATACTATTGTGCGTAGTGGTATATCAACAAACTTTTCCAAAAATACAAGTTATGTCATGCCTTTGGTTCCTTGGCGGTATTTTGGTGTTGGCAGTCTGCCTCCCACTAAGCCATTGATTTCGGAACCAGATCCTGGTGTGCAAAATGTTCGATGTCAAGAGTTTGTAGACATGCTATGAGCAAAGTAGCTGTTCTACAGAGAAGCCGTTCCCGCTGGTATTTACAGCACGTTCTGCACATGGAGAAGGTAGGTTCGAAACGCTTGGTTATGAGTGAGAGAGAGGAACAGAGAGGGTGTGGATCTTGGGGGGGGGGGGTGACCATATATATATATACTTTTTTTTTTTGGGGGGGGGGTCTGACTAGCAATTAAGTAGCTACTTTATTGGTACTTGGACCATTTGGGTCAGTGAAGACTGACCACTAGCAGAAAAACGGAGCATGAAAACCGTGAGTTCGGCTGTCATTCTGCGCCTCATGAGGACGCTCTCAAAAATACAAAATCCTGAACAAGCCTCAAGCACCGGAAAACAAAACGTGTTGTAGAGGGTCATCTACTTGGCTCAACACCTTGCAGCAGTAACAGCACGACACACGGCACTTACAAGACGGGCAGCAAACTCTGACGTCAAATTTACATGGACTGTCGTGAGCTTTGTAACTTGTGTCTCATGCTCACACTGCAAGTAGAAACGAAGTGCTTGAACATCGGAATGAAGGCCCGTCCTTCTTCCAACTGGGATTCGGCAATGTGCGCAGAACAGAAACTAGATCGGATTTACTCCTTGAATACCTGAGCTTCCCAAACCAGTTAAGAACCGTCCTTGTTGCATCAGCTGCCAGGAGCTCCAAATGTTCTGCGCTGACCGTTACCTCCACCAAGAAAGACTGTTCAAAGGGCCTTGAAGGTTTGGGTTTCGGATTTCTGCAAGTCGTGTGCTATTGGCAGCAGCTCCAGTTGAACAAATCAATTCGATAGCAAGTTAGCAACTTGGCATTTGGTTGTCTTTTCCTGAACGCCGAAACCCACATGCTGGCACCCTATCTAGGGCCCGAAACAACGACTCTGAAACCGTTACTGATGTAGTTTCGGGCAGAGGGCTGAGGTCTACGAGGTGGCTTTGGGCTTCGATAAGGCCTGACATGACCGGGCCTTTATCTCCACGGACCTGGGTTACGGTTCACCTCGACAAAGCGCAGAATAGGGTTCAACTGGCTTATAGTTTAGAAGAGGAGCCACGGTGGTTGAATTGCCGCAGCAGCGAAAGCGGTAGCGGTGGTGATGTCGGCGGCCGTAGTGGTAACAGTCGCAGTAGCATAGTAGTCGGCGGAGGAAGCAGGGGACGAACACAATTATGCGAGAACGGGAATGGAAGTAACAACAACAACCCATGACAATAACACGAGCGGTTGAGATCACGACAAACATGCCAGCAATAGTATCGGAGTAGGAACAGCGCCACGAGTGGAACTGCAAGAAAACACCAAGTGCTCACGCTCAGCGCCACGATGGAACTGCAAGAACTTACCAAGTGCTCACCCTCTAGTCTGTGGATCCGAGAACGAAGCCGTCCCCTGGGATGGACTATTAGGGGCCCGCCCATTTACAACTACCGATGAACCTCCAAGTGTTCCCCGACTCAAGGAGTGGTACAGGAGTGGTACAAGGAGTGCCTGGTGAAACTCTGCTCGCGCGCCGGGCAGGTATGGGGGCTGTGGCTCATTCGGAAGCTCTGGGGTCTAGGCTTGAAATGCTTTAAGGGCTATAGGGTTTAGTGAGTTGGGTTGTACGGACTAGGGAGTTGCGGTTCAGAGCTTAAGGTGGGCAGCCTCAGACTAGAGCTGATTGGGTAGGGACTCAGCTGCCACATAAGCTGCGTGCTCTAGGCATGTTTCGTTACGTGCAGACTCATGGCTGCAGATTCAAACGGGCGGCGCTGTCTGAGCCGGAAGGTCAGGGGGAAGGCGGCCGCCATTGATGGCTCAAGATCGCACTGCCGAACATAAAGAAAGCGGCAATGGACTCTCATACCCCCAAACCCTTAATCCCTGAACCCCTAAACCCTGATGCACCCTACGGCAAATCACCACGCGGTAGCCGAAGCCTAGTCGGCAGTGTGGCTTCGTGGAATAACTCGGGAAGAGCCTCGCAGCTTGTTAGGGTTCAGGGTTGAGGGCTTCGGGTTTAGGGAGAGGGTCATACCCTACCCATCGTTTAGGATACCCAGTTTTACGGTTAATATCTGGTATGTAGCATGAGTAAGGTACCCTAAAAGGGGTCGGGTATGACCCTCTAAGCAGGGATAAGGCGTTTGACAGTTCTCGTTTGTGTCATTCCACCAAAGGTCAACGAAACCGTCCCTACGAACCCTCTAGGCAGGGATAAGGCGTTGGAAAGTTTTCGCTTGTGTCATTCATTCCACCCAAGGTCAACGAAACAGCCGCTGAGAACACAACACAATGAGAATAGCATGTGCGCACACACACACACACACATGTTACTGCACGTGAAGATGATAAATCGCAGGCAAACGCAACAGGAGCCGGAGCGACAACAGCGAGCGTTGCCAAAAGCCACACAAAATCAACCTTGTGTGTAGCGACGTGTGGTGGGGGGTCGGCAAGGTTGAAGAGGAGATTCCAGATCCGGTCACGCAAGAGCATCAACTACTCTCACTTTCTTGTCATGGCCAGGATTATAGCTATGTTCTCAGCAGCTAGTTACTCAGCTGTTACATGTTCGTCGTGGTTCGACACTGCCATCAGCAGCAGCACCAGCAGCAGCAGCAGCAGCGCCCCTGCCGCCACCACCGCAACCCAAAGAGGGCTCGGCTTCCGTGCCTTCCCACCCGTGGAGTCTGCACCCTGAAGATGCGTGCTGAGGGGCTTGATTCCGTCTGGCTACAGATTCTGGGACTGAAGCGGCTGAATTGCAATCGCAATAGCGTCCGAACTGGAAGCCCTTTATAATCTATAAGCCCTGAAACCCCAAAAGTCGCGCATGTCCATCATCCCCCACCAAACCTCATCAAGAAGTGGCTTCTGGACGCTCCCTGAACTCGATCCGAGACGAAATGCTTGAAGCCATAAACCCGAAACCCCGAAACCTACTTGGAGGTTCATGGGTTCCTTTAAATGGCTCTATGGGGTTTGGGGCTTAGGGTAATCATAAGTTGGGTTATACGTCCCCCAATATGGGTTGTAATTATCGCTACCCTACTTACAAACCGCCTTATTATAACTGTCCATGAAGCTCCAAGTAACACAGCGAATCCCAGAAAGTTGGAACATGGGCTTAGGAGGATTAGTGCTGGGATCCCTTTTACTTTACTTTCAAGGGCATGAGGAGAATGATGAACTTTCCAACTTTCTGGCTTCTACTGTAATCGTAAATCTGAAATCCCTCTCAGCTCCACCGGCCTTCACTAGGACCTAGAGCAGGCCTTTTTGGGGTTCAGGTTCCCTTCTATTGTCTAAGGGTCCTAACACTTTAGGGAACCTCAAAATTAAGGGTTTCTGAAACCTCAAAGAGGCCCAGGGGCTCTCCCTAGGAGATTCCGGACCCTCCTAAGGAGATACCTGGACCCTTAGGGTACTGCAATACGTACTCGAAGCAATGGCCCCCTGAACGACGAGCCGAAACAGCCGAACCTGGACCCTTAGGGTACTGTAATACGTACTCGAAGCAATGGCCCCCTGAACGACGAGCCGAAACAGCCGAAACTCCTCAAATCGGCTAATGCTCCCCGGACCTTGGTGAGGATCCCAAAAAGTAGATCCCTTAATGGGGGTTCCTCTAAAGTACCCTTAGTAGTATAGGGCCCCAAATTAGGGGATCTACTTTCTAGATCCTAAACCCTAAACCCCTAAACCTTAAACCCTACTTTCTAGATCCTCCCAAAAATCTGCGTTTACATCAACTTCAAAAACCACCCTGGAGCTCTAGTCTGGCTGTTACTGAGGGTCGGGGGACTTAGTAACTATAAGGGGTTCCTTTAAAGGGGTCCTTTAAAGGGATCTATAGGGATTCTATAAGGGTTTAGGGTTGAGGGTTTAGGGGACTTGCTAACTGGTTATTTTAGGGACTTAGAAGTACCATAACCCCAGTTAGGGTCCCTTTTAGGGTACTTACAAGTCTACTTACTACCTATTTACCAAGTCCCCCGACCCTCCAAGTAGGGAATGGGGGAATGGATTGTGGAGACTATTATTACCCTAAGGCTCAAAACAGCCCAAAAGCCTTATATAGTATGCTCTTTGCGCCCAAAAGCCTTAATACTAGACCTAAGAGTAACCTAGGCATAAAAAGGGTGCCCTTTTTGGTTTAAAGGGGTTTATAAGGGAACCTAAACCTTAAAAAAGGGAATAAGGGCCTACTCTGGGTCCTAGAATATATGAGTCCTTAGAGCCTTAGGGCTCTTGGGGATGATAGGGACCACAGTACTAGAGGGATCCATTCCGCCATTCCCTACATGGTAGGCGCGAGACAGTAGTAAAGCCCTTAGAGCTCCACACTGAACCCTGCACCCCAAACGCTGCCTCCACGGAGGAGGTGAACTCCTAAAGAAGATGCACGCTTAGATTTCAGGGCTGTCCCAAAGGCTCCAAAGTACCTATATAGTAGAATGCAGGGTTTCAATTTCCATATTAGGAATTGCTATTATGATTTGGGGAAGTATCCCCCGTAACAATACCTAGGACCCTTAGGGTGTGAGGCGGATCATGCTTAAGAGGGTTAGGCTAAGGCTAGAAGGGGTTTAGGGGCCTTGGAATAGGGGTGTTGGAGTATGGCCTCAGAATAAGGGCTTTGGAACACATCATAGTCAAACTATGAATAGAATAATGGCATTGTTCTGTTTTTTCTCCCTAAACCCTAAACCCGAAAACCTAAACCCTAAACCATAAACCCACCCTCAACCCTTAAACCCCTATATCCGCCGAGGCCAAAGGCCTCTGGCGTCTTGATGGTTAATACTAACCAACCCTCTACCTAATCCTTCTCCCTGCAGCCCAAACGCAAACTTCCACCCGTTTTTAGCGACTGTTTTCGACCCCCTTGCCCGGCTTCCGTCCTTTTTTGCTGCCGAATTTGCCTCCCCTCCTCCTGCCCCTCCCTACCCCCTCCGCCCGCCCTGCCCCCCCCTGCCCTGCCCCCCCGCTCCGCTGCCCCCCCCCTCCCCCCTCCCTCTCTCTTCTCCCCCTGCGGCCCGTCCTCCCCTCTGCCCTCCTCGCTCGTTTTCCTTTTTTGGTTCCCCACCCTTCCGTCTTGTCCTGCCTCGCGTGTTTTTTCGATTGCCTGCTCGTTTTCTTTCACCTTTTTTTCTCTTTCGGCCTGCCCCCGGCTCCACTGTCTTTTCTTCTTATGTTTCGTTTGCGTGCTTCTTTCCTGCTTCCTCGTTGAAGCTCTCGTTTTGCTGTTTTGTTCCGGCCCCTTTTCCCACCCTTCCGTCTTGTCTGCACTTCTTTTGGCTTGTTTTCCTTCCTTCCCCCCTCCCCCTCTTGCTGGCCCCCCCTTCCTCCTCCGGCCGGCCAGTCCACCCTTCCGTGTTGTCCTGCCCTCGCGTGGTTTTTCGACCTTTTCTCCTCTTTCGGCCTGCCCCCCACCGAGCCGGCTCCACTGCCTTTTCTTCTTATGTTTCGTTCGCGTGCTTTGGCTTTTTCGGCCTGCCCCCCCCGGGCCGGCTCCACTGCTTTTCTTCTTATGTTTCGTTCGCGTGCTTTGGCTCTCCTGCTTCCTCGTTGAAGCTTCCCCCCCCCCCGACCCTCCCTCCCTTCCCCGGCCCCCCTCCCCCCGGGCCTTCCCCCGGCCCCTTTTCCCACCCTTCCGTCTTGTCCTGCCCTCGCGTGTTTTTTCCATTGCGACTTTTTCGTGCACTTCTTTTTGGCTTGTTTTCTTCCCCCCCCCCTCCCCCCCACCCTTCCTCCTCCGGCCCCCCCTTCCTCCTCCGGCTTCCCCTTGTTTTTTGTCTTCTGCCTGCTCGTTTTCTTTCACCTTTTCTTCTCTTTCGGCCTGCCCCCGGCTCCACTGTGGGTTTTGCTGCATGTGTTTGCTCTACACTTGCCACACTTCTCCAAGTAGCCCTGACCCTGCAACTAAATTACACCTGCTTTAAGAGGCCCTTCGCAGTTTGGCCCCTGCTCTGCGCCCCTGCTGGCCCTACTGCAGCCGGCGGCCGAGGCGGGCTGCGTAGCATTAGAATTAGGGGCCTTCGACTTAGAAAATCAGCTCCGCAAGTTTCGGACGTCGTATTATGTAGAGTTTGTGGCGGTTAGTGGCACTGGTGGGGGACGAAGCACCGTTTCAATTTTGGTATTGGGTAACTTTATAAGGAGCCTAGGACTACAAAAGGGGAATAAGGGTACTACTGGGCATCCTAGCACCTATTCCTTTCCGTCACGCAGAGTTCGAGGACGACGCGTGCTCTCATTGTCATCATGCCGGAAAAGCTGGCGCCGCATCACATTCTGGCCCTTCAAAGCCTACCGCCGAAAGAGTTCTAAAGCTAAATAGTGAATATTGAAAATCAATTAAATGACCCCAAGCACTGAAACCCAACGCCAAGAATTCAAAACAGCACGAGAAGCCTCATTCCAGACAGCCCCGTAAACCCTAAACCCAAGAGTCTGCACAACACTGCGCAAGTTTCCAGAGGAAGGCTAAACGCGCTGGGTTGCACGGGTGTATAGTGTTTGAACAGTTGCGAGGTTTTGTAAGGTATTAAAGGCTCCATGAGGGTGTAAAGCGTGCTTTTTTCGTGAAGGGCTACGAGGCTTTATGAGGTTCAAACGGGTCTATATGGGGGGTAAAGGGTGTTTTTCTTTTTTAGATGGTGCTCCGAACCCTGTTGCCAACCGTCCTCAGATGTCACGCGCTCCAATAGGACTGCAGCCGCACCTACCGCAACTCTGAAAGCCAAAACTAACCTGTCATGGGGGGATAATTACTCCTTGGTTCATAAGCAGCAAGAAGTCACAGTTTTGATACTTTCAATTTCTTGTCATATGGCTTCTTATCACTACGGTTTTGAAAGAACTCCAGACTCGCGAGGCAAAGCTAGGGTTGAGAGTTTAGAGCTCAAGGTTAAGAGCTCATGGTTTATAGGGTTCAGAGTTAGAGTTCACGGGTTGAAAGCTGCAGTTCTTGCATTGAAACCTCGAGCCTACTGGGAAGCAGTTCGATACCATGTTTGTGCACGGTTTGTGCCGCCTCCTCAGCCCTACGACGACATCTAAGAATCAAGCTCAGAGGTTTTAACACATTTTAAGTTTTTAACAAAATTTCGATTTCAAAAAATTTCGGGTTTCGGCATTTAGAAGAGAAAGCGATCCGAATTCATAAGCCCCTAGTTAGACTGTTTTGATAATCCCTAAGCCTAAACCTAAACCCCGAAGCCCTCCAGGAACCTCCCAAACCTACTCCTTCCCAAAATTTCGCGATTTAGGGTTTAGGGTTTAGGGTTTAGGGCTTAGGGTTTAGGGTTTAGGGTTTAGGGTTTAGGGTTTAGGGTTTAGGGTTTAGGGCTTAGGGTTTAGGGTTTAGGGTTTAGGGCTTAGGGTTTAGGGCTTAGGGTTTAGGGTTTAGGGTTTAGGGTTTAGGGATTTAGGGCTTAGGGTTTAGGGTTTAGGGTTTAGGGTTTAGGGATTTAGGGCTTATAATCATGACCTACCAACAGGTAGGTTATGTGGTTTACTTGGAGGTTCATGGGGAGTTATAGGGGTGGGCTGTAAGTCCCCGAGTATGGGTTAGTTACCCTACTCATGACTCCACTTTATAACTATCCATGAACCTCCAAGTAAACTTGGTACTGTAGATCGAGGCGATTTTTACCTTGCACCCTGCGACTTCCATTCCTGACCAGAGTTTGGGGGTTTAGGGTTCCTTCGAAGGGTTACTGCAAGGATTGTTTAAGGATCAGGACGTAGGATTTCGTGATTTTAGGTCGGGGTTTAGGGTCTTTGGGTTTGGGGTTCATGGCATGGCCTAGGTCGTACGGTTTAGGGTTTTGGGGTTTAGGGTTGTAGGGCTTGGCCAAAACCCCCGGAAGCCCTCAACACTTGCAGCGACCCTTAAAAAGCGTCAGCGCCCTAAACCCTAAACCCTAAACCCTAAACCCTAAACCCTAAACCCTAAACCCTAAACCCTAAATGCAGTCCAGCTCCTGCAAACGCGAAACCTCCACCAGCCCTCAAACTCCCTAAGCCCTCGAGCCCTACACTGCCCTAAACCCCAAACCTGAACCCGAACCCCTAAACCCTAAACCCCCTTACAAAACCCCAACACCCTACACCATATGCAAACCCTAACATCCTACAGCCTTAAACTCTAAAACCCTAGAGCCCTTAAACTGAAAACCCTAAAACCCTAAACCCTAGCATCCTGAAGCCTTAGACGCTAAACCCGAAAGCCCTAAACCCACAAGGCAGAACTGGCCTGTAGTTATGCTCAGATGTTCTCCCAGAAGGATCGGAGGCACGGCAATGCCTGCAGGGCCGGGTTTATGCAGGTGGCGGGGTCCAGCTACCAGGGCTTTGGGTATGCTCTTATCAGGTTTTTGCGTTGGAGCTGCTGTTGGGTAATTAGGAGTGACTGGAGGGGCTTCGGGCTGGAAGCGAACGTACGATCTAGGGCCCAAAGCAAATTTAAACAAGTCTGAAGTCTTGATTCCACCCACGCAGCTGCGATGCCCGGAAAGATTGCATCTAATGCAAGGGCCTTGGTCATCGGCACAGGAGCTCTGGGTACATGTTGCGAGAACTAGTATCTCGCCATAACTGGATGCTGTTGACAATTATTCAGACCAGTTTATCAGCTACCTTATGCTGCCTTGAAGCAACCCCACAAGCGGAATTGGCGTGAAGTCAGAGGTGGGAGCTTGTGTCTTCGAGTCGAATTTTCGTTTTGGCTCCTTCCTCGTCGTGCATCTTTGGGGTTTAGGGTTTAGGGAATCTATACTTGCCAGTTTCCCTCAACACGAAACCGTCAAGCCCTCAAACATAAATCCTGGCGTTCTTCTCTGTCTCCCGTACCGTCTAGGGTTTCGGGGGATACAATGTACTACTATCATAAAAATTAAACACATACGGTACATTACTCGAGATTATTCAGAACATGTACCATAATGTTTATAGTATAACTAAGGCTTCTGTTTCAGTATACATATATATATATATATATATATATATAAATAAATATAAATATAAATATAAATAAAAAATAAATAAATAAATATATATATATATATATATATATAAATATGAGTAGTTCTCTAAGTACAGTCCATGGTAGTGCCCTTATTTAGTCAATGAGAAGAGCGCCGTACTGTTTTGGGGTCCGAAAAAAGGGCCCCTAATGTAGAGAACTACCCATATGTATTTATAATACCACCCTAAACCCTAAACCCTAAACCCTAAAACCCTAAACCCTAAACCCTAAACCCTAAACCCCTAAACCCTAAACCCTAACCTGTTTTGACCCAGCAACGCTGAGGGACCGACCCGCGTGGCCCTCCGTGGAGAAGAGCGTTGCAATGTCTTCCTTAGGAGCCCACCGACTTCACGGTTTCTATATAAGGGTTTAGGGTTTAGGGTTTAGGATTTAGGGTTTAGGGTTTAGGGTTTAGGGTTATAAGGTTTCCTTTAAGGAGGATTAGGCTTTAGGCTTCTACAAGGGTTCCTTTCGAGATGAAGGATTCGATAAGGGTCCCTAAGGAGGATTAGGGTTTAGGCTTCTACAAGGGTTCCTGTGGAGATGACTCCAAGGGTTCTATAAGGGTCCATTTAAGGAGGATTAGGGTTTAAGGTTCTATAAGGTTTCCTTTAAAGAAGACTCCAAGGGTTCTTATAAAGGTCCCTTTCAAGAGGTTTAGGGCTTAGGCTTCTATAAGGGTTCCTTTAAAGAAGACTCCAAGGGTTCTTATAAGGTTTGGGGTTTAGGCTTTGTAAGGGTTCCTTAAGGTTTAGGGTTCAGGGTTTAGGTCTGCCCTTCCGCGGCTCCCACCGCACGAGTGTGGCCCAGAGCGGCCTTCGTTGTTCAGGAAAGAAAATCTCCCATGGCAATTGCAGATACCCAGAGACTCCAATACCCCTTACCTAGGAATATACGTTAAATCTTAATAAGAACCTTAATAGGATTTGAGATATATTCATAAACCCTAAACCCTAAACCCCTCAATAGGATTTGAGATATATTCATAAACCCTAAACCCTAAACCCTTAAGGAGTCTCTGGGTACTTGACCCCAAGTCCCCAAGCGACTTGTAGTTTCCTTAAAGGGTCCCTTTAAAGGGATCTACAGTGATTCTATAAGGGTATAGGGTATAGGGTTTAGGTTTCATGGGTAGTTGTAAAAGTAGCATTATAACTAGGGTAACTATACTTGTAACTTATAGTCCATATTACGGGACTTATAACCCTACTTATAACTACCCATGAACCTCCAAGTAGCAACTCTGTATATAGGAGTCTCGGATGGTAGAAGATAGAAGGAAGCAGCGGAATGCTATCCTGTTGGGCTGCCCGCGGCCGCATGAAACGCGGCAACAGCACAGGAACCGGCGCTCCAAAGCTAAATATTTTGAAGGTTTAGGATTTTAGGGTTTAGGGTTGTTTAGAGGCTATCACAAGGAAAGTCGCCCATCCCACTTCGACAGAACCAGGGCGCTGCTTAGTGCTGCCATGTTTTTGGCTCGACCTGCCGCGAGAAGAAGGAGCGCTTCCTGGCTGACAACTTGCCAAAGTCACCTGCTTCAACGATCTTGACAGCATCTTTTTCTCCTCTTGTTGGCACTGCCCTTCGCAGCACGGTCCTTACCAGGAACCCTGTGATCGGCCCTTTGGCGTATATACCTGACCGGTGGGGCTACATCTGTCGCACATGAACCTGTGCTGCAGCCAATTCCTCTGCCATCTGTGATTCTTGTCTTTTGCGTGCTTGCTCCAGCACCTGCTCTTCTTGTGCAACAGGCATCTGGCTTCAAGAATGGCTTTACATGGTTCTACAAGGGTTCTATGAGGGGCCTGGAAGGATTCTTCAAGCGGTTCCATAAGTGGGTGAGAGGTCTGGTTCCTATAAAAATCCAAGCTCCTAAATAGGAATACAATACAGTATAATATGCTGGAATCCTTCATATTATTTAAACTACGTTCCTTGATGAAGAGGATTCAGGGGTGTGGCAGTCCCTAGGCGTGGATTGGGCTCAGGAGTTTCGCATCCCACTTGGAGACCTCAAAATTGCTCTGCTACATGGGATACTCATGACCCCAAAAAGACGGGACTTCCGGCGCCCCAAACTACCCTGACCTTGAAGTATTACAGGGGACGAAATAATTACCACTACTATATTGAGGTTCCATATGATAACTATACCATAAAAATGGGCCCCAAAACCCTATTCTAACTATTAAGGCCCCTACTATAGCAAACTACTGTACATCCCCAATAGACCCCTTTAAAGGAACCCTATTCGAATTATTAAGGCGCCTGCTGCTGCTTTGGTGGGGGCGAGCTCAGTGCGCTGAGCTCCCAACAAGGAAGAGAGGCAACTTCACAGCCTTGGAAACAGGGTGGACTTAACAGCTTTTTTAAAGGGGTTCCTCAAATATGAGGTTCCTTGAAGAAGAGGTTCCTTAAATAAGGGGCTCGAGTTAAGGGTTTAGGGTTTAGGGTGTTTAGGGATTTATGGGCTGGTGCTTAGGGTTCGACTCCTGCAGGGATTTTTGTAGGATCTAGAGTTAGACGGTTGTACGAAAGATGGAAAGGGTTCTGCCAGGGATCCTGCTACAGTTCCTTTCATATTCCACGGAATAAGATCGAGCCTTGTTTCCATGCTTAGCTTATAGGGATCCTGTACATGGTCAACACTGTCACGTCAGGGCCTGGCCGATGTGGGGTTTCCAATAAAGAGTCTGTCGTTTTGGTGGAGGAAGGGCAGCTATACGGTTGATGATATTAATCCTGCATTACCCATAATAAGGAATCTAACATAACTCCCATAGTTTAGGGTCCTTAAGGTCATGCAGGATTTATATCATCAACAGTATCATAAGGGATCCTACTACTCAGTTCAGGGCTCACGGTTTCCGGTTTTCAGGACCCTACTATGCACAGGTTCAAACCCGAAACCCCCAGAAAGCCTAAACCCTAAACCCTAAACCCAAAACCCAAAACCCAAAACCCAAAACCCAAAACCCAAAACCCAAAACCCTAAACCCAAAACCCTAAACCCTAAACCCTCAGAACTATTTGACCTGCAAACCCTGAGACCCCCAAACCCAGTGTCCCCAGAGTGCCCAAGACCCCCCAATCAAGGAATCTACCTTAACTTATAGGGGCCTTTGATATTATGGCTTAAGGTATATTCCTAAATCAATTAGTTCATGGTTGGGATAGGAATAAAAATGTACATGTTTATTCCATATACGGTTTAAGTACCCAAAAATCTACGAGTAGGGTTATCGGGCTTAGGACTAGGAGCTTAGGGGTTCAGGGCTTCGGGGCTTAGGAGTTAGGGGTTTAAAGTTTAGAAGGGTTGAGGGGGTTTAGGGTTTAGGAGTTTAGAGGTTTAGGGCTTCGGGGCTTAGGGTTTACGGGTTTGGGGCGGGGTCTGGGAGGGTTTAGGTTTAGGGATTTTGGGATCGTGGGCTTATGCCGCAAGAGGTTCTGCCTCGAAGGCCACATCCGTGAGCAGCCGTGCGCAGTCCGCGTACACCGGTGCATTCGCGAGGCCAGACCTCGGTTGTCCCTAGGTTCCTTTCAGGGTTTCTTTCAGGGCTCCTTTAAGGGTTTCTATAGGGTTTTAGGGTATAAGGGTCCATGAACCCATATAGTATATATTTTGGGCTCAGTGTACCGTGTACCTGTATTGGGAGTACTTGCTGGCCAAAGCATAAAATATTTGGGCACATGGACCCTTAGGGTGTATGAAACAACATTGCTTAATACCACTGGTACTGTTCTTCTTGCTGTCACCATCTTCACTGGTATTATGGTTATTACTGTTGTTGTTAATGTTACTCTTCTTACTAGAACAGCTTTAGTCTTATTAACTCTTAGTGCGACTAGTATTACTATTGTGATGTTGTTTTATTGCGTTTGTTGCTGCTGCATATGAAGCATCAATGAATGTCGTTCGCTTTGTAGTCTTATCTTGTTCTTCCTCATCTTCTTATAGTAACTACTACTATCATCATTATTGTTGCTTTTTTAATTCTGAAGCAACGAACTTTTGGCGGGTTGTAATGGTTCTAGCGACCCTAGAAGTCCCGAGGCTGCGGGAAGTCGGTGCTTAAGATTAGGATAATAATCGTAAATGTAGGTTAGACCTTCGGGGTTGTGTGTGCGCATGTTCGTGAAAATCTATAGAAGTCTCCAGTTGTTCATGCATTTGCTGATTTGACTTTTAGTTTTTTGACCCCTGGCGTTCGTCGAATAAGCTGCCGAACGAAGTCTTATGACCCAGGGGACGGTAATTTGGCTCGGTATGCTTTGTTTGGCATCGTGGCAGACCACCTCAATGCATGGAGACGGGCGTGTTTGCGCGTGCCGTGCATCTTGAAGACTCAGGCGGTTTATCCAAAAATCATTCGGGTGTGGTCCGGTGGAGTCTTGCATGTCGGGTTGGCGTTTCGACGGGCATTCTACATGCATCGGACATAACTTCACATGCTTGCAGCTAGCATCCTCGACAAACCAACTTACGAAGCCCTGCAGGCGATGCACCGCCCGTACTATCCCATGAAAAATCGGACGGCGAGCCGCCGCAGGCCGTCTATTCGGCCTCGATGACTCAGACGCAGTCCGCGGATGCTCTTTCATTCGGCAGCTGCCGCATGTGATGTTTAGCGTGCTTGCGAAGGCCCAAAGTTTAACACCATGACGGACTCCCGAAGTGGCTCCGAATCTTCGGGCTTGGTTCCAAGAACCCAGGCTGGCTCAGACAAGCTCTTATTCAACTAAAACATCAAGGGCTGGTTGCCTGAAACACTGCGTGCGCCCCGACCGATGCGACTAAGTGCGAAACACGAACTGCAACAGAAGGTGAAGCTTTCAACCAGCTCAGCCTTGAAACTTAATCATGCATTGCGGGACTGGGTCGGAGGAACCGTGGGCTATCACGAACCACACATGCCACAACACATACACACACACACACATGATGTGTGGTGGCATGCACGGAGTGCATGAATGTGTGGAACATCTGGAACTTGAAACCCTGTCTTAATCCTCACCCAGATCCATACAGCCCATACCCTATAAACCCTGATCCCCATGTTTCTTGGAACCCGCACCAGCCCGAAACACACATATCGAAGGAGCCGTCAGAATCTCGGATGAGAAGTCCTCAGCCGAAAGAAATTGTAAAACTCCGCATGGGGCTCCTTTAAGGGTTCCTTGAAGGATTTAGGGGTCTAGGGTTTAGGGTTAAGGAGTATGATTCAAGTTACCATAGTTGCCATAGTAGGGATCTGTAGTAAATAATAAGGCTTACTTATTTGTTGTGGATTTGGATCGAGTCACATTTGAGCTCGGGGATGGTGATTTTGTGGTTTCGGGCGTCAGGGTTGTGGACCAGTGCTCACTGCATAGAATACTTGTAATGTAGCCTTAACCTGGGTGTTGTAGTGGTTGTTCTTTTGTGTTTTACTCCTTGTCGGCGATGTGGGTAATCTTGTGCGTTGCAGTTTGATGCTGCCTGCCATGAACACCTGCTTTATGGGCCCAAAGGGTCCTTTGTACTGCTATGGGGGATACTTCCTCAAATCATAATGGCAATTGCTAATATAGAAACCCTACATTCTACCATGCAGGTACTTTGGACCCTTTGGGGGGGTATATGGTCTGTGTTTCAGGCAAAGCCTTTCCACAGATGTACGTTTCAGGATCCAGTCGATCAGGACCAGGAACTGTTCCGCGGAAGTCGCGCAGCATTCTCGCATGGCTGCTGTTTATACCACAAATCTTGAGGCAGCCTGGGTTCATCCTCCGATTATCGAAAACCTAATCTTCAACTGCTTGCCGGAATTCAGTAGCTAATTGCAGCTCGCACTTCCGAGACAACAAGTGCTGCGTCTGGTCGGTCTCACAACCTCCGACAACATCCCATTTTAACAACCAACAACCAAACAACAATATGTCAAGCCGAGAGGATCGTGAAAAGCACGGGGCATTGACCTTCAAAAGTGGCAAAATCGTCGCGACTGCCACTTGCAATAAAAATCTGTTGACGACATGCACTCAGTCGAAGCAAAAACGGCTTTCACCTGCGCCTGTTCCACACCAACGTCTATGCTAACAGTTCATATTTTTTTAATGTTTGCGGCACCGTCTGCTTCACAATTGCAACCAAAGCTGAGAGAATGGCTGGGCCAATAACAATTCGCGGTTGGGGGTTTTGGGGTACTTGATGCAAGACTCAGCAAGTGACGCACCACTCGACAGCAAGTCTGGGTTCACGCTCAAGTGTTGCAAGCTTGTAGGTTCCAGTCTAGATCGATTTGCATCTTCACTTCCAAAAACACCGAGCCCCGCAGTTATGAACATTGTATAGTATTATGAAACCCCAAACAAGACATATGCACAAACATGCACAAACTTGATTTGCATTCTGGCGGATATTGCATTGAGCTCCATGATGGCGCATATTGCGTAAGCGCAGGAGTCATAAGCAATGTCGCTCCACGACCGCACAAACGTGACGCAGACCGGGCAGCTGCTTGTACATACATACATGATCAGATATACCTGTACACATACACACACAGTCACATGCACACATTCACACATGCATGCAGACATGCATGCGCACACATGCAAACAGTGCCCTGTCTGCCACCTCGCAGACCTGCACATGCGACGACTACCCCTGTGTGCGTCTCCTCTTCTTCGTCACATGAACTGGACCGTTAAAGGATTGGCTACATAAAAAATTGAAACTAAAGAAAGAACGGAACGTAGTAGCCCCATCCCGAGAAGCCTATAGTTCAGCACAAAACATGCAAACAAGCATTGAATGATACGAAGCAAGTGCATGATGTGCTGCATATAGTCTGAAAGACAGTGAACGTCAGTGACTGGTGTTTCGTGTTTACGCATTCACACACTGCTTTCAGTGTCGCTTCCATGTCGTATCATTGCCATGAATTCAGCAGGAACTAAACAACATATACCACGATCATGCACAGGTCAGCGTGTATGTGTACGTCTATGTATATAAAGATGTACATATGTAGTGCATGCATGTGTGTATATTATGTGTGTATACTGTTTGCCTGTACGTACATGCAGAGAGAGAGAGAGAGAGAGAGAGAGAGAGAGAGAGAGAGAGAGAGAGAGAGAGAGAGAGAGAGAGAGAGAGAGAGAGAGAGAGAAGAGAGAGAGAGAGAGAGAGAGAGAGAGAAAGAGAGAGATTGAAAGATTAAGAGGGGAGATGCATATCTATGTCTGACTCTTATGCTAACGCCCCAACCCTGTACCCAATGTGTGCGACTGCTCGTCAACGGCGAGTGGCCTTACTTATACCGAACAGCCCGAAATGAAGCCTAAACCATGTTCGGTGGACCTACGAAGTTCACGATCACTTTCTCCAATTCGACTCTGAAAACATCCATACAACCTGTTACAAGCTCATAGAACACATCTTGGCAAGACTAGCATTCAAAGAACATCTAGTACAATCCAGGAGGCTCTTCTAGAAATGCCGTCCACACCTAAACCCTAAACCCTGCACCCTATAGGCCCTAGACCCTAAACCTTAAACCCGAAACCCTAAGCCCCAGAAATCAGCTGCAACTCCAGTGACTTCGTGACTTTGTGGGAATCGGTTAGGCAGAGCTAGAACATTGCTAGCGAACTCCGGGCAAGCCTGCCACGGAAGGGTCCGTGCCCTGAAACCTTAAGCCAGTATACGGTTTCGTGTTCAGGCTTAACGACCCAAGCCGTTAAACCCTAGACATTTTATCATCGAGTAATTAAGGTTTGTACCTTCGAAGCTTACTAAGCCTTCAAACCACAAACCCTGACAAAGTCCTTCCAAAAGCCTTCTTACAAACTCTGGCAACTAGGTTGGTGCTGCGTACTCAAGCATCCTGTATAAGATAAAATAAACGGAAAGGTTTGGCGTTACAAGGCTAAACCTCAAAGCCTAAACCTTCGCCTAAAACCCATAACTCAAAACACTGAAACGAGAAAATACAGCAACCCTGGTAGCCTTAGTAATTAGGGTAGGCTGTTGGGGCTCTATTATTATAACCCTACAGGCATAACAAAAATTCGTGCCTTGGCGCCTTTGGGCAGGCTGTGGAGGTTTGTTAGACTGTCATCATATGGGAGTTTCCGGAAATAGGGGACCCTAATGTAGCACCCTAAATATACCCTAAATAGTAGGATCCTTATTATAAGGACCCCAAAATAAGGTGCCCCCTAATTTTCGGAAACTAAATAGACCCCTTCAAAGGAACCCCTTTAGTACCCTTATAGTAACCCTGTAAAGGATCCCTAAACCCTAAACCCTAAACCCTAAACCCTTTAATGGTCCCCCTAATTGGCAGAAACTAATACTCGGAAACTCCCATGTTGAGGAGTCCTTAGCGGTCACTACGACGGCATCTACTGGACTTTGTTTAGGGTTTAGGGTTTAGGGTGGAGAACAAAGTATAGACTTTTATTTCATAATGGCTCTCCTTAAGTAACAGGTCCCCCAAAAAAGGATTGAAGTATCGTACTCCAAAGCCCAGTCTACAGCAACGCAAGATGGGGGTTTTGAGATACCAGGAACCATGCAAAGGATAGGATTTGCGGTCCGGAGCTCCTTTGATGTGGGCTCTTCCACCTTAGAATAACGCTACGACCGAAACCCTAAACCCTACACCCCACCTCCCTACAATCCGAAACCCACCCTAAACCCTAAACCCTAAAAAATCCTAGACCTTAGAATTCTGAGTTGTCCTTTAAGCCCTTTGAAAATTGTTTACTATTCTGGTTCTCTACAAAATAGTAGGGAAACTAGAAAAAGATCCCAAAAGGACAACCGAGAATTCCAGTGTCTGCAGTCTCTAAGAGCAGGTCGCCGGGTGGTGAGGCGGCCGTGAGACAGACCCAGGGGCACCTTGGAGGCTAGTACTATTGTTTTTTATTGGGGTTCCTTTCATGAACCCTACTATTTTGAGGTTGTGGGACCAGGGTTTCTGAATCAGGTTCCTACATGAAGTCAATTGCAAAGACCCAAGTGAGGGTTTAGGGTTTAGGGCTTTGGGCTAAGGGTTTAGGTTCTAGGCAATCATGAGTGGAGCTAGAAGTAGGGTATAAGGGTTCATTTGAGGGTCCCTTTAAAGGGATCTATAGTCCTTTTTATAAGGGTATAGGGCACTTGGAGGTTCATGGGTCGTTCTAAGTGGAGTTATAAGTATAGGGTAATGAAACTTACACGCACATTAGGGGACCTAGATTATAGCCCCACTTGTAACTACTTGTGAAGCTTTCAGAGGCTTTAAGGGTGGAGGGTTTTTAACGGTTTAGGATTCAGGGTTTCGTTTTCATTGTTTTGAAGAGTTTATTGTTGCGTACGGGGAGGCGTAGCGAATTCTGAACACGGCCATCTGACTTCATGATGGTTTGCAGCCTTCTATAGATATGCTTGATTTTTATAAGCCGCTAATTAATGGTTGCCAGGTTTTCATCGGGTGGGGTTTCTGGATATTGGGATTCGGAACTATGGTTCACAAACTTTCGAGTGTAGGGTGTGTTTGCTTGCGGCTCGGCCGGTATGGGGCGTTTCACGCGAGAACTAGTCAATTAACGACATCTTTGATGAAGGCATCTAATATAGGAGTTTCCGAAAATTAGGGGTACCTTGTTTTGGGGTCCTTATAATAAGGATCCTACTATTTAGGATACTATATTAGATCTCCTATTTTCGGCTTCTCCCAATATGAACCCTTATAGAGCCCTTTAAAGGAACCCTCATAGTACCCTGATAGCAGCCCTTTAAATGAACCCCTTAGAGGGTCCCCCTCTTTTCGGAAACACCCACTTTACCTTTCGAGCCACGCGGATGATGATGTTCCAACTTTCTGGCTTCTACTGCCAAACAAGTCCAGGAACCTGGGAATGGGTAATTTTATACGGAACCTAGCATCCTAGACTGTAAACTCTAGAAGAGATTGATAATCAGATTTGCTCGATGCCTGAATGTGGCTCGATGCCTGAATGTGGCTTCCCCACGGCAATTTAGAACCGCAGGTCTTTCTGGCTTCAGGTTCGGGGTTTTGGGCTCAGGGTCGGGTGTTAGCGTTTGTGGTTTTAGGGTTTCGAATTGAGGGTTAAGGATGGTTTAGGGTTTGGGGGTTTGAGGTTCAGGGTCTGGGGGTTTGGGGTTTAAGACTTTAAGACTTTTTGGAAACCCAACTCCGTAAATGGGAAGCCTAAGTTACCAAAACCTACATCCTAAAACCCTACACCCAACCTAGACCCCGCAACTACCCTCAACTACACCCCAAATACCCGCTAATAAGGGACATAAGGGCTCCATTCAAGGTCCTGGTACGCGCGAAACCCAGAAAAGCTTCAAGCCCCTGCAACAAAGAACTGCTGCCTCCATCCGCGGCAACTTCGCGTCTGAGTCTTGTCCTGGCTCGTGCCGGTACTTGGTTCGAAAGCCTGGGAACCTTTAAAGAATCCCCTTAAGGCCCCTAAACCCGAAACTTTGAGGTTTAGGGTTTCTAGGAGTTAAACCCGAAACCCTAATCCGTAACCCTACATCCTAAACCCTAAACCCTAAACTCTAATCCCTAAAACCTAAACTCTAATACCTAAGCCCTAAAACCTAAACTCTAAACCCCCTAAACCTTGAGCCCTAAGTTCGAAACCTCATCTACTATTTGCTTAAGAAACCCCCCAAAAATAAAAATAATAATCCCTATACTACCCCCCATAAGGAATATATTTTTTATTTTTTGGGGGGTTCTTAAGCAAATAGTAGTCATAGCGCTCGAAGCCGCCTGGAGGGCCCGTGACGAACACGGAGAGGAACCCTTGAAGAATACCGGAAGGACGCGCCTTACAGGAGTCCAGAAAGAGACCCTGAAACCACCAAAGAGAACTAGGGATTGGTTTTTTTTTTAAGATGCTGTGGCCTTTCTCCGCATGGCAGCACTTAGGGTTTAGGGTAACTAGGGCACAGGACATCATTCCAGAAACCTCAAAGTCGGTACTAGAACGGCCTTAGTCAGAATGGGTTTGGGGCACAGTCTACTGTGAGTACAGCGAGAAGTTAAGGCGATTATGATTCAGTCCCACCCCCATGTTAACTTCCAATTACGACCAGGGATTCTAAGGGGGCATGATTACTAACCTCCTCTTGCTGGAGAAGGATTCGGACGACGGATTCTTATACTTAAGGCTTTTTAAAGAAAGGGTTTTGACTGATCAGGGGTCTTCAAGAATACTGTTCTGTAAGGTTCCCCATTGCAACAGATCTGAGAATAAGAAATACCCTATTCAATATCTATTATATGGTTGCCCCTATAATAATCCGTCTTACAACTTCTTCCGACCCCCTTTGTCAGGGCTATGCACTTAGTAGCTGCCTGCTGTCTGCTGAGGACTGGGGCACTCCGAAAAACTCCTCCACCAAAGCACATCCAAAAGTGCTGATCCAAGAGCATCGGCCTAAGTCCTAAACGCAAAAAGACCCTAAACGCTAAAACCTTATAACCCTAAACCCTAAACCCTAAACCCTAAACTCTAAACCGTGACAAAGAGCACAGAACTCCACCGAACCGGGGACCCCAATGTTCACCAATGAAAACAAATCATGCGAGGCGGGCGTTCTAAGGAGGCCCAGTGATGCACGCGAGTGTGTAACTGGCTAACAGACCTCAGAGTCATTGAGTGATCCCAAACCCTAAACCTCTAAACACTAAACCCTAAACCCTAAACCCAAAACCCTAAACCCTAAACCCTAAACTGTTGGGGCTGTTGGGCTCATGGGGTTTAGGGTTCACCATCCACACTCATTTCTCAGCCTGTCCTGAAAACCCGAGCACAGCATGCAAGACGCCGGGGGCTTGTGCGTTTCGGAATCGTATTTGGGGTGTTTAGGGTCAGGGGCTTTTGACTTCCATGATTTGTGCAAAATTTTCACCGGAAACCATAAGCCAACCGTTACTTGAAGATTGCCAAAACAATTCGGAACCTTCTTTGAAACAGAGCCATCGCATGCTGCCGTCCCGGAACTCTAGAAGCCTGGAGCCACGAATTGTCGAAGGTCGTCCGAAGAATTGAGTGCCCGCTCTGCAGAAGCACCTATACAACTTCTGCATGTTCTAGTTCGTTAACTTTTATTGTGAGGTTCTGCCAATTTCTCACCACTATGTGCCCTTGTCTAAAGCTCTATAGATACAACTGTCTCGATCTCACCTGTAACAGCTGCACACGGATAACGAATTTGGGTTCAGCCAAAACATAGACTCGGTTGGCCCTTAAAAGCCTGTCAATAATGCAGGCCTATCTCGGAAAATAAACCAAGAACTGAATAGTAGGATCCTCATCAACCTGAAATATCTCTCTTTGCTTTTCTTGAGGGGCCGGCTCCAAGACATCCGAAAGCCTCAGCATAGCTCCAGTATTTCGGCGGATATGGATTCAAGCTTTTGGGCTTTTTGTCTACAAAGCATGTATCCTGTCCCCTGAAACCCAAAATCTTTAATTCGATGTAACCATTAAACAAGCCGGAGACATTCAGCTGCCGCAAAGGTACTGTAGCATACAAACACATAGAGTATATAGGATAACCTACAGGTACACGTTCGCGGGGACGCCACAACAGAATTGGGTCTGGTGTGGCTCGCATAGATTGAATGTCGAAGTAGAAAACTCTAAGCCCCAAAGCCCCCCAAACCAAACATCCAAACACCCCAAACAAAAAAAAAAACCCAAACCCTGAAACCCCCTAAACCCTAAACCCTAAACCCTAAACCCTAAACCCTAAACCCTAAACCCTAATCCCTAAACCCCTAAACCATACTGGCATACCATACTGGAACCTTGAGGGCCAGGCGATGTTCCGAATTGCTTCAAGCAGCACTCCTGCACAAGGGAAGTTCTTTGAGTCGTTGTTACCAAAGTGCATCACGTGAGCTTAGTCCTCTGCTGTCTAAGCCATCGAAGACACACTGAGAATCGCATTACGACAAACTTCACCAATACTGGCATGGGTCACGTAAGTAAGCCACGACGTGAATCGCCTCGGTCAACTGGCGGGTGCAGCTGTGCAAAGGAGAAGCCTGAGCAAAAGAGTTCTCAAAGTCTCCAATACCCCCTACTTAAGGAATCTGCCTTAAATCATATTACAGTTCCTACTATAATTTAAGGTATATTCCTTAATTAACGGGTATTGGAGTCTGTGAGCAGAATAGTTTCTCAGAGGCTCCGAGCAGCTCAAGAACCTTCATGCGGGTTTAGGGTTTTAGAGTTTGGGGTTTAGGGTTTTAGGGTTTGGGGTTTAGGGTTTTAGGGTTTGGGGTTTAGGGTTTTTGGGCTTAGGGTTTTAGAGTTTGGGGAGGTCCTTTAAAATCAGATGTTTCCGACGGTTTGTATTTGGAGGCTCATTGGCAGGTATAAGGGTTCCTTTAAAGGGATCTAGAGGGATTCTATAAGGGCATAGGGTTTTAGGGTTTGCTTGGAGGTTCATGGGTAGTAGTCTTTTTGAGTGGGGCTATAAATAGGGCAACTGTACTTGTAACCCATTTGAAGGGACTTATAACCCCACTGCCCATGAACCTCCAAGTACGGTAAGAGACATGTGGCTCTCTAGTAAAAGACCATTACAAAGTCTTCCGGTCTCGATTGGATGTAATGCATGCAATCGCCCTCAATAAATATCGTCATCCTCGTTGCCCTAAACCCTAAACCCCTTCATTAAGGACCATACCTTACATTGTACTAGGGAACCCTGGCATGATTTAAGGTGTACTCCTTAGTTAAGGGGTATTAGAGTCCCCTACGTAGTTCTTAATTAAGGGGTATTGGAGTCTCTGGGACCTCGAAGAGATCCTAAATTCTAAACCCTGAACCCGATGTTCGAAGGCCTTAACTCAAGGAAGCCCTAAATCCAAAACCCCAACTCTTGTCAGGACCCCCCAAGGGCCCTTTAATAGAGCCCTCATGGCCCTCAATAGTGGGGATTTAGGGTGTGTTAGAGGGGAGTTGGGAGGGTCTAGGTGCACATCCCAACAAATCCCAAGCACTTCAGAATGTGCAGGCCTTAACAATTACAACAGGGATTTGGGTATTATGTACATGCTTAAAAACACAAAGCCTAAGAATCAATGCTAGTTATCGAATGTAATTATTCCGGCCTCTATGTGAGCCCCAGTCAAGAAGCCCCAAACACTAAAAACAACTGCACACACTATACGCGCTTCAGGAGTTTTGTATTCGTTCCGTGCGTGGTCACGGGCGAACATATCTCAGCCGCCCACTCTTGCCAGCGCTGCAGCCTGCGCGCAGCACGCAGTAGATAACAGGATTGACAGCAATGGCTGAACTCTAACTTGATGGGTTTACTGTCAGGATTTCAAGCTTTTATTGGTTACTGTCCCAGGGATTTGGTTGAGGATGAAAAAGAAGTAGACTTTCAACCACAATAGTCGTAGACGACAATGTCAAGTTGCTCCAAGAACAAAGACGACGCGTTGAGAGTTAAGAGGCGAACAAGCTGAGAGTTCGTATTTTGGGGGGCAGGGTGCTGCAGGTTCGAAATTGATTCCGGAACCATGTTGAAAGTAGGTTGGTCCTGTAGAGATGTCAACAACATTCGTAAATAACATCATCTTAGGCCGGAGAACGGAACATGTCAACTGTGTTTTCTTGATCAGACGCAGATGTCATGTGTTCGGTGGGATTCTCCTTAAGCCTTTAGGCTTTGGGATTTAGGCTGCACTTCAGCCCTAAGTAAACCTCGACGGAAGATTTTCAACGTATACGAGTCATGTTCAGAAAACTTTCCGATTTCAATATGGATGCAGTGCGATTCACGTTCCTGCACCGCTATTCATGACCCTCCAAGTAGTCTCCACTGTGGTTCTGGTTTAACCAAACACATGTTTGGAATCCTGAAAGGTAACCACAGAATGGAACTACACTGGAGACTATAGGCAGAGTTTAGGGATCATGGCGTTCGCTAAAGATGTAGGGGATCACAGATTCGAAATGGTTTACGGCTTTGATATCTGGTTTATGGCTTGGCCAAAGAACCATAAGAACCTACGCAGCAGCAAATGGGGACTCCAAAAATGAACTAGACAAAGCCCGAACACCAATCACCTGAAGCCGAAAGCCTTAAAGCTGTCCGACATTCCAAACCCTACCATAAGGGCCTGAATAATTAGAATAGGGTTTTGGGGCCCATTTGCTTGCATCGGTCCCTCTGGGGTAGGTGGTAGCGGGCCACTCCAGCAGAACGGGATGCCTTCCCCAGCAAATGGCGCTCCAGCATCGGCCTGGTGTAAGGACTCAAAGTTATGGTTTGGCCATCAAGATATACTTGGAGGGTCGGGGGACTTGGTAAGTAGGCAGTAAGTAGACTTATAAGTACCCTAAAACGGACCCTAATTGGGGTTATGGTACTTTTAAGTCCCTAAAATAACCAGTTACTAAGTCCCGCGACCCTCCAAGTAGGGATGATAAGTGCGTATTCTTGCCAGCTACGCGCTTGATCTGGAGTTGACAACGACATTCGCGGAATAGATACCTTACACCCTGCTTGAATCTAACTTCAGGCTATAATCAAGTATAGTCGCAGTTTCAACTTTGCCTGGCGTACTCATAAGCCCTGAACCCCAAACTCTATGTTTGCTAAGTACCCCTGCTCCTCCAGTAAGGCAATGCATGGGCTTTAAAGCTCAGAACTGCATTGGGGGGATATGGGCTAGTACGCGTAAGCACCCAGAGAGCCCAATACCCCTTAATTAAGCAATCTACCTTAAACCCTTCTATTAAGGCCCCCTGGATTTAGGTATAAGGAAGGGGTATTGGGCTCTCTAGGGAGTCCGACCTCTACTCTTCCCGAAACACCCCACACCCTAAATCCTACACCCTAAACCCTAACCAATAAATTCCTCAACCCCAAACCCTATTGTTGATGATATAAGTCCTGCATTACCTTAAGGACCCCAAACTATGGGGAATAACGGTATATTCCTTACTATGGGGAATGCAGGATTTATATCATCAACCGTATTACACCAGACCCCAACCAATAAATCCCTCAGCCCTAAACCCGCAAACCCTATACCCCAACCCCGAAATCCTACACCCTAACCATCCCCCATTACACCACGTAAGGACCCGGCTCCAGCTCCAGAAGAGCTAGGACCTTAGCATTGCGAGGAGCTTGCTTTATCTGGACTTTGATGTAACCAAGGAGAACAAAGTACATACATTAACACCCCCCCTCCCAGGACCTACAGTTTTTGTAGGGTCTCTATAAGCTCCATATTAGGGTGTACAATAAGAACCTGACGTACCCTAGACCTCCAGTTACCTAGATAGAAGGTTACTAACCATATAGTATACAAAGCCAGTAACCCATCATTTAGGTAGCTGGAGCCCGATGGGGTAGCCAGAGAGAACAAGGTATGGACGTTTATTCCACAATGGCTCCTTTACGGAACAGGTACCAAAAGAAGTATTCAAGTGTGGTACTCCAAAGCCAGGTTACAGGGGTTCAGGGCTTATAGGCTTTGCACTAATCACTTACGGTTTAAGGTTCAAGCTTAGGGTTGAGTTTGTGGGCTTGGGAGTTTTTGGTGTTTTGTTATTAACAAACTCAAGAGTGCACATCTGACAAGGACCTGGAGTGAAAATACAAACATGCTCGTCATAGTACAGCAGGTTGTCGTTTGAGCACCGCCTCTTGGACAGGAAAGTATCCAATGTTAATATCTAAAAAACCCCTAAACCCCTAAACCCTAAACCCTATACCCTATACCCTAAACCCTAAACCCTCAACCCTAAAAAACCTACTGTTACTTTTCCCTCAATCCCCAACACCGGACCCTGGGCCCCCACAACTCCTGGAAACTTTCACATCATCTTATCACGCTGAGGCCGTGGCTGCTGCATTGCGCTCCCCCAGCTTCGGCGCCTCCCATTCTCTAGCACGGTTCTTGCCCTGCAGCACACAGTAGTCTGCAAAAACCACCACTGCACTAACAAGCGCTTCAACAGCATTGCAGTAAGCCCAAACCCAATTCAGAATCACCCCACACCATCAAGATCCCAATCAAAGCCTGCTGAACGAACGCGTTTATAAAAACATATGAGGCTCCGAAGCCCCGAACCTTACGTCCGTCAACCCTACCCACTGCACCAATGTCGCTGGCCTTGCGGTCTGCGTGCGCGGGAACCGAGGCAAGTGTGGACCAGGACACCTTGCAGTTACCGAACGGTCCTCTTTAAGGCTAACCCAGAACCCTAACCCTTAAAGGAGCTGTAGCCGAATAATTAACCAAAACCTCTAGCTGAACACGCACACAGAAACACGAAGAGAGAGAGAGAGGAGAGAGAGAGAGAGAGAGAGAGGCGAGAGACAGAGGCGATAGAGGGAGGGAGACATCTGGGCATCATCTGCAGCAACCGTCCTGGGTGGCCGGCATAGGGCGTCGTGCAGCTACTGGACAAGGGAATGTCGTCCTGGAGATGTGAGACAGCGTTGGACGGCAAGTGCTGAGGGCGCACCTTTCAAACAATGTAAGGCCTGAAACTCTCATACAGCTAACTAAGCGGACCTAAACAGGAAGAATAAAGGCCTACTTGGAGGGTCGGGGACTTAGTAAGTAGGTAGCAAGTATACTTATAAGTACCCTAAAAGGAACCCTAATTGGGGATTGGGGTTATGGCACTTATAAGCCTCGAAAATAACCAGTTACTAAGTCCCCCGACCCTCCAAGTAGAGTACTTAGGTTCGCCATGCTAGTCTGGAGCAGCCAAACGGAGACGAATTGGAAAGAACGGCAAGACCCACAGTTAGTCAGGATCCTATCATATACTATTGTACCATTAGACCAGTAGCACCCTAAACCCTCTAAACCCTCTAAACCCTCTAAACCCTCTAAACCCTCTAAACCCTCTAAACCCTCTAAACCCTTCAACCCTCTAAACCCTAAACCCTCTAAACCCTCTAAACCCTCTAAACCCTCTAAACCCTCTAAACCCTCTAAACCCTTCAACCCTCTAAACCCTAAACCCTCTAAACCCTAAACCCTAAACCCCTAAACACCAAGACCCTGGATCCCTGGAAGTCCCCAAACTAAACTCCCCAAACCCCAGACCGCAGGTCCATAAAGTTGCTTCAATAATTACTAACCCTTAGGTTCAGGGCTCGAATCGCTTCTCATCAGCGAGAAGAACATCGGCAGCCCCAGCCGCAACGTCGGCGTAGATTTGTTTGGCCTTCGTAGCCATACCTCCTTCTCCCACCTGGCATCGGCATCGGCGCAAGGTGCGATCTCGCCTGCGAAAGGCGATTGCCAACGGCCGGCAAGTGTCTGAGCGACGCCTCTCGGTGTTAGCTCAGCACCACGGAACTTGCCCGACAAGACGACGATCATTGCTGGGCATGGGAAGAGGAAAGTACAATCAGCAGCCATGGGTAAAGGACGAGTCCTATTACCGTGTATGGCCAGGTGCTTATTCGCCGCCCTCGCATCGATCGCGGCCTTCGTGGCAAGCGAATCAAGGGCCGGTCTTCCCCAGCTACAACACCATCGATCTCACGCAGGATGCCACCGGGGCAGCGGGTGCCGATGGAGCAGATGGGAGGCCACCGGACGAGGCCAACGCAGGTTTGGTTCCTACACTGCAGACGGCCCTCAATCAGACACGCAAGGCCGAGCAGAAAGTGAACAAGCTCAAGAAGGCGAAGCAGACCGGTGCGGCCAAGTGGAAGCAGTACGAGGCCTCCCTCAAGGCGACTTTTGCCCGGGAGCGTGGCCGCTTTGCCAAAGACCAGGAGCGCATGGCAAAAGAGATCGTCGAGGCCGAGGCAGCACATGACAGGAAGAAGCCCGCGGTGCTCTTCGACAGGTCTTCATGCAGGAACAGGGCCAGCCACAGGATGTGGCGATGGCCGAGCTGCCTTCAGTCGATCAGGTCTTTGCCAGCTGGGAGACAGAGGATCAGTCGGACTATGGGGCTGTCCTTCGCCGCGCCATGGACAGCCGAGGGCCAGGAGAAATGACTCCAGCCAGGTCGGTACACGTCGCACCAAGGACACCTGTTCCTGGACATGCTCCTCCCCCTGGCATGTTTCCAACGCCCGCTTTGAGATCGCCAGTACCAGTGATGATGGATCCGTACCTGGCAGCTTCCTACATGTCGGGTGCGATTCCTCCGGGCTTTGGTCCGCCGATGCTGCCAGTTCCGGGCCCTGGACATGCAGTTTCAGGGGACATGGATGTGGCAGGTACGACCGGTCCACCTGCTCATATGCCTCCTGGTGGCGGCGGGGGTCACATGGTCCCAGCACCAGCTGTGGCACCTCCTGCTGCACCAACCACTGGAGCGGATGCCACACACAATGGAGGTTATGGACCCAGCCCGTCCTTGGGAGACCGTCTTCGGCGTCGACGTGCGCTGGAGCCTTTTGGCGGTCAGCGAGACCGCGGGCCGTCCAGAGCGGAGGAGACGACGGATCCCGTGCCAACGGGTGCCAGACGTCTCAACATCCTTGCGGACGACGAGGACGAAGAGGAGAACGAGTCCGAAGAAGGCACGGGAGATGGAGACTGTGGGTAGTGGCTGCTCCCCTGCGAAGGGCATGGGCTTCCTGTCATCCAGAAGTGCCTTGGCGCGAAGACGCTCTTTCAGAGGCACTTCGCTGCCTTGGTGCGGAAGGCGACGGTCGAAGCTCATGCGTTTTTCGGTTGGAGCAGTCGGAGGATCTGAGAGCAAAGTTGGTTGTACAGTATAGGTGTTGCTGTACAGTTTTGACCGAGCCTGTGTACCCGTGCCAGACCCATCTTTCATGTATGCTGGATTTCTGCCTTCCTCCAACGACAGTCGCATGGATTTTGTCTTCCTCGGCTCCGGCTTCCTCCTTGCCTTGGAGGACCTGGTGCCTTCGCCATGGGCTGAATGTGGTTGCCTGCTGTGCTCTTGAAGCGGGCATTTTGCCATGCCAGTACAGGGGTCCTCTACCCTCTCCCCTTGGTTCCTCGGGTTTAGACCCAGGTTTTGGTTATGCTGCTAGACCGGTTTGTCAAGCGCCTAACAGTCGTATCGGTGGCTCTGGGTCGACGGCTGACAACCGGTTTATGCAGCCACGTGCACAACGGTGCTGCCCACGAGTGGGTTCTGATGGCACTGATGCCTTCGGACTCTGGGCGCCACACCTCAAAGGGTTTACTAAGCCTAGGCGCAACAGTAGTTTCAGCCTCTGTTCAGTGGCCTGCGAGGACGGCGCAGACTTGGCTGTCCAAATCAGCCATCTGAATGACAAAGCTTGCTATGTGCTCTGGGTTGGACTGTTTTGCCTTGCGCTGCTTTGGTTCTGCAGTGCATCCAGCAGGCTGAGTCGAGCCTTGGCTCCTGCTCTTCGTCACATCGCCACCGTGCTGTGCCTCAGGTTCCGGGTGAGCCCCACAGGCTCGACCAGGCCCGAGCTTCTCGGATCATCTGTGCTCAGTGCTATGGTCCATGCCAGCGACCTCAATGTCGGGGTGTTGTTATGTTGCTGGCTGTGTGCTTTGTGGCTTGGGCGACTTGACATTGCGAGCTTGGAAACCCATGCGGGTGCCATTGCCCTTGGATTTCATTTTGCAGTCAGTGGTTGCCTCAGCGGCCTTCTTGTTTGGTCTGCAGCTTCTTTTGCGTGTGGAGGTCGACGTCGGGCAAATCGGCTTCTTGGTTGGGTCCCAACCTTTGCATTGGTGCCGTTGGGTTGTGTTGCCGCTGTGCGGCAGGAAAGAACTGCCACATGCCAGGCAGCGCGACACTACACCCGGCAACCGACGTGTGTCTGTCGCGGTCCCCTTGCGCGAGGCTGCTATGCCTTCCTGCTGGCCTTGTCTTTACCGGAAGCGGTTGAGGCGCACTCATGGAGCATGACATCCTTGACCTTGGCTGCCACTGTCGTCCCCTGGACGGAATGCCATGGCATGACGCGTCCAGACACACAAGGATGCCCTGCTGCTACCCGGGCGCACAGACGACGACCACATGAGATCCAACCAGATGAGTTGATCCCACATGTCGGTACACACCATGTCACCCTGCCATGGGTCGACCGTGCAGGAGCATCAGTCACCGACCCTGCATCGTCCTCTGTCAGCCAGGCTTGCTCAGTTGGTGCTGGCCCGTCCAGCCTTGGTGTGTATGTGCATACACCGTATTATCATGCTGTCACAGCTATGATATCGGTTGAGCCAGGTTGGGGTCTGCATCAGGTGACTAAAGAAGTCCGTCGCTCCGTGCATGGGGTTCCTGAGGGTCTGTTTGACTATGTCGTCCCCCTCTGTCCCCAAAGGTTTAAAGGATACGCGTCCTTTGTCCGAGTTGCCAGTGCGATCCGTCCACACGAAAACCACGGCGGTGTTGCCGTAGTCCTTGACCTCACACATGCCGGTGGCAGATATTTTGCGGCGGTCTTGCCACCACGCTTGGACTATGAGGCATTGGTTGCTTTCATCACACCGCTCACGCATCATAGTGACCACCCGCTCTGCCTACACGTTGGGGCGCGGGCAGACCCCTGGCCCTATAACATGCCCGTTGAGCTAGTAGACGGGGATGTGATTACGGCCTTGCATGGTTTTGATACCCGGGTGTTGCAGGTTTGCGTTGATAGTCTCTTTGAGCCGGGTGCAGAATGGGGTGCCGTTGAACATATGCCCACTGTTGAGTTCACTGCGGGCGTGTGTGCCCTGTACGGCAACACAAGGTACTTCATCCCTCCACATCACCATTATGGAGAGACTGTTATTGAAGCCATCGCGCGGTTTGTTGCCCGCCCTGCTGCAGAGCTCACATACTGCTCCTTTCAGATCGATGATCTAGAGGTGCATGGCGATCATGCTTCACATGCCATCCTTGTCATTGATGCGCCCAACCCTCAAGGGGCCTCTGCCTTACACGCGGCCAGGAGAGATGTCTTCGTGTTCTGTGACCTGCGTCCTTTGGGTTTGAAGCCCAGGTTCATATGCACCCACTGTCACGTCGTGCATCGACCAAGTCTTCTCTCGGCCTTCGACCTGCATGTGCATCCGGCTTATCGGGTTGAGGTTGCAGGAGGGGTGCAACAAGGCGAGGACATCCAGCTGCGCGGTAATGAGTCGCTTCTCTTCTACGCACGCAAGGCACGCAGTGGTGAGATCGCCATGCTAACAAGGGCAGATACTTCAGAGTCAGACAGCTCCTCCAGCTCTTCCAGTCAAGTACGGTCTCGAGAATCCCGTTCTGCCGATTCTCCACCCGCCTGGGATGGTCGGGAAGACGAAGCCGAAGTACGGCTTGAGGTACCTGCCCTAGGTGCGAGTGTACGTCCTCCTGATGAGAGTGCTATTTTGCCGTCCCAGCAAGGGCCTGACCCCATTGTAGAGCGGGTAGCAGCACAGGTTTCCACAGAGCAGGAGGGGTCTGCCCGAACAGGCCTGTCACCCTCCGGTGGGGAGGTCTCTACTCTTCGCTGCCATGCTGCGCAAGATGATGGGAGCATCAGTTCGACGCCCACCGCAGCTGGGCTTCCAGCGCCAGCAGGTGTTTTGCAAGGGCATGCAGCGAGGCCTCAGGTGCCCTTCCACACCGAGCCGCAGGCCTTGGCGGGACCTGCGCCCACCTTGGACGCTCCTCCAGCTGAAGCGGGCTGGATCCCTATCCTCGTTGCTGTCTTCGTCCCGCAATACGTTGCTGAGTTGTTTGAGATCCCACTGTGTCTGCCATGTGGGGTTGAACATGCGCTTGTGCCAGCAGGACACCGGCCGCCTGCGATGTTTGACTTTGCAACCATGCTTCAAAGTAGCAGCGACTGGAGTCTTCGGGCAGCGGTGCCAGGTCTCGGTCAAGCCCCAGGGACCTTTTTCCACATACTCACCGATGGTGGGTCACAGCGCTTTACTGTTGCGCAGGGCAGAAGACCACATTTTCGCAGCGATCTCGTGCGGCAGCTGAGGGCCGACGACGCGGCCCTGACCATCAAGCCTACCCATCCCCGTATTCAAAATCATTTTGATCAGGGATACATTTCGACCCAGGTTTTGGTTGCCACTGAAAGGCTATCACGCCTCCCCTGTCCTCCCGCCCGGACACCCGAAAACCGCTTGATTGTGGTGCTTGACTGTCGTCGCATCCTTCAAGGGTTTGAGTGGAGGCTGCTGGCCAGTGCTGTTGTGCCCCTGCCAGATTTGGAACGTTTCTACCTCCGACTCTGTCCGGCAGGGCGGAGTGTTGCCATATGGGGGGCACCTGTTGAAAATACAGCGGCAGGGCCAATGCTCCGTGTCACTTCTAGGCAGGTTCTTACAGTTGAATATGTGGAAGACGTCCTCATGGATGAACGTACGGATTCCGGGCCCCCTGGGGACGAGGGTGGCTCCTCTGGGCCAGAGTCAGATTCAGCAGGGGGGCCAGATGGCGATACAGGCGGCCCTTCGACTAGACTGCGCAGTCGGTCACCTAGGACCACCGGTAGCGTGCCCTCACCAGGTGGCGCGGCTCCTCCTGACGAACATCTGTTCCCCAGTACTGGCGCAATAGCGGGTGCGGTTACCTCCCCCGATCCTATGCCCACCCCGCTTTGCTTCGGAGTGCTTGCGCCTGATTTTTCAGTTGAGACCGTTGCTCTGCATCTGCAGCTTCCCCAATCTGTAGACACGGTGATTCGAGCAGTCCAGGCTTGTCGCAATCCGGATCTTGCACGTGCTTTCCCGGTCCTTACGCCAGTCACTGTGCAGCCAGATGCTCGGTGGGGCCTTTTGCTGGCCACCCCCCAGTGGTCCGAAGGCGCGGTGTTCATCTGTGTTGACCTTTATGCGTGGCAGCAACGCCTTTTCGTCATGCCGTCCCCCCCTACTGTTTCAGGGGCCTTCCTCCAGGATGCAGCAGACCTAGGGGATCAGGCACAGGTCCACATTTTCGTTGGAGATCAGCGACCAGTGGGGCCGCACGAAGAGGTTACGTTGGACACCGGGTCTGTTGTCCGCATCTGTGCCAGGTCGATGTCACCTCCGGAGGCATGGTCGTTGACAGACATGTTGGCCTCTGATCTGCCTTGGGCCGCTGGCCCGGCTTTTCCAGTTGACCACACGCGCAACACGTACGGTCTTGTCACCACGAGTGGTACTGAGGTGTTTCAGCTGGATCCCAGCCGTTCATGGCACTACCGTGAGGATGCTGCTCGTCTCCTCGACTGCCCACCATCGGAACTTCTTCTTCAGCCAGGCATCCCTCGCCCAGTCAATGTCAGCCAATTGGGCAGAGTATGTCATACTGTTGTTGCTGCCATTGCAGTTGGCAGCCTTTCCCTCAGCAGCCGGCCGATTGTTTGCCTCCTTGACGCAAGACGTGTGTTGAAAGGTTGGATTCCACTTGTCACTCTTGACGGATGGCTTGATACCTTTCCCCCCTTGAGGGCCCTACAGCAAGGCGTCCCAGCACCATGGCGTGTTGCTTTCAGTGGAGTACCAGTCGATCAGCAGTGGCTCCATACCGAAACAGGCTGCATCCTGACTGCCTACTGCTTCCGCGGTCGCTCTGACCTCTATACACTTTCCACACGCACCCCTCCCGATGACGATCTTGACCCGTCCCGAGGTTACGATACTGATCCAGGGAGTTGGGATTGTTGGCTCGGCGACGATCAGCCCCCGTCGCGATCAGAGCCGAGTCGTGGCAGCCCATCGGCTACCGGACCCCTTCTACAGAGCCGTGTCTCACAGCTGTCACCGTCAGCCACAGTCGAAAGATCCTTTGGGGACCATGCATCCAAAAGCAACGTGATGTACATGTGGCAGGAGAGCCTTTCGAACCATGACGCCCACCCTCTGGGCAGGTCTCCTTCTACCTCTGTTTTCCAGGTTGTGCTTGCAGAGTGCATAGCTGGCCTTCTGTACCTTGGGATCCTCTGTGTCACTTGTCACTGCCTCCTTCCACACCTATTCCTGCGATCGGACACCGACAAGGATGGAGGGATGACGTGTCTCACAGTTGCCACGGTTGTCCTCGCGCTTGCAGGCGGGGAATCAGGAGTGCGTCGACGTTCCCTGCACCTTTCTGCTCTGGTGCTCCTGGGCTTCTGTTTGCAAGGCGCAACTGCGGTCGTGACCAGACCCCCGACTTGCAGCGGTCTTGACGACTGTGCTTCTGGCATCGCCTTCAGCCAGGCCCATGCTGCTGCCGTCCGGAGGCTCCCCACTCCGTGCCGTGTGCCACGCTCCTTGCCGTGCGTAGAGGACACAACTCCCGCTCATATGTGTCCCTCTGCCTTGGAGCGCACGGCGTGCAGCCCTGACGGCAATGGATTTGTGACGCTTCTTGAGCAGGCCGTGAAGGACAGTGACGGGTATGCTTTTTACCTGGCTGCGACACTCTTGGAGACACTGTTCGAGCACACGGCTTCCGAGCGCGTCAGGGCAGGAGACTCAAACAGTACTCCTATACAGTCTTCTGTGCTTGCCCTCGACACACTTGTGCCGGCCACTCCCTTCCAGCAGCTTGTACATGGGCTCGGGATCCTGTTACCCACTCCTTTTGGGCCTGTTGAGGATGCACTCGCCTCCGGTCAGGATTGGCTCGACTCTGACCTAAGTGAGCTGCTTGCTGATGCCCAAGTCCCTGCGGAATGGCGTGCGAAGTTTGGTGCCATTGTGGACTGGGAAGCTCGTGCCGCTGAGGCTGTCTTGCTCAGCCTCGAGATTTATACAGATGGCTCCGCCGATGGCGCTGTTGAAGGTCAGTTAGTGGCTCCATGTGCCTGGGCTTTCTCTGTTTGGGCCGTCACTGACTTTGGTCGGTACCTTGTCGGCTGGGCGGCTCATGCTGCCGTGCCGGCCGGCACGCCCTTCTGGGTTGGGGAGCAGCACGAAGATGCCCTTGAGGGTGAGACTCTTGCCTTGGTCTGGGCGCTTGCATGGGTCCTCGACTGTGGACACAGGTTTCGAGTGCCTATGTTGATGCGATACGACGCTGTTGTAGTTGGCGCCGGTGTCTTTGGGGATCAACGACCACCTCAACGACAAGGCGAGGCAGCGCCGAGTCAGCTTGTCAAGCTTGCGGTTGCGTTGCGCCAAAGAGCTACTGTGTGGTACAAGCTTGGACATGAGCATGTTTCCGGACATGCGGGAGTTCTCGGCAATGAGCTCTGTGATCAGCTGTCCAAACGAGCACGCCGACAGAAAGAAGATCCATATGATCGACTTCTCCCTTCATGGCCGGCTCGTCTGCTCAGGCATCCACTGCTGTCGTGGTCATGGATGATGCACCTTTCCAGTTCGCAGTTGCCGGCGCTTTCCGCTTTGGAGGTTGAGGCCCGTCGGTTGCAGACTCAGTCTCGGCCGGTGCCCGCTGCTCCGGGCATGGGCGTTCGTGATGTGCATACTGCTGCCACGGATCTAGCTTTTGCCTTTACAGTTGCCACTTACAACGTCCTCACTATGTTCGATCCGGGTGCTGCTCACGGCCGTAAGACTAGGGCAGGTTCCTTTGGTATGCAGATAGCAGGCAAGCGTGCACTCCTGAAACAACAGATGATCGATAGTGGTGTCTGGGCGCTCGGCCTCCAGGAAACACGACTCCCCACAGATGCTGTGCTCCCCGACAAAGACCTGCTGATGCTTAATGCTGCGGCAGAGGCAAATGGCAGCTATGGATGCTCTTTGTGGTTGAACCTCAAAGTGCCCATTTGCCGGGCCGGCCGGAAGCCTCGTACTCTGCATCGTGACCATGTCGTGGTCACTGGATACTCGCCACGGCATCTACAGGCGCAAATCTGTGCTCCATGGTGTAAGCTTACCATTCTTGTGGCCCATGGACCACGGGTCCTGGGCACAGACTGTACCGCTGCTCGCGACTTCTGGAGCTTGCGCGCAACGGAGCTGGAACAGCGTCCTGACGGCTCTGACGTGATCCTCTTAGTCGATGCTAACAGCAGGCTTGGAGATGTCGAGACGGAAGCTGTCTCTGGACACGATGCGGAGCCGGAAGGTGAGGCAGGTGCCGTCTTTCATGAATTTCTGCTTCGTGTCGGGTGCTGTGTCCCTTCCACTTTTGCTGGGGTCCATACAGGGTCATCTTGGACTTGGATGGCACCCGCGGCTTTCGGGGAAAGCACTCGAAGACGCATTGATTATGTAGGTGTCCCTATTGCATGGCAGTCTTTTGAGCTGCATACTTGGGTCTGGGATCAGCTGGAGTCCATGCAGCTACGGGTTGATCATAGGCCGGTGTGCCTTTCTGTCAGTTTTGGGCGCAAGGCGGCACCAGCCTTCTACCAGCGTGCTTCACGACGGCCGTGCCGGCCGGTTACTCGACCCACGAGAGAGCAGACTCAGCTTTTCATTCAACGGCTGTCTGATGCGCCTAGTATCTCGTGGCAGTCCGGCCCCGATGGCCACTTTGCTGAGCTAGTACCGGATATGGTGCAGGCCTGTGAAGGTCTAAGTCCTAGTCCAGATTCTGGGGCGGTTCAGGCCCATCTTAGTCAGGAAACCCTTGCCCTTGTAAGGGAAAGGGCACAGATCCGGAGCTACTTGCGGTGTGAGAACGTCGAGCTCCGGCGTCGTCGTCTTATCATTGCATTCGCTGCCTTTGTTGCTGGCACCAGATCCGTTCCTCTGACAGCTCATGCCCGGCCTGCAGCGCATGATTGGTTACGGCAAATGGATCACAGCATTGCGGCTGCCGCAGCTAGGCTGAATCGACTTGCCGGGGACCTGCGCCGGGCACTCAAGCTTGATAGGGTTGCCTATCTCCATGGCCTCGTTGAGGAAGTTCAGCTTCAAGACCTTCGAGATCCCCGGCGCTTGTTTGCCGCTGTTCGGCGAGCCTTTCCCAAGGCGAGGTCGGCCCGACGATCGGGTTTTACCCCACTTCCAGCCGTCCTATGTGCGGATGGCAGCTTTGCACGAACGCCGGCAGACCGAGCTGAGCGGTGGCGAGCGCATTTTGCTGAACAGGAGGCTGGGCGCTGCATTGATGCAGAGGATTATGGTGCTTTCTTTGACAACCCGGATATTCCTGTTCTGCCTGCCGGCCCAGTCTTTGACTGGCAGTGTCTGCCTACACTTGGGGATGTTGAGATGCAGGTTGCAGCCATGCATCACAACAAGGCGGCCGGAGCTGATGGGCTTACTGCGGAGGTCTACCGCCTGTCGCCTGCCAATTCCGCCTTGTGTATGTTGCCACTTTTCTTGAAATCCAGTCTTCAGGTTCAAGAGCCAGTCGAGTGGCGAGGAGGTTGCCTTGTTGCGTTGGCCAAGAAGGCCGCTGCGGCTTTGCGGTGTGAAAATTTTCGTTCCATCTTGATGGCCAGCACAATGGGCAAGTTGTATCATCGGGTTCTACGCGCTAAGCTGCTGCCGAGCCTGGACTCCTTCAAAGGCCCATTGCAGGCCGGCACTTCTCGTGGTGTCGGTGTGGACACTGTTGCATTGATGGTCCGTGCCTTCATGGGGTTCTTTGTCCAAAAGGCCAATACAGCTGCAGTTACCTTTTATGATGTCAAAGCGGCGTACTATCGCATGCTGAGACACACCTTGGTCCCCACCCTCTCCGATGACAGGCCGCTCTTGGCACTTATCCATCGCCTCGGCCTGCCGCCAGCTGCTGTCTGCGAACTGCAGCGACACTTGTCAAATCTCGCTCTTTTGCCGGCGGCGGGGGTGGGACAACATGCCACGGCTCTGGTGGCAGACCTTTTCCGCGGCACGTGGTTCAGACTCGATAAATCGAGCGTGCTCACGGTTACCTCCCGAGGTAGCCGGCCCGGTGACCCACTTGCTGATTTGCTATTCGGCTTCAGTCTGGCGGGATACCTTCATGCCATCGATCAGGCGCTTGATCAAAAGGGTTTGAGCACGCATATTCCTGCCTGCGGCCAGCGGGCGGAGTGGTATGAACCACCCACCGACAGCCGTATCAACCATGTTGCGTGGGCTGACGATTATGCGAACATGCAAAAGGCCTCCTCCGAGCCTGCTCTACATGATGCCATTGTTGCAGCCGCAACGGTACACTTGGAGCTCGCCACGGCTGTTGGTGTTGAGCTCACCTTTGCAGTCGATAAGTCTGCGGTTCTCCTGCCTAGCATGTGCGACAGGTCTGCTGCTCAGCCCTCTCCTCTCAATCCAAAGGGGCTACCTGGTTATGCCCTGCGGGATACTCTCTCCGGCCGAGAGCACTTCCTTCCCGTTGTAGATGCCTACCGGCATCTAGGGGGTATTGTCACAGCGAACTGTGCCTCTGCCACCGAGATTGCATTTCGGTACGCACAGGCCTGCTCTGTGCTGCGTCCCCTTCGGAAACAGCTGTTCAGTTCGGCCAGCGTGCCACTCACGCTCCGCATTCATCTGCTTCGCTCGCTTGTTCTATCCCGCTTTGTCTTCGCCAGTTCCATTACTGACTTGACTTGTGCGGTGCATCGTAGGACGTGGTGCAAGCATTATGTGAGTTTGTGGCGGGCTCTGTACCGACGTCGGGAGAAGGATGAACACGTGCACAGTTACAGTGTCCTCCTCCATGCTGGGGCACCATCCCCGCTCCTTGCACTAGCCATGGCTCGTGCGGTGTTTTTACGGCGACTCTTCGCCACAGGCCCCGCCCAGCTCATGCACATGCTTTTCGTGCACTGGCAACAGCGGCCAGCGGCATCCTGGCTTTCCATGTTGGCACTTGATATACGTGCTGTCGCGGCCTACAGCGATGCTGCAGCGGTGCTACTGGTCATGCCATGCCCTATCACCAGCCTGCTGGAATCTTTCAGAGATGACGGGGCCTGGTGGCCACAACAGGTTCGTAAGGCGGTCAAGGGCTTCGGACAGGACCTGTTACAATGGAGCCGGCAGCCTGCGGTCGTGCCGCCGCCTTTGGAACCGAGGGTGCAGGACTTGCCTTTCCGCTGCCGTTGGTGTGAGGCTTCTTTCCGGCTCCACAAACATGTTGCGGTGCACGAAGCTCGTGCCCATGGGTCGCTGTCCCCGTCTCGTCATTTCGCACCGATGCCTTACTGCCTGGCCTGCCACAAATGGCTGCATTCGGTCGTCCGAGTACAGTACCACCTCCGGCAGCATGCTGACTGCCTTCTCCGTTGTGCCCTGGTTCTTCCGCCCATGGACTTGATTGGGGTTCACGAGGCCGAGGCCTATGATAAAGCACAGGAGAAGGCTCGAAAGAGAGGGGCTTGGCAGCAGCATGTGGCGGCGCGGCCACCACTGCAATGTGCCGGACCACGCCTCCCGTCCTATGAGGAGGCCCTGGCAGGCTTGCCAGAATCCGAGATCACGCTCCAGCGTATCAAAGCCTTGTACCGTCCAGCACAGCAGGTCCAGGCATGGATACACGGTTCGGTCTCGCGACGTGCCAAAGAGGGCCCTAGAACGGGCACCAACGAATTCTGGCTGGCCCGCCCCAACACCATGTTTCACACAGAGAATTCAGTTGCGTAGATTTTTGAGACGCGCCCGAATAGGGCTCTGGAGTCTGCACAGGAATACCAGGAAACCCTTAGGTTCTAAGGACCCAAATTTTAAGGGTTTTGGGGCCCAAAGACCATACTACCCAAACCCAAATTCGAAGCCCTCCGAGCCTGATCCCTAAACCTTATAAACCCGAAACTATGGGAGTTTCCGAAAATTGGGGGGGTACCTTATTTTGGGGTCCTTAGAATAAGGATCCTTCTACTTACTGTACTATATGAGGGTCCCCTATTTTCGGAAATTCCCGTATAAACCCTAAAGCCTACACATTGACATTAACGCTCATGCCCAAGGCTTAGGGTGCCATCTGAGCCATCTTTCGTTGCGGGTCACCCTAGACAAACCTCATGTGGGCCTCGAAAACTAGGATGATAGGGTTTCGATAAGCGTTCGGGTTTTGGGTTCAGGGTCTAACGAAACGACCACAGCCGGTATCACATGACCGCATCAGCTAGCCCGAAAGTTGTCAGTCTGGATGTATAGCAACTGCGCTGGCTTCAGCGATTAGGCAACCGGTGTTTAGTGTTTGGAAGGTACATTGTGAAGCTCTGAACATCAAAACCATAAATCCTGAACCTCAACCCTGAACCCTCTACGTTCGATGCCCTTTCACCTGCCGCACCTAAGGCTATCAACATGGGAGTTTCCGAAAATAGGGGACCCTAATATAGTACCTTAAATAGTAGGATCCTTATTATAAGGACCCCCATATAAGGTACCCCTATTTTCGGAAACTCCCACATCTCAATGCTGAGCGCAGAGCTTGGGTTGGCTGCCGCCCCAAGCCTCGAAAGCTGGCGCCGTGCACCCAACGCGGTTAGAGTTCCCCTAAGGGTCCATGTACTCATATAGTATATACATTGGCCTTAAAGTACTCACTATATAGGTACATTGGGCCCAAAGTATATACTATTTGGGCACATGGACCCTTAGGGTTCAGGGTTTAGGGAGAGGTAAAGGGCTTAGGGGTTTAAGGATTCAGTGTTCATGTGTTTAGAGAGCAGGGTTATATAAAGGGAGGTGAGGCATGTGCTATAGGCTGCTAAGTGGTGGTACGGTTGATGATATAGATCCTGCATTACGCATAATAAGGAACACATGGGAATTATGGTAATTTCCTTGTTATGGTACCTAAACCCTAAACCCTAAAACCGTATCCCCAAAAGAAGGGCCCCAGAAAAGCTCGTTGAACTCACCAAATTTCCCAAGGACCCTGTCTTGCACTCACGAAAAGCCTCAAACAAGCCCTACTTCGCATAGTTTTTGTGCTGAAATTATAGAAGGCCTCTACTCTACGGGGATATCAGTACTGAAACTTGCGGCCCTGTAGAAACCTCAAAGCTTTGAACCTCTGAACCCTAAACCTGTACTTGGAGCCGTTTGTCGCCCGCCGGCTGCGTCGAAAATCCATGACATCTTGCGCTGCGGTGTCTCTGTAAGGGGGCCTCGTATCTAGGGCTCTCGGAAACTCCATGTACTAAGATCCCAAGGGCCATGACCCCGTTACAAACAAACATACTTACTTGCTTACTTTACTTGTCCTTTCTTGGGCTGGCTTTGCTTCATCCTGAATACTCATACTCTATTGCGAACTGCCAGACACCTGCCAATGTTCGGGAAACCTGTTCCACGCCCTTTACATGATGGATTAACTCGGCTGTGCCGCTAACACCTCAGCAAACGAGTGAAAGTAATGGTATTGCCGGGGAAGCTATACACAAAGAAGCTGAAGAAGGAGACTGCCTCTTCCAGCCATCGCACGGCATGCCACTAAGGCATTCCTACTGGAAAGTTAAAACCTGTCTTGCCGGAGCCCTCATTGATTGCAGAAAGCTTAACGAAGAATCGCATATTCAAGCCTGCCAGTCGTACTGTCTGCGGGCCCTCCACATGCAAAACGACAACCACAACAAAACTATTTTCCAATAACCTATTGGATGGGGAGCTCCGGCGCGGGCAGGGCCCAAGACAAGACAGCAGGAGCGACCAAGCGTCACTCCTCCCCCCTACCCTAAACCCTGAACCCTACACCCTACTCAGTCCATGCATCCATCGGCGAAGGGAGCTTTAGCTGCCTCCAGGCTGCGAAGCAGTTTGAGCAGGGGGCCTTTAATTTTTAGGGTGTAGGGTTAACTCTTAAAGAACCCTTAAAGGGACCCTTATATTATAGGACCCTTATGGTACCCTTATAGAACTCTTTAAGGTTAAGCCCAAATACTGAAACCCTCAAACCCTAGAGCCTAAAAGGGCCAAAAACCTAAGACCTAAGCCCTCAAACTGTCGAGCCTGAAACCCATTTCCCCCAACTTGGGTCTTTTTTAAGCTCTTACAGTGAACCCCAGATAGTTGGAACATGGGTTTAGGAGGATGGGTGCTACGATCCCTTATGAATAGTTTACCTTTAAGGCATGAGGATACTAATGTTCCAACTTTCTGGCTTCTGGGGTACACGCCGTTAAAAGCCTCGGATTTAATACTTAGGGTTCCGGGTTTGGGGCTTTAGGGTCGAGTCTAGGACAGAGTCTAGGATGTTGGCTTTACCTGGGCCCGAGAGAACCTACTTTTTTGAGGACATATATGTATATATATATATATATATATATATAGATATACAAATAGACAAGGAAATCATAATGAGGAACCCAACAGAGGGTTCCGGTAGGTTCTAGCGGATTCTAGCGGTTTGGTGGTGGTGGGGGGGGGGATGGGGGCCTAATATAGAACCGTAAATAGTAGGATCCTTATTACAAGGACCCCAAAGTAAGGTACCCCTAATTGGTGTACGGTGTAGGGTTCAGGGGTTTAGGGCTTCAGTGGGTTCAGGGTTGGGGCTTCATGGTTTCAGCTCTTCGATCGGGTCTCCACCCCTGAACACGGAAAGCCCCACCTCCAACCCCCCAAAAAAGGCCCCCCAAAAGCCATCCCTCAAACCCTAACCCTGACCTTAACCCTGAATAACCTACCTTTTGGGGGTTCCTTATTATGATTTCCTTATATAGGTCCGTGAAAATGAAGGTTATTCAGGGTTAAGGAAGGCTCCACGTGCCCGTGTGGTATATACTTAGCACCCATATGGGGTTCCCCCTTTCAGCCTAACTATGTACTGGTTTGGTACCTGTCATAATCATGGACCCGTTGCCTAACCCTATATATTCCTACTCTCAATACGACATCCTATAGTTTGGGGAATCCAAACATCGTCCTAGTTTTGATGACCACCGATATTGTACAGTGAACCCAGAAAGTTGGAACCTGGATATAGGAAGATTCATGCTGGGATTCCCTATACTTGACCTTCAGTGCATGCGGATAAGGATGTTCCCACTTTCCGGCTTCTACTACAAGAAGCCTGAATGCCGAAACCCTGCAAACCCGAAACCCTAAACCCCATAAACTCGAAGAAACCCGAAGGACACTTAAGGGCACATGGAGCCTTAGGGTAAATGCTAAAGAGTCTCAAAGCCTGGACTCCTGCCCAACATCTAAACCAAGAGAACCCCCCCTGGCGCCCTGGGATTCTTAGAATAGGGTTCCCTTAAGTAACGGGTTCCCTTTGACGGGTTGAACCTGGGCTAGTATAGGAGTGGAAGAAATACGAGGCCTTCACGACTAGAATAGGAAACGGCCCTGGCGCCTCCTGCGCCGGGAGCGCCCATCGACTCTCCTGACAGAGGAGTTCAGAGCACAGGCGTTGTGACCGAAACGGTGGGTGCAGGCTTTAAGGTTTATAAGGTGTAGGGTTTAAGGTTTAGGGTTCAGGGTTCAGCGCTTAACGTTCAGGATGGATCGGGTTGCGGGTCCAAAATTACAAACCCGCAGAAGGCTACCGACCGCCAGAATCCAGCTGGCTCTCGGGTATTGGGGCTCCCTTTTGAGGTATTTTGCGAAAGGAAACCAGTAGCTCGCAAAATCGGCTCCGATGCTGCAGGGTGAGCAGAACATTCAGCGCAGGCCAGCTTTGGGGCGGAGACGAGATGGCGTTAAACCCTCAAGCCTCAAAACCCAGTGCCTATGCCACCCACACACCTGGAAATATGGACCTGCGAGCATGCTTCATAGGGTGTATACACACAAACAGGATGCCTAATATTAGGATGTAAGGAACCATCCACGTTCGAATGCATATTGCATGATCTCGATACCTGCAATGTATAGTTGCAACCCGCCACAAAAAACCCGAAGACTTGCATGAGTCCTATACAGCAACACCCTTCATTGGTTCATCTACAGGCAGCATTGGCAGACTCAGGTAACTTCCGGACTTCGTTTTAAACGAATCATGCTATGGGGTATGCTGTAATAACGTGAATTAAAACCAGCTATAATGAGGTGACTCATGCTACCCGTTCCACATACACTACAATCGAGCTTCTAAGGCCTAAAACTAAACCATGAACTGTAATCACTGTAATTACACCTGAATAAAACATCCTGAAAACCTAAAGCCTAAATTTCTGGCCTACACCCTGAACCCCTCAACTCGATCGGAGGGCCTTTGCGCTCAATGACGTACTTCGCATGACCCTGCGTCCGAAGGAGCGTGGGTTGAGTGTAGAGGGTTTAGGGTTTAGGGTTTAGGATTTAGGATTTAGGGTTTAGGGTTTAGAATCTGGTTTTAGGGTTTACAGACTAGAGGTTTAGAGTTTAGGGATTGAGGGTTTGGGGTTTGGGCATGTAGGGGTTCAGGCTGCAGGTTGTAGGGTTTTGGGCAGTTTGGGTTTATGGGACATTGTTTACGGTTCCGCCATTCCAGGACCCCCCAAGGGCCCTTGAATAGAGCCCTTTGAATAGTGGGTATTTGGTGTTTTTTTTGGTCTAGGTCCCTATTAAATGTTTATGCTTCTGTTTCTGTTGGGTCCCTAAGTTTAGAGGCTACTTGGAGGCTCATGGGTAGTTGTAACTGAGATTATGAGTAGGGTTACTACACTTATAACCCATATTATAGGGGACTTATAACCCCACTTATAACTAAACCCTAAACCTTAAACCCTTTGTACCCCTACAGGAACCCTATAACCCCACTTATAACTATGCCCATGAACCTCCAAGTAGAGTTCAGCGCAGAAGAGCGTAGGATTGATAGGCCGGGTGCTCCCATCGTTTGGGGAGGTCGCGGCTACTGTGATGCTTTCCCCAAAGGGTTAGGGTTTGGGATTTAGGGTTTGGGGTTTAGGGTTTAAGGGGTTTAGGGTTTACGGTTTGGGGTTTAGGGTTGACGGGGTTTATGGGGTTTAGGGTTTGGGCTCCATGTACCAATATAGTGATTCGTTTAGGCTGTTAGCAGGTATTTGGGGTCCAAAATTCCATACCACATTGTTACTTGGACCCTTTGGGTTATCATGACTGGAAAAACCACAGGAGTGTGGAGCATGTAGTCACAAGCACGTTGTGGCGCAGGTAACAACAGCACCGCGAGTCTACAGGCAGCACCCGCCATGCACAAAACAGCGACTCCTCATAAATGGGAGTTTCATAAACATCGAGACTTCATGAATGCCATGGATAGTGGGATCCTCGCTACAAGGACTCTCAATCAAAGAAGACGCCACCCCCCCAAAAAAAAATACTCTTGTCAGGTATAACCAACAATGGCGTCTTTGGGCTGCGGTGTAAAGGGTTCTTGGCGTTCTTGAAGAAAGGTCTCTCTAGGGTTGAGGATGCAACCCAAGGGTTTAGGGTTTAGGGGTTTAGGGTTAGGGCCCAAAGTTCAGGGCAAACAGTGAGACGAGCCTCCAGCCTAAGAGTTGGAAAGTTTCGGGACTGATACCCGCAGTAAGTAAGCACCTCACATCAGACCAAATCAATACTGCCAAAGCAAAAGCCTCCCCGAACATCCATGCTCAAGTAGGTCTCCAGTGCCAGTGTTGTGTCGTGCGCATGTTTGTGAAGGCATCACTGGCCTGGTTCGTTGCGTAAGAGATGATGTCCGCAATCTGCACATGCCTCAAAGCATCTGGAACATGGAGCACTAAATGTGAAGTGGTCGAAAAGCTTTCACATTATTCACTCAGGTTCATGTATGGGCCGGTAACGGTTTCCTTAAGCATCTTCAACCCAGTTAAACTACAAACAGAGCTCACACCAACATCCTATTCTGAATGCTCGGGCCCTTCTCCGAAACCCTGGTAATAACTTGTAGAAGAGGCCCCTGGTGTCCTGGTGATACCCTTCCCCAAGTGTCCAAGTATCGAATAATCATATACTCTCCAAAATCCTAACCTACATAACTACTATCCTAAATCCGAGTACCTCATTATTGGGTCCGTTGGACCCTTAGGGCTTTCAAGAGACCTTACGGAGACCTGTTTAATGCTAAACACCCCTAAGCGAGACACCGAACTGGTGCGAGCGGGAGTCTCTGCAGAGCCTCTGCAGCTCAGGCATAGTAGAGGAAACCTAGGGTTCCTTTAAAGGGGTCTGTCTATAAGGGTTACTATAAGGGGATCTATAACGCTACTAGAATATGCGAAGAGCTATAGTAAAAGCTTAAAAGTTGGAAACCCAATAGCCTCAATCCTTAAGAGGAAGGTATAGGGAATCCCAGCACTATTTGGCGTTAATCCGGTTTCCAACTTTATCGGGTTTACTGTATAGTATCCTTATGGGAGGGGGCCCCAAGGGGGATAGGTAACCTACTAATCCCTAGTTCTCTCTAGCGCTCCCGAAGGTACCCTTAAGGTTTTTGCAGGATCCCTTGTACCCTCCCTGCTTGAACCACCCTCCCCTGAGGACCCTATAACCTACAGTTTAGGCTTTAGGGATTTCAAAAGTTTTGGGTAGAGGGGATTAGGGTGTAGGAACCAAATCGTAAACCCAACCAGGCAACCCAAATCCCCGCAACCCTATAACCTTATACAGAAACATAGAAATGGTTTAGGGTTTAGGGGAAAGGTCCAACAATGGCATCGCTTAAGCTGGAGCAGATTGCCCGAAACGTCAAGACCCGTAATTATTGAGTTCCCCGGCCCGAAAACGGTTTTGGGGTACAGGGTTTATAGGTGTTGGGGTTAGAAATTCAGCTGAGGTACCTCAACCCTGAACCCTAAACAATCACCGAGACAGTCCGTAGAGCCTAAACCCAGAACTACCCAAGTCGAAGCCCAGGAGTCCTTAACATGAAAACCCTCTCAGCCCCATTAACCCTAAACCCCAAAAGCTAAAATGTAAACCCCAAATCCCAGACTCGAAACACAAAAGCTTCAAAGCCCTGCACATGCAGCCCTATATCCTTATGGATCCTGAAATACTGAATCGCCTAAACCCTAATTCCTAAACCCCAGAACCAAACCTGGGTCGGGTGGTCGCGTAGATGATCTGATCCGCCACATCCTCTGCAAGCAAGGGTAGGATGTTCTCGTAGACCTCGCCATGGCTTGTAGCTGCTTGACGGGTTTGGGGGTTCTTGGGTTCAGGTCTTGAGGTGTAGGGTTGTATTTGGTTTAGGGTTTTAGCCTGCAGGGTGACTTTTGTGTTACCGAGTGTTAAAAGCTTCGAGGATATTGGACCTTTAAATCCTTATCGTAGACCTGGTAAATTATCATGGGCAGGCAAGGCCCTGCCCGGAGTTTAGGGTAATATGGGGGCATTAGTCGTTGGAATAGGGTTTTGGGGAACGTTATACTAAAAATAAATCAGAAACTCCCAAACTAATATAGATAATGCTTAAGAGCCCTATACTTTCTAGTGGTCTGGGGTTCAGGGTTCAGTGGTTCCGGCTTAAGAGCTCTATCCTAAATCCCCCCAAATCGGGCAGTACAAAAGAAGATGATTAAGCCCTGAACCCAAGTCCCTTGAGGATTGGTTCAAAATGCTGGAATCTGTTGGAACACAACTTCCACTTGGAGGGTCGTCAACTTTAAGGTCTGCCTTAACACCAAAACCCCTGAACCCTGACCTTGCACAGGGGGTCTGGCACATCTTGATAGGTGCACAAGCCCTAAGCAATAGACCCTGAGTCCTAAACCCCAAACACCCCTAAACCCCCAGCCCTGAACCCCGTGGCCCTAAGCCCTTAAGTCTTATACCCTGGACCCTAAACCTTAGACCCTAAACCCTAGACCCTAAACCTCAGACCCCAAACCGTAGACCCTAAACTAAACCATCGTCGCGGGCTCTGGCCTTGGCGGCCTTGGATTCATCGCCCTTGAACCGGACCTTCGAGAAGTCGGTTTCCTGGCATTTCTTGGGGAGACCTTTGGGCTCCTTCTCGGCTTATAAACGAAGTTGAACTTAAGGTAACATATCAGGAATCTATACTGTAGAATTAAATATGGTTATCTATAATTTTAGCTGCCATTTTTGGAAACCATAATATTATTTAAGAGGCTTTGGGTTCAGTTTTTAGGGTTTAGGGCTTGAGGTTTGATGGGCTTCAAATTTGGGGTCCTGCAAGGTTTTAGAGTCTAGGATTCCTTCAACGGAGTTCGAGAAAAAGGTGGTCCTAGAAGGGTTCTACAAGGTGGTTTAGAGTGTCAGGGTTTTGAAGTTTTAGGCTTCAGGGCTCAGGGTTTAGAGCTTGATGCTGCTCGCAAGCCGGGGGCAGGCGTTCAGAGTTTAGTAGCAAGGGTTTGTGTTTAGGGCTTCGGATGTGGGGTGCTTGTGTTTTGGGTTGCGAATGTTTCGGTTTGAAGTCAGGTAGGGTTGAAGGTTGAGGCTCGGGTTTTGGGGTCGAAGGTTGTCGTGCTTCATGTTTAGAGCATTGGGCCCTTAGACGTCGGAACGGTTTAGGGTTTAGGGTTTAGGGTTTTGGGTTTAGGGCATATCAAACATCCCAAACCTCTGCAGACCACCTAGCCACAAGTACCCTCTGGTATACCCCGAATACTCACTACTAAGGGCCATCAGGGCTCTATTAACGGGCCCTTGGTGGTCCTAGTACCAAACACCCCAAACCTTTGCAGATCTCGAACCCTTGTCAAGCGGTTGACCCCAGGGCTTCTAATGTAGGCTCCTTAAAAATTAGAATGGGGGTTGGGTTCCTTTAGAGTTTACATATAAGAACCATAAGGAATAATGCTGGAAATGACTCAAAAGTAGGCTTTTACTGATGTTTGAGCCAATACCCTTCATCCTTAGACACCCGAAACATCAACACAGCCTGCCAGTTTCGGGTTTCAACCCTCTGCGAGTTGTTAACAGTCTGTTAACATAATGGATGCAGAACTTGCCGAAGTGTCGGGTTGCACACAGTCTTGCTGAAGCTTAAAGGCTTAAACCGTCGTTGAAGCCAGGTAGAATACAGCTAGCCATAAATTTAGTGAAGCATGTGAACGTAAGTAGTCTATACTAGTACAAACAAATGCATAAATGAATTGATGCATATGGGTAAACACATAACTAGATAAATATATACTGTATCACTCAACCAGTCCATTGGTAACAAAGGCTATAACTAGCTACTTGACAAACTAACAAGTAGAAGAACTAGCAAACTAACCACCAAACACACAAACAAACAACCAACCAAACAAACACACAGACAAACGAACAAGCTAACTAACTAACTGGCCAACTAACTAACTAACTAACTAACTAACTAACTAACTAGAGAATTATGTACCTGTACAAAACATGATATACTCCCGTATGAGGCCTGTGATATAATCTGATCTACGATCATACAAAACAATATGACAAACACACTGTAATACAGTATTGCAAAAGTTGACAGAAACATACATATATACACACACACAAAACATACACACATATGTGCACACACATGAACACCTCTACACGTACATATATATATATATATATATATATGTCCATACATGTAAATGTACATGTACATGTGCACATACACATGCATATACACACACTGTGTGTGTGTGTATATGCATGTGTATGTGTGTGACACACATGCAAACATGCAGCATACATGCAACTCGAGCCAAGCTTCAACCATTCCAGGGCTGATCGCTGTCACCCTGTCAGCCAAACATCTCAGTGTCTAGTGTGCAGCTTGCGGGGTTTCAAACAAGTTTTCGCTGCCGTCATCATCAACGTCAAGAACATAGGCGCAATTACCATATTGATCAACGTCTTCATCTTCTGCCTGCGCCTAGCATCACCATCAAGTCAGAAACATCAATGAACACCAAATGCCTGATATCTTGATCCCCCGCATCGTCATGATCATCCTCGTGGCTTTCATCACCACCATCATCCAATCAACAACAACACCAATGCCAATGTAAACATCAGCGTCAACATCGTCCTCACCTTCACGATTGACGCGCTCATCGTCACTGCCTTCTCACGACATCCAACCAACCGGCAGTGGGGATTTTACAGGCTAAACCTTGAATTTAGGGTGCTGGGTGTCAACAACCCTCAAGCAAACGACCGGCGGAGGCCTTGAGTCTTCAAGCTTGTAAGGAACATTGTTTAGGGTTAGGGCTTAGGGTGTAGGGCTTAGGCTTGAGGGTTCAGGGCTTGGGGCCTGGAGTGGCCATCGGCGTAAGCTTCGGCTATTGGACTGCGCACAGACAGAACGCACAATTGAAAGCCCAGTCACGGATGCTTATGGGGGTTTAGGGGTTTGGGAGTTGAGGGCCTTAGGGTTTGTAGGGATTGAAAAAGCACAGCTTTCACCAAACGCACCCTATTCCTATTCCCTTGCGCAGGCCCCTCGAAACCGAAAAGGGCAGCAGTCGATAAGCCTTGCCTGCCTGCCCATACACCACCCCTAAACACTGAATCTAATAACTAATAGAGTGGTGAATCTCAAACGCCCTGAAATCTACACTCATATACCAAAAGCTTCTTGCTTAAAGCCTTCAACGAATCCTCACGAACCTCTTCCGTTTTTCGTTTCTTCCCTGGGTTAGCCTCGTTTTCTATTAAGGATCCCACACAGTCACGAAAACGAGGATACGAGAAAGCCCCCGAGCCCCTCAACCCTTACCTGGAGCCCAAAATCATGTAGAATCATTGCCTTTTTATAGGTCTTGGGCCATTATTTTACATACTTTTGGGGGGTGGGTTTAGGTACAGAACCCGTATAGAACCCTTCTTGACCTCTTCTAGAAACCTTGTATAATAAACCCATAAAGTTGGAAACCTGATTAAGGCCAAATAGTGCTGGGATTACCTATACATTACTCTTAAGGATTGAAGCTATTGGGTTCCCAAACTTTGGGCTTCTACTATAGCTCTTCGCATATTCTAGTAGCCTTATAGATCCCCTTCTAGTAACCCTTATAGACAGACCCCCTTTAAAGGAACCCTAGGAAACCTGCTGTATTTACAATAGCACCCTCGAACCTTTACAGGTGCTTGGAGGGTCGGGGGACTTAGTAAGTAGGTAGTAAGTAGAGTTAGAAGTACCCTAAAAGGGACCCTAATTGGGGTTATGGTACTTATAATTCCCTAAAATAACCAGTTACTAAGTCCCACGACCCTCCAAGCGGGCCCAAGCCCGGGTGGCCTGATAGGTGTGCCCGCCAAGTCATGGCGGGTGGCGATGGTGAACCTTGATGCAGATGTCATGTAGGGTTTAGGGTATAGGGGGGTTTAGGGATTTAGGGATTAGGGATTAAGGTTTTAGGGGTTTAGGGATTAGGGATTAAGGTTTTGGGGGTTTAGGGGTTCAGGGGCTCAGGGTTTAAAGGTTTAGGGGTTTAGGGGCTTAGGGGTTGGTGCTTAGGGGGGTTTAGGGGTTTAGGGTTGGGGGTTTAGGGGTTTAGGGTTAAGGGCGGGTTTAGGGTTCGGGCAGAGCTCTGAGTTAAACAACAACCGACCCTGAGCTAGGGGTTTAGCTCTGAAGCGGCTTAGACATCCCTAAGGGTCCATGTACTCATATAGTATAACATTGACCTTAATGTAGTCCCTATATAGGTACATTGGGGCCCATGTATCTCTATATGGGTACATGGACCCTTAGGGCATTATAGGGGCCCTCAAAGAAAGTGGGGCTATGAGGCCTACGTGAAAGGAGAAGTCTCGGGGCTCTATTCGGGGTTCAGGGTTTTCGGGAATGGCCCTAGTCCTCTAGTTCATAGCCACGAAGCCACGCTTCCTTCACAGGAATCATAGTCGGATCCTTTTCTTACTCCTTATTAAGAATGGGAGGGAGGGAGGGAGGGAGGGCGGGGCACTGGCCAGGGGCCTACATTCCGCAAGCGCAGCATCGGACATCTCTGACTTGGGGTTGGAGGTTTGGCCAAACGACCCAATTAATCCAATGCTTCGTCCCAAGAGCTCGAGGGTTTTTAGTGTTGAGGGAGTGGAGGGCTTAGGCTTTACTTGAACCCTCTAAAATTCTCTGTTCACGGGTTTCTTATTATGAGCTCCTTGTTTGAGTCCATAAAAAGGTAGGGGATGTGGTGTTGAGATAGTAGGGTTATGTAGGCTGTAGAGTTCCGGGTTGGAGGGGTTGAGATCAAAAGCAGACGGGAGTGGACCTGTCACGATCTGACGAAACAGCAGCTTGTAGTCTTGACTCAGCGGAAAGATAGCACACACGATCATGTGAAAGGCAACCTCGCCTCAAAACACGTTGCAGAACAATCCTAAACTCCCAAACGTAAAACACGCCAAACTCGCAACACGAAGAATAACAACAAACCTAAGGCCTAAACCAACCGTTCATTACATGCCTACATGACATGAGCCCCACACCCTAAACCCGAACTAACTAAACCCTACACACCCCGAAAACCCGGCTATCCTGCAGGCAAAGCCGCGCATTCACTGCATGCTTCGTGGCACAGTAGGCAGAGCCTCCGACATAGGCTTCATGACCTGCCCAGAGAGCCCTATGGGTGATTGTCAATCTTGGGGTTCCTTTTGGGGTTCTTATTATAAGAGGGCACCTAATATTAAGGGTACCCCAAAAGGGGCCATAATTCTGACAACCACCCGTACAGACATGCATGCCTCCCGTCTAGGGTTTAGGGCGTTGGGTTTAGGGATTAGGACATGTGGTTATAATTAAGATGGAGCTGATATATCCCCCCAGAGGGCGCAATACCCCGGCTCGGAAAACATAATACTAAGGCCCCTACAATATATTACTATATTACGATATACTCCATAGCAGAACACCAACAAGACTTTAAACGATGCCCGAAACGGACCCTGTGGTTGAGGGCTGCATCTTTACAGGGATTTATACTGGTTGTGGGTGTAGGGTTTAGGGTTTAGGGTTTAGGGTTTAGGGTTTAGGGCTTAGGGTTTAGGGTTTAGGGTTGTGGGTGTAGGGTTTAGGGTTTAGGGGCTTAGGGTTTAAGCGAGCGCATCTTCTCGGCTTCGACTCCTTTTCCTCACGCTCAAGAAACACTCTTGCTTGGCCAGCCACTTTCCAATCGTGCAGGTGCTTGCCGATGGCTTCTGCTTCGGTGCAAGAATCGTGGACAAGGTGGAACAAGATCTTGACTTTGCCCTGCTTGTAATGGCCTGACAGAGCTGTCAAACTATAGAGTGCGGACGACTTTCAATGCAGCCGCGACATTTGTACGCTGCCATCAACGCCTTCTGGCAAAGGGAGCACCAAACCCTAAACCCTAAAACCCTAAACCCCCCAACAGACCACGGGGTGCTTGGCGCACACCGCTTCGCGATTTAAATTGGATTTGTTGGGCGCCGCAGGGGTCTGGGATTTAATATAGGGGCCTTGATAATTAGAATAGGGGTTCCTTGAAAGGGATCCTGAAAAGGGTTCGAAAAGGAATCTACAGTAGGGTACTAAAATTTATAGGGGCCTTGACAATTGGAATAGGGGTTTTGGGGCCCATTATACTATAGCAAAACAAGGAGCCCCCAAAATAGAATTGGTAATTGTTCAGGCCCCTATAGTATCTTGTTGTTCGTGGCCATACGTTGCTAAAAAGAAGCCGAGAGTTGACCTTTGCACTCGCAGGCAACCCCGACAAGCTCAGCTCTTAACGTCCGGAAACCCTCAACCCTAAGACCCTGAACCCTAAACACTAAACCCCTAAACTCCACTCAGCAACCCTCTTTCGCTCCCCAGCTCTAAACCTCAAACTGTTCTTGCGAAACCATGATCACCAAATTCATTCAAGGCACAATTTCAAGCGTTCCTTAAAGGGTTCAATAACGGGTTCCATGCAGGCATGCAGGATGACCGGGGTTAGTTAGTAACGAGGGTTATCCACAGGGTGATGTACTTAAAGAATACCGACAGCACCTATTAAATTAAGGTGCTTGCAATCTTTCGATACTGAGCCACGGAAAGCCGTAAGGGCCGCAACACTCTTATAATACCCTTATCGAACCATACACAGCCCTGCAGCCTTAGATGCTAAGTCCCACGGTCCTCAAAGTGATCTGGAGTCAGGAACTTAGAGAGGCTGCAAAGAAACCCTTACTTGCAGCATATGCCCTGTAGGGTACTAGGGTTTGGGGTTTAAGGTATTGGGGTTAAGGCGGTTGAGGGGGCTTACCGTCCAAGTCATGTTCAGATTCCCTCCATGATTTGTTGCGCAGACTCTAAGCCACACCCTGCAGCCTGAACCTTAAACCCTAAACTAAACCCTGAAACATAAATCCTAAACCCTCCCGTGACCCTCGCAAGAGAGTGCCACCCCTGCCTGCAACGGATGAGATGTTGACGATGTGCCCTTGACCTGCCGGTGCTCGAGTTGGCGGAGTGAAGGGTCTAGGGGCTTAGGGTTTAGAGGTTTAGGGTTTAGGGTTTGGGGGTTTGGGGTTAGGGTTTAGGGGTTAGGGTTTAGGGGTTTAGGGTTTAGGGGTTTAGGGTTTAGGGTTGGCGGACAGAATGGAGGGTTTAGGGTTGAGGGGTGGGCCTGATTGACTGGAGCCTCAGCAATTGGCAAAGCTGTTCTGTTTAATGCTGACGATTGAGCCCGTGGAACCCCCCACCGCAGGGTCCTCCCCAATTCCCATAATTCTTGCCCAGGTCCTGTTCGGAACAACCCTACTTACAGGCTCATGGGACTTAGTAAGTAAGGTTACAAGTAGGTTTTAATTTGGAGAACCCCAGTTAGGCGACCGAGAAACCCAATTATAACCAACTTACCAAGTCCCATGATCCTTTTAAGTACAGCGTTACTAGACCGCACACCGTCCCAAGGCTTCAATGGTAATACACCTTTACGCACCACAACGCCCTGAAGAACTCGTTGGACCTTGCGAAATCGACTACTTGCTGGGGCAACTAAGACTGAACTCGAAAACACAGCACATAACACCATACCGAAAAGTAAAGAACCTGCAAACCCTAAACCAAAGTGTGCATAGGCCCTTCGACTGCAAGTTCCTCTAATCTAAGCCCTTCGCCCTGAAACTACGGGTCTAGAGTTTAGGGTTTAGGGTCTATTGCTTTTGCTCATCCCTCTTTGCTGCTAGAAGACCTTGTCATGTTCTTGTGGTTGCTCGTACTTGGACGGTTCATGGGTAATTAAATACAAGTGGGGACAGAAGTCCGCTAATATGAGTTACAATTATAGTCTTATACAGTTACCCTACTTATAACCCCACAGAAAGCTACCCCAACATCTCATCCTGAAGCCCTCTAGAACCCTTCAAGGAAACCCTACTTATAGCTCCAAGTATGCACACGCAGCCGGAGATCTTACAACACCATTGAGCCCTAAACCCTCCACATTCCTGTAGACTCATAAGCTACAGCTTGTTAGGGTACCTACTTCTCTTTACATCAGATCCGGACCAATGAAGCTTGGCATCCTAAAAAAAGGTAGGGCATGAGCCGGTAGGCAAGCCTAAACCCTAAACCCTAAAGCATAGACTTGCCCAAGTTGCCTCGGTCTTTCATCTTCGGCCCAAACGTCGCCACAAGGAACCTGGCAGTGAGGGTTTTAATGCGAAAGATGCCAAAGAGTCTTAAGCACCTATGGGACCTATGGGGTTCAGGGTTTATGAAGGTTTCAGTAAATCACATACTTGGCCCGGCGAAACAAACCCGCCCAAGAAGCACGTACAGTCGTCAGGCGGGAAACTTCAACCCTGAACCCCCAAGCCGTATTTGTGTTTAACACCAATCATTCCTAAACCCCAAACCCTAAGCTCTGAATACATCGGCCAAGGAGCATCACTGCCTGCACGTTCGTGGCGAGCATCGTTTGGATGTTTTCAAGCTCGTTCCTGGGCTTCGGTCAGGCCTTGTCTCTTAGAATTTAGGGTTCAGGGTTCAGGGTTTAGGGCCGTTTAGGGTTGAGGGTTCAGGGTTTAGGGTCGTTTGGGGTTTGGGGCCCGGGCTGTGCATCAATCATGTCCCGGATGATGCCAGCTCTTCATGAATGGTCTCAGGACCCTACAACTAACTTGCCATTGACCATAAAGCCCAAGCCCTCAACTCTAAACTCCACAAGCCCACACCCTGAACCCTTAAACCCTGAACCACAAACCCTGAACGCTGCACTGCACAACCCCAAATCCTGAACTTCTAACCCTAGAAACCCCTGAAGTCAAAAGCCTAGCATCTCAATGGCGCTGGCGACCCCCAAGGCCAAGCCCGCGTTGTTCACGAGGATATCCACATCAGGCATGCCGGCCTCCTCGTTTGGGGCTTGAGGGTTTAGGAGGGGTTTCGGGGCTTAGGGTGGTTATAGGGTTGGCTGTAAGGCCTCTCTAGGGGTCGAGGGGTTTAGGGTGGTTTTGGGGTGTGGGTTTAGGGTTTCGGGGTTTAGGGATATGGGGTTTGTAGTTTTGGGCGTGCAGGGAAAAGTATGCGTTTTAGATCGTTATAGGAAATTGGAGTGCGAGGTTTGGGTTGGATGTTGTAGGATTGGGGGTCGAAGGGTTCTGGATTTAAACCGGAAGTAGACTTCCCTAGACCCCAACCCTAGAACCCAAACATTTATGAAGATCTCGGGAAGTCTTGAGCCTAGAAGTAGAATTAGAGCATCTCCGGGGAAGGCAGCATTTCGTCTGCGATCTTGGGCTTGTCGCGTGAGGTGTGCGTAGATCGAAGACTTTTAGTGACGCATCGTCCATAAGACGTGTGTGGGATCAGCGAACTCCTTGCTTTAATCACATCAGGGAGCTCGATAATGAAGTGGTGAAAAGCAGTAGTAGTAGTCCTACTGCTTGCTCAAGCCTCCCTAAGCCCTATAGACTCTTAAAGCCTAAACCCAAACCCTTGAACCATTGCAACACCTCACAAACCCCTGCAAAACATTGAATGTCCAGAAGAAGAGCACTGCTTGGAGGTTCATGGGTAGTTCTAAGTGGGGTTATAACTTCCCTGATTTAAAAAGGGGTTATAACATGCTATAACTTCCCTGATTTAAAAGGGGTTATAACATGCTATAACTATAACTATATATATATATATAGTTATAGTTACCCTGCTCATAACCCCACTTACAGCTACCAAAGAACCTTCACATGCTGATTATTCAAGCCCCTCGTTAGGGAGGCCTTCAGCTGCGCAGGGAGCTTTGCGATCTTCTCGCAGTCTTGGACCTTCTCCACAGCGGCTTAGGTCAGCTTTCAGCATCGGTTTAGGTAGGGTTCCTTGTTCGTTTACTATAAGGGCCTCGAGGGATTGGCGATTATGGGATAGGGTTTAGGTCCTAGTTTAGGTAATTACTAGACCGGTATGCAGGTTCGGGTTTAGTGATGATAGGATGTCACGATTCACGATTTTGCGGTTTAGGGTTTCGGTAGTTGTGATGAGCAAGACTTGGTAAACTGTTCCGTTTGGGGGACGGTCCGCAGTGAAGCAGCTGATGATCGTTGAAAAGGGGCCCTCCAAAAACCTCCAAAGAAGCGTCAATGGGTGAGGGGCGAGCCCGGCAAATCTGAGCCTGATGCCTTCGATCCATATTCAATCCCACGTGTTTTGAGCCTCACCAGTTATGGGTCACGGTGTAGGGTGTTCAATGTCTTAATTTTTTTAGTTGAATTCACAGTTGTCGTCCAGGTGCTGTCGCATTGCTACTGACTCCACTGCACATAGTGAGAAACCAAGGTAACCCAAAGAAGGGACTACAGTCTACGCAAGACCAAGGCACGTCCAGGACCACCGCAATCGGAGGAGGCAGCTCGGGAAACTTCTCCAGCAGTTGCTTCTTGAGCTCCTTTGCAGCGTTCACCATTTCATAAGGGCCGTGGTAAGGGAACGTTGTTGATGGCACCTTGGACCCCGCATTTTCTGGGCTGCAAGTGCTTCGACTTTGATTCTGCTGGGGTTTTATGATATACGTATGGGTGGTTGTCAAAATTAGGGTCCCTTTGTGGGTACCCCAAATACGCCGTATTCTATTGGGGATCCAGAAAAGGACCATCATTTTGACAACCACCCATATATTGGATTAGGGAATCCGGGAACCCCAGGGACGAAAATGGACAATGTTTGAGCCTCCCTGTAACGCGGCTTGAGCTACTCATGGACCGCGAAATGTGGTCACACAGAATACCCTTGGCAAACCACAACAGCAAACTACAACTGCAACCATGGCTATGGCTATACCTTCAACTCGAGGCTGCAATCGGAACTATGGGTATAGCAAGCTTGCTTATGACTAGGCCTTCTAGGCCCAATGACTCCAAGCAGTGTGCAACAATTCCTCCAGCATCTCGCCGCGCCGTCCGCAGATCGCCTCAAACAATGCCCGCTTATCTTCTCCCTAAAACCCCACCGAAAGCTTAAACAACACTTATAGCCCTGCCCTGCGGCCATACTACAGCTTACGAGTAGACTTTCCTTGAGAGCCCTGCCGAATGACAAAAAAACCCACAGCACCTCGAAACCCTAGCCCTAAAACCAAAAACCTGGAAACCCCACAGCCCTGAAACCTCAGCCACCGAAACCCATCAAAGTCATCCGAATACCCTTTAACCCACAACCCTGTATTATGGGGGCCGGGGGAGCCCTTCAGAATTGGAATGGGGCATCGGATTATATTGCACTTTAGCAATAATCCAGGACCCTAGTTACTCAGCCATCAAGAATCAACATTCCATGAACTTCAACACCCTGAACCCTAAAGCCCGAATTCCTGCACCCTAAACCCTCAAACCCCACGCACTGAAGCCCAAACCTTTGGGGTTTACGGCTTAGGGCTTCGGGTTCATTGGGCTTTCGATAGGGTTTTAGGCTTAGGGCTGTCAGTGTAGGTGCCATGCTTGCTTGGAGGGTTGGGGGACTTAGTAACTGGCTATTTTAGGGACTTATAAGAACCATAACCCCAATTAGGGTCCCTTTTAAGGTACTTATAAGCCTGCTTACAGCTACTTACTAAACCCTAAACCCCTAAACCCTCCCTATAGAGCCCTTAAAAGGAACCCCTAGAATCCCCTTTAAAGGAGCCCCATATATTTACTAAGTCCCCTAAAGACCCTCCAAGTGGGGTATATCGCGGATCCCGTGGCTTCGGGTCTATATGGGAAGTTCTCCAAATTAGGGTCCCTTTTAAGGGTCCTTCTTATGGGGATGCCGTAGTATGTTCTCCAAATTAGGGTCCCTTTTCGCGGTCCTATAAGGTACCGTAGTATATTGGGGTCCTCAAACGGGACTCTTGTTTAGAAAACTACCCGTATATCGTGGTTTCGATGTTGAGGTCCAGGGCCCGCACCAGCTTGCAGCCCAGTTCTGCATACCGCCAGGCTGTGGCACGACCGATTCCTTCGGCTCGAGCGCTTAGACTTCGAAGATGCAAGATCTTAAACCCTATAATTATGATAGAAGAGGGCTCCTTTAAAGGGGTCCACAAGGGTTACAAAAAGGGCTACTATAAGGATTTAGAATATAAGGATTTAGAAAAGGGGGCTATATGGGTTTGTGTCAAAATTAGGGTCACTTTTTTGGGTACCCTAAATATTAAGTGCCGTATTACAATAAGGAGCCAAAAAGGGACCCTAATTTTGACAACCACCCATATAAGCCCTAAACTTGCTCAACCATGACGTAACTATAGGAGGCAGCTGGGAGTTTCGGAGAGTTCAAAAAGAGTCTGTCGTTTTGGGATGGACGGCTTTGCTTGTCCTTCAGTGTTTGGCCACCGGGCTTTGAGGAATCAACCGGATTCATGCAAGTTCTGGCTCTCATCATGCAAGTCGGAAATTGCAGCACGAAGCCTTAAAGCAACCCTAAACCCTAAACCCTAAACCCTAAACCTTAAAGCAAGCATCCAAAAACCTAATTAGGGAGTCGAAGGCTTGACTCATTGGGCCTATGGCATTGCTGGGGTTCAGGGTGTCGAAAAGCTTGTGGACCAGGCAGTCCTGCTGTGGCCCCGGTGATGAGCACGGGGCATCCGCGCAAATCCAAAGGCGCATAGAGGGAGCTGGGAGACGCCATCGCCATCTTGTGGAGACTTCGACGGTGGTGGTGAGAAATAGCCGGTGGTGGTTCTCTAAACGCTTGAAATCCGAAAGGCCATTTTGGTAAACGCCTACCATGAGCTCTAAGCCTGAGCTGGAGAGAAGGCCACGGCATGCAAGTGTCATGAGGATCCAGAAGGCTTCAAGTGAATATGGCGAGGCATTTCGGTTCGAGGTGTGGGCTAAGCATTCAGGGGTCAAGGGTTCTACTTGTTCAGGAGTTAAGGGACTTGAGTTTAAGAGTTTGGGGTGCAACTGACAGCCCCGAGTACATCGGAGTATCCTGTTGTACATGAGGTGAGTGGTCCGTCGGTGAAAACAGATACTTGCGGCCCTTCTCATCATGAAGCACAGGCTCTAAACCCGAAAGCCCTAAAACCTACACCCGAAAGCCCTAAACAATGAACGCTCAGTCTGCGGCAGGCAAGAATTTCCGCCGTCTGGTGGGCCGCCAAGCCTGCTGAAGCCCCTTCCCTCCTGAAGACACCATAGACGCTAATGTAGGGGCCTGAATAATTGGAATGGGGTTTGGGGGGATATTGTACTACAAGTCTAATCAGGAACCCCCAACACCCTATTCTAAATGTTATGGCCCTTACATTACACACTTTCGACCATATAAACGACCAGGGATCCTCCATGCTCAGGCATGCTTGAAGGATCACTCAGGGGTATCTTACGTGGGGTTCGATCGATTTGGGGGCCCAGGTTTAGCACCAAAAAACGACCCTTTTAACGAGGAAGTACATAAAGACACCACGATCAGGAGGTGTTTTTGGCTCCAGGACAGGAATTATGTTTCCCTAAACCCTAAACCCTAAAACCCTAAACCCTAAACCCTAAAACCCTAAACCCTAAACCCTAAAACCCTAAACCCTAAAACCCTAAACCCTAAACGTTTTTCGGGCTCGGTGTTGGGGTTTTGCAGCTTTGGAACTTTAGGATGTAGGGATGGAGATTCCTGACCTTGCAATCCGCCGGCCTCCCTAAACCCCAAATCCCAAACTAAACCCTAAACCCTATAAACCCCAAACCTAAGCCCCAAAACCCCAAGCCCTAACTCCGAAACCGGAAGGACCTGCCACAAAGGTCCAGATAAACAATAAAAGCGCCAATAAGATGCACATCTAGTCCGAACATACTTCTACAAGTACTATTGTAGACCCCGAACCCTATTCTGATTATGAAGGCCCCGGGCTCACCCCAAAGTCCTGGATCTAAGGGTCCAGGGCTTTCAAGGTTTACTAGCATAAACAAGTGGGATTCGAAGTACCTTAACTGGGGTTAAGATGGATTTTGGATGGTGCTTGGACAAAGAGATTTTTATAACAACTTTATGGAGATCGGGTGGCCGTCTTAGAATTCGTTGGTGAGGTTCCGCGGAAGTGGACGGGACTCTACTACTCGCCTTTCAACGAAAAATAGGACTCTGTCAGGTGCTATGCCCCGGAGGCAGGGTACTTCGGAAATGACTTTGCTAAGCCTTACCAGCTTGTGGGCTGGGGGGGTTGGTAGGGAGTGTTTCGGGAGGGTTGTAGTTTTGTAGTGTTTCGGATGCAGGACCGTTCGTAGGGGAGGAGAGATCGAGAGTTTACGGTTGACATCTGCTCGTAGCACTGGCTGGTCGCTGCACCATTTATAGAGGATCGTCACGAACAAAGAACCTTGCAGCCTACGTGTTTAGTGTACTCTTCCTCACGGTCGCGCGCAGTCTACCCGAGTTGTACAACGGCTGAGCATCAACAACCTTGCTAACTACTGGGCTTATGTGCTGACTGATCTATTCAACCATACCTATAAACCCTAAACCTGCATTGAATGCAAGTCCTCCCCTAGGGGCCAGGTTATATAGTTGAATCCTACCTTTGGTCTCCTTTTGGGTTACCTGACTGAAAGGATCCTAAATATATGGGTGGTTGTCAAAATTATGGTCCCTTTTTGGGTCACTATTATTATAATACGGCACTTATTATTTAGGGTGCCCATAAAGGGACCCTAATTCTGACAACCACCCATATGAGAAATGCTAAACCACAAAAAAAGAACTACAATGAACACCTATTGTTACCTCATGCATCCAAGGACCTTATAGTTAGGGCCCTACAGTAGACCCCTGAAGGACCCAATAATAAGGTCCCTGGAAGCATAGGGTTAGTTATAGGCTATAGGTATCTGCTGGTGACTCAGAGCCGGGCGCACATCTGCAGATGACACGGATGGCAGATCCTTACAGGGTCGGGGGACTTAGTAAGTAGGTAGTATGTAGACTTATAAGTACCCTAAAAGGGGACCTTAACTGGGGTTATGATACTTATATTAAGCCTGTAAAACAACTAGTTACTACATCCCCCGACCCTCCAAGCAGGGCTCTACATCTTGCTCAGGCACAGCGATGCAACGTTTCTTTTGCAGCCTCGCACAGACCCGCCGCTGAGAGCTCCTGTCGCTTTGGACTCTCTGCGATCGCTTGCCTTGAGATACGGCACTTCGCAATGTCGTGCTTTTTTGTGGCGGGCTTATAGGGGTGTTAAGCATAGAAGGGTTTCGTAAGTAAAATTCGGTCTTCGTGCAGACTTCACTATACAAGACCATTAATCGATGAAGGAACATTCAGGAATACTATTGGCAAGTATTCCGACCCCTGTATGCGTGCCAGTGCGCCCAAACCCTATTCACACCAGGGCTTCGTCAAACGGAAGCTTCGCCCACCCCTCTACGGCCGATAACCCGCAAACCCTGAAACCTTAAACCAGCAGAGCTCAACACCCTGAACCTTCTCTGCTTCATGCTGTTGTAGCACCATATGTAAGCCAAAAGCACACCCAGAATCCATACTTTATATCTTAGAGACGGCCGTGGATTCCCATGTGGGACCTATTGAAAAATACCTGCTTGTCTGAACCCCTCAGCCTAAACCCTGAACCCCGAAACTCGAGGCCGGTAAACCCCAAACCCTAAGCCAAACCCGAAACCCAAATCATCCCAAGGCGCAGCTCATCTGATTCGCTTGAAGAGATGGAACCAATCCTTGGCTGACTTCTGAACCCCTCCTTAAAGTTAAACTTTTCGCTTCCTTATTATAGTTCATATAGAAGCCAAAAAAATTAAAGACAAACTTTTAACCTCTTTGTTTTTGTTCAGCTACTTCTTGTAGAAGCCCAAAAAGTGAAAGTCCCAAGAGCCAACCAGAAGAACACCGAGAATCCTCGCGCTTCAGCTTGAAACCACGGCTTCCCTTCGGCTTGGCAATGCTGGCCTTCACCTGCAAGGGTTTAGGGTCTAGGCTTAACTTAGGGTTTAGGTGCAAAGCGGTATACCCTGTAAGGGGAACATAATTTTAGTAGAAGCCCAAAAGTTGGAAACCCAATAGCCTCATTGCTTGAGAGTAACGTATAGGGACTCCCAGCACTATCTGGCTTTAATCCGGTTTCCAACTTTATGAGGCTTAAAACCCTAAAGCCCCTATAGATCCCTTAAAGGAAGCCCTTAAAGGTACCCTTAATAATTAGATTCCTTTAAAGGAACCCTAGGCTTTGCTGTAAGGTTCCCAAAGGAATGTCCGACTCAGTGCGCTTCAATTGGGGCCTTTCAAACTGCTAATCTACTATTTGCCTAAGAACCCACCCAAAAAAAATCCAAATAATAATCCCTATATTACCCCCATAAGGAATATTTTTTTTATTTTTTTGGGGGTTCTTAAGCAAATAGTAGTAATGTTTCTGGGGTTGGGACGTTCAGGGTTCCAGTGACACGGGCTCACGGTGTGCGGGTAAAGGGTATCTTGGGTAAGGGTTTAGGGTTCAGTTTAGGCTTGAGGTTATTTTGGCTTCAGTGTCTGAGTACTTGCCCCTGTGAAGACTGAATTTCATACCTCATGGCCGGTTAATAACGGTTAGCATGTGGGTGGTTGTCAAAATTATGGTCCCTTTTCGGGTCCTCAATATAATACGGCATCTATTATTTAGGGTATCCAAAATGGGACCTTAAGTTTAACAACTGCTCATGTGGCATGTGAGAGCAGGGGCCTTTCAGAACTTATTCCTGAAGAGTCTGACACGCGGCTCGGAAAAAGTCTTTCCAGCTTGGAGATCGCACGGCGTGCCCAGTTTGGAAGGGTGGCTAGGTTCATGGAGGGTTCCTTGCGCGAAGAGGCTGCCCATATACCACGGACTAGTTCCAGGTGCAAAAATAAATTCGGGCATGCTGCGATCAAGTAAATGAGAAAATCCGTTCCGGTATCAGGGCATGGAGTTTCTGCACCACATGACCAACTGCGTAGAAAGATTTCTGACCGCGCCAGCATCGAAAGCCATCGAAAGACTCGAAACCGTGTGACCGCTCGTGGCTCAGAGTTTAAGGTACGAGGCTTAGGTTATTCAACACGTTCGGGCATGGCAGCTCTGAAACAGTGGATAGAGCTGTCTTCCCTGCTACAGCAGGTTGGGAGCTTGGAGGGTCGGGGGAATTAGTAACTAGTTATTTTACAGGCCTTATAAGTATCATAACCCCAATTAAGGTCCCGTTTTGGGGTACTTATAAGTCTACTTACTACCTACTTACCAAGTCCCTCGACCCTCCAAGAGGAGCTTCTTTGGCGAAGCCTGCCACTTGTAAGACTCGAAATTCCCGAATCGAGGCCTTGTCAGCGGGACGTATTTCAAAGCCTGTATAGTCGGAATAGGCTTTCGGGTATCTTTTCACTAGTGCAGAAAGGACCCCTGTCTTTGAAAAATGAATATTGGTACCTAAATCCTAAACAAGCCCCTTAACCCCTGTGTACGAAGGCAAGATTACTACAGGAGCCTTAATAATCAGAATAGGGTTTTGGGGGCCCTTTATAGGGAACCTCCCAACATAGTATTGTTTATTTTTTAGGCCCGCAGATTAGATCCCGACCTGGTTGGCGGAGATCTTCTCGCCCGCAGTCGTCATGAAGCAAGATGCAAGGTCTTTCGTCTCGAGCCTGTGTCAGGACTCAAGGGTTTTGGTTTTTTTTTAAGCTTAGGGCTTAGGGTTTAGGGGTTTAGGGTTTAGGGGTTTAGGGTTTAAAGGTTTTAGGGTTTAGGGGTATAGGGCTTAGGGTGTAGAGTTGAAAGTGTTTTTTCCACCTTAGGGTCATCATGTTCGGGGGTTCAGGGCTTTAGGGTTCAGGGGGGCTTAACCGACCCACCTCTTTGTCTCCGGGTTGTAAACCTCAGCCAGCTGCAGATTTCTTGGGGGCCTTGCAATACTTACAGTAGCATTCGAAAGATAGGATTACGTGTAGGAATAGCTATTTTTGGGATTTTTCTAAACCGCGAACCTACTTCATCTATAATCGTATATTATATATATATATATATATATATATGTATATATATATATATATATATATATACGAACTATCCAGCACCCTGTTATTGCAGGCTCTGCCTTGCGAAGGTCAGAGGCAATCAGTAGGATGATGCGTGTGATGATGTTGACCCCGAAGGCTCCACAGAGCTATATAAGAAATGCTTAGGCCTAGGCCTTGACGGGGGTCCTAGGTAGGTACGTTAGGGCCTAAGTATAAGACGTATCGGCACTTGATCGCCTGCTGATGAACCTCATCCTGAGTATGGCTAGTACTACTGTGTAGCCATGCCGCTGCAACGAGCTCGAAGCGTGGATCCAGCGCCGTAGTGCGCGCATCGAAGTGGGCATCGGACACGAGAAAATAGCCTCAACACGAATAGCTAGAAGTTAGAACAAAGTCTTGGGGAATCTTATTACTTGCTTGTAATGTGGACTGTCAAGAATGGGATTGGTAATCATTTAAGCTATATAAGGGTTTAGGCTCGGACTGTTTTTGCTCTCGGCTCAAGAAATCCCTTGCAAAAGGATTCGATTTTCCTACTGTGCAGCTTCAAGCGATGTTGAAACGGACAACGACGGGTAGTAAGCACATACTTACTTGGCAGTAAAGTCGTCCCTCAAAAGGGACATTTGTCGGGGTCAAAACATGAACTATTTGGCACAACCCAAGCATTTAGGATTGGTTGGGCTGTCGGGGTTTCGGGTTAATAGAGGGTTTTCCAGCTGGAGGTAGGGCCAGGGCTTACTTGCAATCTTTCACCCTATAAACCCTAGACGCCTAAGCCCTACGCCCCTAAACCGTGCCATGTAGAGAGTTTTCAGCTTAGGGCTGCAGGTTTGGCAGTTGAGGTAGCTTTAGGCTTACGATAATAGGTTAGAAATAAGTTTGAAAGCAAAGCTTCAGGTTTCAATTTTATGTTTCTGAGTTTGGATTTAGGGTCAATCATTAATCCTCGTTCAGATTTGCGGTTTTTGAAGTTGATGAATGTCGCTTGAAGTCGCTACGGGCTCTGCGGTTTCTAGTTTTGGCGTTGTACGGAGGATCAGGGGGATCCGTTACTAACAAGGCATGAAAATGAGGGATGTCCGAGTGCGGCGGTGATATTGCGACAAGCAGATTTGTAATTAATCCATCGCAAACCCAAGCGTAAACCCAAAGGCCCTAAACCCCAGAGCCACCAAGCGGCCTCCGCGCTTGACGTATCGGCCGCAGGGCTTCGATACAATGCCAGCGCTCATGGAGATAAGCAAGTCGAAGCCTAAAGGGTTCTTGTTTGTGGTGCCTAAAGAAAAGTTCCGGGCTTAGCGTTTACAAGGCTTAAGGTTTTTCAGGGTTTAGAGGGTTAAGGGTTTGCACTGGCATGCATTCATATGTCCCAGCAGCTCTCCTCCGGAACGTCCAGGCGTTCAAAGTTTTGCCTTGCAGGAAGCTAAGAGCGGCTGAAACTTAGGGCTTCCGGTCCGGGGTTCAGGTTTAAGGGTTTAGGGTTCTTGGTTTTTTGGGTGGAGGGTTCAGAATTTAGAGGTCGAGCCAATTTGATTCTCGGGCTTGGGGTGAGCAAGTAAGAACTCCGTAGAGCTACCACTGCTGTTACCACTCTCTCCGGGAAGAAAGCCTTGCGGGATCCTCAGCCTCAGGGACAGCAGGCCCTTGTGTTCTCATTCGTGCTGTTCGGTTGCTGTTAGAACTCGTCAGGGAACTGTTGTTCAGGATGATGTTGCATATGATCAGTACAATGATTGCAATGCTGACGTTGTGCTTGCTGCTATCATTGCTAGTGGAGTGCTTCCTTCTGCGCTTGCGGCTCCTGTTGCTGCAAATGGTGGCGAAGTCGGCAGCGCCGATGGCAGTGGCATTGCTGTTGGCAACGGCAGTGCCCGAAAGTGGCTGGGGCAGGCAGTGCTGTCGTCGTTGTGGCTTCGGGCTATCGGTTGCGGTGCCGCCACTGCTTCTGACACTAAACCATAAACCCTAATGCTGCACCCAAGTACTGTCGAAGACATGTCAGTCAAAAGCCCGAAGTTCCAAACCCTAACAGCTCGAAGCCCTCAACCATTGAAACTGTGCCCTCCTTAGACAGACTTTTAGAACTTCAGAACCACGAACAACTCGTGGACACCCCTATACGAATCTTATTAAGATGCCTAGAAGATCCCGACAGAGTTCACAAAAACAAGGACCTTCCGAATCCATTCAGCAACCGTTATACAAATCCTCGCAAGGCCCCGGTTGAACACATTATTACATTGGGTAGTTCTCTAAATTGGGGCCCAAGATAATACGCTACCCTAACAAAAGGAATCTAAAAGTGACCCCAATTGAAAAAAGGCTTGGGGCAGGGGGCTGGCGGAAGTCGATCTCCGGGCTGGATGCATAGTCTTTGTGCTCCTCGACACTATGCCCGAGGCACTATAGGGTTTAGAATTTGGGGGTTTAGGGATTCCAGGGTCGTTTGGTGATTTTTTGATCGCTCTTAGGTAGGGCTTAAAGGACTCCTTCAAAGGGACCTGGCAGGGATTTCAAAGGGCTTCGTACTGGCCCCGTGTAACGGCTTAGAATTCAAGCAAGCAGTCAGCAATCAATCCGAGCGAGAGCAATGCCTGGACGCCTGAATCCTGATTTATGGGTTTGGGGCTCCGGAATTATAGGCTTGAGGGTTCAGGGTTGCAAGGTAGGCTTTGAGGGTTCGGGTTAGGGCTTACAGGTTGTAGGGTTTCGGCTTCCAGGGTTCTAGGCTTCTAGACTTGCACTAAGGCTGCGATGAAAATTAAAAAATTATTTATGTTTTGATTGATAACATCATAAGCAGCAGCATCAAGCATCAGCAGGCACAGACACACACAACAACCAGACACATCACCAGACCAAAACGTCAACGATACGCAACGATACGACAGCGACAGCAAGCCTGTCAATGTTTTGCCACGCTGCCAGCAAACCCCTCTGACTCTGTTCTCGGGCTTGTCCCCGGGCCCTTGTGATTTATGCGAGGGGCATTTTGTCAATGTCTGTCCATAATAGGCTGTGCAATGATAGTAGTATTATTTAACAATCTCTAAGCAGCCGCAGTGTTAAAACACCCCTCGGACCTGATAGTGAAACTTGTCCCCAAAACTTACAAGCACGACCCGGAGCTGTCCAATAGCTCGGACCGCTGCTCCTCCGCATCACCATCTGCTATCTGGCCCAAATCTGGGAAATGGAGCCAACACAGCAACCTGAGGCGCCGTCTAGCAGAAAACAATGCTTTCTCCCAGCACGTCTTTCCGACGTCTGCCATAGGATCCGGCAAACAAGATCGGACGAATGCCTCGGGCAAGTGGGAACACATCTGTACAAGGGAGGCCACGAAAGCGGTCCGCTTATCTTGTCTCTGGGTCCTTGAATGGGCTGCGATTTGCTTGAGAGAAGAAGGATTGTGAAGCCACCATAAGAGCCTGAGAAGCCTTCGGGCACGCAAACATTCATATCTCCAGTCTTTCTCGGTGAAGTCGTCTCTTGGATCCGGCAACAACGATCGAAGAAACTGCTCGGGCAAGTCAGGACACAACTTGGTCAGGATGTTGTCCACATAGACCTGCGGTTGTAGGATCCTCTATGCGGCTGCTTCTTCGGTCTCACTCATCCTGACCCAGTGCTTTCTCGGACATGGGTCTTGCCTGTCTATCGGTCCTGCGGGAAACGGCATCGTGCTGAAAGACTGAACTTGCACAGGCTGGTGGTGAATTGACGTCGGACTCGAAAGGCAGCCGACTCGCTTAGGCTCCTTCTGGCAGCCCGAGATTTTGGGCCAGCTGCTCTCGGGCCCGGGGAACAGCTCGGACACAACCTTCATAGGCATCATAGTCGGACAGTCGTGTCCACGAGCCCTACCTGTGCCGAGTTGCAACCCTGAGCCGAAAGCAGTCGGCAACAGGAGTTGAGGGGTTGAGGACGCACATGCCGAAGGGAGAGTTGGAAACGTCTCATCGGCCCGGCTACGTGGGTTGCAAAAGTTTTCCGCTGATGCAGAAATGCTTGCTCGGCCACTGCTCAGATTTCCAGCTGAATGAACCTGCAGAGGACAGGGGAAAAGACTGTGAGTCACCTTTGCGACACACTTTCGGATTGGCACTCTTGGCCCCCGGCCGCTTTTACAGGGGCGGACCTCAGGTCAGCACAACGACGAACTCATGATTAGCAACTAGCTTTAAGCATGTACTAACAGGCTAGAGACTGTCCAGCAAGGCTCCAAAAGCATTTTACATTTATTTTACCAGAACCCGCTTCCGGTATTAAAGAAGCCGAGCACCCAGCTCACGCACTGGCCCAAGATATGCCGCCAAGTTCAAAGTCGCTTTCACTCTTAACACAACCTCGGGTCGCTAAGCCTTTAAGCCAAGCTAGAACAACGTCAAACTCCTCTATACTAAATCCTAAAGTTGTGGTAATGCCCTAATGCCCTGAAGCCCCGAAGCCCAAAACCCTTGAACCCTCACTTAAAGCCCAAAACCTGGATAAACCCTAAAGCCCGAAGACCCCTGACGACAACGACGACGACCACGACAGTCACAACATCTTGATCACCACCATGCCAGCAGCGCAGCAGCAGAAACAAACAGATCAACAACATAAGATCCATCAAAAAACAACAACCAGAAAAATTAAAAAATTAACGCTATTTAACCCTAAGCAGTGTAGTAGAGTCGTCCTCGGGCCCCAAAGCCTCGAAGTATTCAAATTTCCGTGTTTCTGGGCTCTCATTAGGTTCATTAGGTGGCTCCTTTAAGCTCTCCAGCTTCCCGTCCTTGACCCATTCCAGTAGTGGCTCATCTTGGAAAAATTGACCGACCTTGCTGTCGCAATCCTGGGCTGGCGAGTTCAATTTTGGCGGTTCTTCTCTCGGCGTGCATAAACCCCTGAAGCCAACCAAGTACCCGACACCCTTAGAAACCTATATAAAACCCAAACCCAAACTCCGTATGGCTTGCAGCCTCGGCGAAATGTTTCATGGGAAAACATTTTCAGCCCCTGATAAGCCTGGTAGTGCATGGTGCAGGGCGTCAGGCGTCTTCGGAACTGTACGATAAGGGCATTTCGGCGGGGATGCTACGAGTGATTGAGACTCCTATACTCGATGCCCTTCGAAGCCCTACCTTTACCCCAAATAACCTGTACACCTTTTTTAAGGACTCAATATAAGGAAATCATACATAAGGAACCCTAAACCTACCTGTTTTAAGGACTCATATAAGGAAATCCTAATAAGGAACCCCCAAAAAAGGCAGGTTAGGTAGGATATTCAGGGTTAAAGTAAAAGCCACAAAGTTGGAATATGATTACCCTTTAAAACCCTTTATGGTAAATTATAAGGTATCCTACCCTGAAACCATATTCTAACTTTCTGGAGTTCCCTTTAAGGTAAACCTTAAACTCTTGGCTCCGAGGACCTCCACCCAGGAACCCGAACTTGGAGGGTCGGGGGACTTCGTAACTATAAGGGGTTCCTTTAAAGGGCCCCTTTAAAGGGATCTACAGGGATTCTATGAAGGTTTAGGGTTTAGGGTGTAGGGGACTTAGTAACTGGTTATTTTAGGGACTTATAAGTACCATAACCCCAATTAGGAGTCACTTTCAGGGTACTCCTAAGTCTACCTACTACCTACTTACTAAGTCCCGAGACCCTCCAAGAATCTTTCAACCCCCTGCAGACGCGAATCGATGTAGAGGACCTTGGAAAACACCAGCGAAGCCGTCAGATGCCAGTAACTGCCGGGATAAAGCACGCCTTCGCTGCAGCCGGGTTCGTAACGAAGGCTTAAAAGGTTAAGGGTGCATAATCGGTGCATGGGTCGTAATTTCCTAAGTAGGTTTAGAGTCTAGGGTACCAATAGGGCCAGGGTTTTGGTAGGTGCCTTGATTGATTAACTTCAAAAACGTTCCCCCGACTAACAATTCTACTTACAAGTAACCGTGAACCTGCGCAAAAGGGCATAAGCTCATCCACTCCCCAACCCTATGACGGTTACGAGTCTAGGGTTGAAGGTTGAGGGCCTAGAAGTACACCTTAACCCTAGCCCGAAACCCTGAACCCTAAACTCTAGACCCTCAACTGAAAACCCCAACCCCTAAACCCTAACCCCTGAGCTCTAAACCCTAAGTTAGTTGCTGAGTTCATAAACCCGCCAGGAGTTTACACTTTCAGTTCTATACCAGGTAATAAGTGTATCCACTCAGCTACTCAGCTAAACTCCGAATCCCCAAACCAGAACCCGCGATCCCCAAACGTCAACCCCAGCTCTGCAAGTCCGAAATCCCACCCCGCCCCAGACCTACTTGGAGGCTCTTGGCTACAGTAGTTTGAAGGTGTGGCAATGAGTAGGGTCCCTTTAAGGGTTCCATACAGTTTAGGGTGTATGGGTACTTGTCAGTGCAGTTGTAAGGAGCGTAGCTGAATGTATAATCCAGAAAGACTACCTATGAACCTCCATAATCCCCAGTCCTACAGAACCACAACCGCAAAAACTAGAAGCTTTTATCGCACATGAAAAGATTGAAAATGGAAGTCTGGAAACTAAGTAAGAGTATCCCGTCCTAGTCCGATTAGTTGCAATACACCGTCAGCCTACATGGCCTGCTTTGGGGCAAGCAGAAATATGAGTGCTTGTTTCCCCTCCTCTGAAACCCAGAACTTTGATATGGATTTTGATATAGAACCTACGGCCTCCAAAGTAATACAATTGGGTCTTAAGTTTTTCGACCGTGCCTATTTTGCATGCTATTTTGGGTGCTGGGGCTCAGGAAAGCAGTTTCGGTATGATGGTCCGGAATCGAGGGTTCCGGGTTTTGAGTCTCGATGTTTGCAGCGGAGTGTAGGCCTCGCAAGTTCCAGAGGAAGACGCGGAGACTCCAAGACCCCTTGTTGAAGTAATATCCCTTCAATCAATATTAGGGTTCCTAGTTTAATGTAAGGGAGATGCCTCAAATCATAGAAGAGTTCCAGTCCATATACCCAAAAGGTATATACTTTGGCCCCAAAGTACCTTTGCAGAGACAATTTTAAGGCCAAAACAGATACCATGTGGGTACACGGACCCTTCAGCTAAGAACTTCGCGGCATCTTGGGTTTAGGGCTTAGACAGGGTATAGGACTTATGACTTGATTGGTCTGCATCGCAGTCGCACTGCGGCTGTTGAGATCTTACTATGGCTCGGACGACTTTTGCGACGACGCTGACTTTTATTCTCGACACCACGACGATACTACCGTGCATGTTCTCGAGCATGCTGCTGCTGCCCATGCTGTCTCTATCCGCTCGATTGCTCAACAGTAACGCCCTTGCTCAATCGAAATAAGCTGCGGAAAAGCACAGTGACAACGAAGTACTTAGAGTCTCCATTCCCCGCATTTGTGACAGAGCCCATGTTGAGATAGGGTTTACGGCTTACAGGGTTTACCCTAGAAATCAAAATAGCCCAAAAGCCTTAAATAGTATGGTCTATGGGCCCAAAAGCCTCAATATCTGAGTCCTTAGATCCCTAGGGTTGGGGTTTCGAGAGTTCTTCAATTTGATGTTTCAGCTGCAGGCTTCAGGTTCATGAGGTGCGAGGAAGACACTCTGTGCTTTGGAGACACGCTTCACTTCCCGAAACAGTGGCAGGTGGATGTCCTCTGGATCTCGGTAAGGGCTTGGGATCTAAATTTTGGGAGTCCTGAGGCCTAGGTTTCTTATGTTTGCCTTACGTGTGAAGCAAATGAAAGCTTCAGAAACGTGAGTATAAGCGAACATAAACTAGGAGGGATCTTTAGTAGACAAATCCCCACAAAAGGACCTCTGAGTTCCTGAGCCTCCCAGAATGGCTGCGCACAAGGCTTTCGGCGGCCGATCTGAGCGATACGACAACAATACTTGCGAGCATGATGAAGATGATGAGGGCGTGAAGACACCGGTAAGGATGAGGCTTTGGACCCAGCCCCAAACACTTTGACAAATCCTCGAAATCTTAAACCACAAATCCGAATCCTCCAGCCGTAAACCCTAAACCCTGGAGTCCTCCAGCCCTTTGTAAGACTTCAGGAACTTCCCAAGACACGCTTTGGAGACGCGCCGCGCTGGCCTCGGCTTTCCAATCAAAGCCAAGCTGGGCGGTGCTTTAGACCCGTTGAAAAATATTTATGAATAGGTTCCCTTTATACGGAAAGAAGGGAAATTGAAAGTAATCCCAAAGCACAACCCAGCAAGGTTTAGGGTTTAGGGGATGCGCGATTGAGTGCTTAAGGAACCGTGAAGCCTTCAACCGTACACCCCAAAACCCTCAACCCTAAACCCCTGAACCCTATACATCCCGTGAAGGGAACCCTTAATGGAACCCCTATGTACCCTAAATTAGGAAAACCCCCTAAACCCTAAACGCTGTGCAAAGGTGCGCAGCTTGACTCGCAGGCTTCTTCATCGGCTTCCAGGCCACTCAATGTGCGCATCCATCGGGACTAATGCACAAAAGCCTTTGTATGCCGGCATGTATGTCTGTGTTCGTATATTCATGTGCATGTATATATATATATGTATATATATATATATACATACAATGTAAATGACTATTTAGATATACATATGTTAAAAACGCTGTGCGAATAAGCTTGTATATGTATATATGTGAGCATAACCAAACTAGCGCGAATTTTGCCAAGTATGGCTTTCGGTATTTGTTTGGCGTGGCGCAAGGCCATGCATGCCAGCTTTTGAAATTTTGTGTACGGCTTGTGTACGGCTACGGAACGGCAGGGATTGCGCGAGGAAGCTTAGGGTTCATTCAAGGTTTAGGACCCTGGGCCCTACATCTTGATCCCGAAAGCTTGCCCAAAGGAGCTTAGGGTCTACAAGTTCAACATTCGAATTTAGGGAATTAAGGCGCCTGACTTCTTTTGACGATTCAGGTGAAGCTGGCTTGGGAAAGGATATTGCGAGCTGAACCAGATGCCGAAGGAACTCTACGCTCAAAGTCTCCGTGCGTAGCATGAAACATGAAACAATTTTTTTGAGCATAGGGGCCTTAATGATTGAAATAGGGTTTTGGGGTGCATGCGGACAGAAGCCGGAGGCGAGTACAGGTGATGATGCCTTGTGCATCTTTGAAGGAGTCTAGCTTCGCTTTGAAGTATCACTGCAAACCAAGCTTTGCAATGATTTCATCAATGCAACATTATATCGAAACATACCTAACTGACCCACGCCCAATAACTGTACATCGAAGACACGTAGCAGCGGACATCTACGAATTTACGGGTAAGGTTTCGCGGCTCAAGAATGTGTTTCTGCTTGAATCTTTCAAGGATATCCTCAAGTTTTGTTGTGATTAAGGCTGTTTTCGGAATGGGTTTTGCAACGTTCACTGCAACGCCGTGGGACAAGAGATCCATAGATGCCACTCGCCGTCTGAAGACGTGAATCTCGCCGGGCCTAAAGCCCTCAGGGACAGGAGCTTGACTCCACCTGTCCCGGACAATGCCTGACCGCAGTCTACCGTCGGATTACAGCCCTGACGAGTCGTATGCCAATGCGACTCACCAAGGTGAAGCAAATGCAACTGCTTGTGTTGACGGGTGTCCGGAAGCAATAGCATCAAAATCTCCACACAGCAACTACTTCGATGTCGGCCCTGTTTGCAGAATACACCAATCCAGATGTTTCCGCGACATGTGCGGAGCATGTCCATGGTGTGGAAGAGAACTACGAGTGCAGCGGTGTTGTTCATAAAGCGCTCGATGGTAGTTGGAAATGTGCCAACATGGCCTTGGAAACTGTGATCTCTGTCCGGGTCTTGCAATTCACAAAGATCAGTGCGAATGAACAAAAGTGATTGCATCAGCCTGCTCATTAGATATTTTTTTGTTTCAAGGATTCTTTTGCAACAATTTCGCCCATGACCGGCTGAGCACGTGGGGTTACAAATCTGGACACAAGGCGGAAGCGGAGCAGAGGAAGAGTCTCGTGGATTGTGGCGTTCATCACCAGTAAGACTCCTTGGTCGGGGAGGCACGCGGGGACGTCGTACATCTGTCACCACAAACGGGGCTTCATGAGGCCTTGGTGGAGAGCGAGACCGTGTAGAGACAGTTGGTCTCATCGTGCAGGCAAAGGGGTGGTTTATGCAAAACAGATTGGCTGACTTTGGCAACATGCCTGCCCCCTGCTGATGGCAAACCATCAGACCAAAAGCATCAGGCAACCGCGTGGCGGTGAGGGTGGTATGGATAAGTCCACACCACATGACTAGCAGAAGGATACTTACGCATCCACCGAATCGACAAGGTTCGAAGCCCGATGCCATGGTCACGGGAAGCAAAGAACTAACAGACCAACCACGAGAAGGTCCTCACACTTGAGCCAGCGTAGGGTTTTGGGGTATATTGTACTACGATCAGGAACCCCCCAAAATAGTATAGGTAATGACAAAGCCTACAAATTTAGCCGAAAGGTTAGGGATTTGGGTAACACGGTCTAGGCTCATACCTCCACGACCGACAACCCTGAACCCGGGGCCCTGGAACCTTAAGTCGACCCCTAAACCCTGCATAAGCCCTAACCCGCAGGGTCCATGTTCCTTTAAGGCTTCCTGTAAGGGTTCTAGGGTTCAAGGGTCCATGTACCCAAATAGTATATACTTTGGGCCCGAGGCCCCTTTGGAGCCTTAGGGCATCCCTCGATCCCGAACCCAGAACCCTCAACCCCAAACTTTAAACCACTACCCCTTAAACCTCAAAAGGAGCCCTTATGGTACCCTTATAGTAACCCTTTAAAGGAACCCTGACATACCTGAGCCCCATTACCCTGAGCCCGCGACCCGAACCCCTAAACCATGTATATACTACTTACTACAGAGGCCGGAAATAATTAGCTACCCTAAGGCTCCTAAGAGGGTCTTGGGCTTTCTGGGGGAGGGTTTTGGCTTTGGGAGCTAGGGTTTGGGATCTCACTACAAGGGTCCAGGAGCCTCAGGCTACAGTACTCCTTAACATCCACAGTATACTCTACATCACCCGCGAAACCAAATCTGACTGCTTTTCAACTATATATAACAGTCTAAAAGTGCTGACAATGCTTTATAATGGGCCAAACTCTAAGCCCTTGCACCCCAAACCCCAAACCTGTACCCTAAAACCTCCAAACCGTAAACCCCAAGCCCCGAACTCCCAAAACCCTAAACCCAAAGCCCCTTAAAGCCTAAGCCCTAAATCCCTAAACTCAAAAGAGCCCGTACAGACCCCTATACAAACCTATTCTTTTACCTGATCACCTATGAGCCCTTACAAGAAACCTTATAGATCCCTTAGTTGCACCCGTCTATATCCCTTAATTGAACTCTGCAGACCCCTATTCGATTACGGAGGTTCAGGGGTAATTATAAGTGGGGTTATAAGTCCTCTAACCCCACTTATAACTGCCTATGAACCTCCAAGTATGCGCCCTTGCCCTGAGTCTCGGCTGTCCTCCGCAGAGGTGGCGAGGCGCAGCTCGAGACCCTGCGAGGCACAGAAGGTGTCTGGGTTTAGGGTTTAGGGTGTAAAGTTTAGGGTTAGGGTTTAGAGTTTAGGGTTTAGGGTTTAGAGTTTAGAGTTTAGGGTTAGGGTTTAGGGTAATATCCCTGAGAGAACTCATATTAGGGATCCTACTATGATCTTGAGGCAGTTATACTGCTGAATTCAGGGATATTGGAGTGTCTTTAGAATTTGTCATAACAAGGATCTATCAGTGGTCCGTTAAGGGATCCATAAGGTTTCGGGGTTTAGGGTTGAGTGTTTAAGGTTTAGGGTTTTTAGCTTCTGGGGTTTAGGGTTTAGGGCTTTAGCGCCGGTTGGTTACTAGTCAAGCTACCCAATAGGCATGACTCCTTCTCCTTCAAGGGATATATAAGGGTTCAATTAACGGATCTATAAGGGTTCCTTTACGGGATCTTTTCCGGTTTTTTAAAGGGTTTGGGTGTTAGGATTTAAGGTTTCAGGTTTTGAGCTTCTGGCGTTTAGGTGGCTTAGATTCGTGTTGTAATAGGAACCAACCTTCAAGCCCATCTTGCTTTACCACCGCTACCGGTTATGATGCTGTAGGCATAGAGTTGGCTGTCTGAGAAGGTGCCGGCGAACCCTGAACCCTAAACCCCTAAACCCAAAACCCTCAAAAGGAAACCTCATATAGAGATCCCTATTATGGTGAGGGGTGTAAAGGCCTCCATACATGGTGCAATATTCTTCGAATCGTAGCGGAAATACTGAGGGCAGAGAGCTTTGGTACCTTAACCCTAAACCCAGAGAGCCCAATACCCTTAATTAAGGAATATACCTGCATACTACTAGGGCCCCTGCAGCTTAATGGATATTCCGTCATTGGGGGGTCCCGTGGGCATCCCAAAACGCGAAGGGTTGGAAGCACGATGGCTTGTCTGCTGGCTGCTTGCACAAACCCAAAAACTGCCCGTGTCCTGACCTTAGCCGTGCGAGGAGGGCTTTGATTCGCCTCCACTGGCAAGCTTGAGGCCACAAAAGCTCTCAGGCCCCTACACGGCTTGAATGGAGCCCTCTTCCAACAAACACTCGCCTGCAAATGCAAAAGCAGTTCGGCCGTCTCATCCAATACGACGAACCTCCTCAGGCGACCTGGTGGATGTGCGACCGATGCCCGCTTCGAGAGTTAAGTGCGACAACTTGCCTGCGTCTTCCTCAAACATTCGGGGGCTTTCGTGGAATATGGCCTGCAGTCGAAGCCAGCTATGAACGACCTCTCTGTTGCCGGTGGAATCTGGCACATCTTGCCGTGCTTCAGGCACATAGCAGCTTGCCCCAGGTCCTCTTGCGATGTTGGACGCCTCCCTTTAAAGTAACCAGGGAGAACAAGTATACACTTTTATTTCACAATTTTACCTTTAAGAAAGAAGTATTCAAGTATGGTACTCCAAAGCCCAGAATATGGAACTCCTGCGGAGGTCATGCAGGGAAGAGCACACATACGACGAATTGCACAGGTTAAGGACGAGAACAGAAACCAAAACCCTAAGGGTCCAAAGGACCCATAATTGAGTACTCGAGTTTGGGATAGTAGTTATGTAGGTTACTAATTTTGAGAGTATATGATAATTGGGTACTTGGACCCTTAGGGAAACCCCCAAAGCCCTAAGCTGTAAAACCCAATACCCTACACAACCCTTAATCCCCCAAACTCTACACTCCTATACCCCAAACCCCCAACCTCTTGGAAAACCAACAGTCCTGCATCCGTAGCAAGTAGACAAAGTTTCTGCGTTATGTTATGGTAGGGGTGTGGTAGGGTAACCTAAGAAACATGTTTGTCATGCTTCAGGCTTCTAGATAAGACCTAAGCCCTAAACTCTAAACTCTAAACCCTAAACTCTAAACCCTAAGCCCTAAACCCTACTAAGCCCTAAACTCTAACCCCGAAGCCCTAAACCCTTAGCCGCCTTAGCCCTAAACCCTAAACCCCTAAACTCTGCAGTAAACACTAAACCCCTACGCCCTAAACTCTGCGAGCTCATGTGCCCGCCTCGAAGAGTTCAGGCTGCCTTCGCGACTGCCGTGCGTCCTCAAAGTTGCAGTTCTTCAGCGGCTTGGGAGCTTCGCGTTTTACAGTAGAAGAGTAAGGTAAATTATAGGGGATCCCACCATTGATCCATATTCCAACTTTCTGGAGTTCCCTTTAGGGCTTTTGAGGGCTTCGGGTCTTAGGATTTTGGGGCTTAATGGCTTAAGAATTAAGGGTTTACGGGTTTAGGATTTAAGGTTTAAGGTTTAGGAATTAAGGGTTTAGGGTCTTAGGGTTGAAGGGTTGAGGGCTTTAGAGTTGACATGGGGTAAGGGTGTTCAGGGTGACTGACTGATCGGCTTTCTTCGTCGTGGCATGAACCAGTCGGAATGAAGGATCACGAGGGCTTACAGGTTCTGCATGGTTCTGCTATAAAATGTGGCAACGTAACCTTGGTTACAACTACCCGTGGCAACTCCACTAGCATTGGACCCCAAACCTTGAACCGCAACAACAATGCACCTTCACGCCTCGAACCAACGCCCTCGCAACATCAACCCGAAGCCGAAAACCCCTAAAAACCCAAAAAACCCCGGGCTCGGGGTTAAACCCTAAACCTTAAACCCTAAACTCTTAACCCTGAACTCCTTTAAAGTCCTGCCTCCAGGGCCGTCTGCCAGGATCCTGCCCGGAGTAGGTCGGCCAGGCTCGTGGCAGGGCGCCCGCGGTGCGCCTGGAGTTTAGGGTTTAGGGAGTGGTTTAGGGTTTTAGGATGTAAGGAATGGTCTGTGGTTGTTAATAACTTCGCATTCGCACTCAAGTTTCGGGAGGGCGCGGGTTAGAGTTGAGGGGTCGCAGACATGGGTTGAGGCTAGAGCTTGGGTAGGCTCCGTAAAGTCAAGGTAAGCCCTTGTTCAATATTTCTACTTCACCCCGCTACCCTAGACCCTAAATCTTCTTGGTGGAACATGTTTTTGTTTGTCATTTTTGTTGGCCTGTCGACTTGGAGGGTCGGGGGACTTAGTAAGTAGGTAGTAGGTAGACGTATAAGCACCCTAAAAGGGACCTTAATTGGGATTATGGCACTTATAAGTCCCAAAAATAACCAGTTACTAAATCCCCCGTCCCTCCAAGCTCTCTAAACCCTAAACCCTATACCCTTATAGAATCCCTTTAAAGGGGCCCTTAAGGAACCCAGTGTATTGCTAAGTCCCCCTAAACCCTAAACCCTAAACCCCTAAACCCCTAAAGACCTTCCAAGTAGAGGCTGGTATCAGGGTTGCGAACAGCCCCTTCTCAGCCCCTGGGTCCCGATGTAGGGCCTAAGCCCTAAATCCTGGGGGGTTCCTTTAAAGGGATCTATATGGGGTACCTTTAAGGGGCTCCCTTAAAGGATCTATAGGGTTTTGGGGTTTAGGTTTTAGGGCTGATGATAAAAATCCTGCATTGCCTTAAGGACCCTAAACTATGGGAATTATGGTATATTCCTTATTATGGGTAATGCAGGATTTATATCGTCAACCGTTAGATCTGGGCTCTGGGGTAATAATGACATAATATCCTTTGCGTACTGCCCCCCCCCACCCGGTAACTGTCTATATTAGGGGCCATCAAGGTTATATATCTATTTGTATATGTATATACAGATATATACATGTGTGTATGTATATATATATATATGATGTGTATATATGTATATATACTAAGAGCATTACAAATATTCTCAAAAAGTTGCGGAGTGGAGACAGTACCCAAAGTATGCTTATAAGTTAGAATTTTGGGATCTCCGGTGTTGTTCTGTGTTCCCTAGGTTGGGGAACGGAAGGTCGGGGCACAAGTCTCCTTTCAGCTCCTCCCCGATACCATCAGTGCTAATTGTTCTCACCACACAAATATACAACATTAATACCGCAAGTGCCTTCTGAGAACCAGCTCTTCAACATGGACATGGACGAAAAGCCACAACCCCGGCGCCAAAGCTGAGCACAAAACCCTGAACCTTGCTTCAGTCTAAGGGGAACTCCAGAAAGTTGGAATATGGTTTCAGGGTAGGATACCTTATAATTTACCATAAAGGCTTTAGGATAATCATATTCCAACTTTCTGGCTTTTACTTTAAACGTTGAAGCAAGCGCTGCACCCACAGCGGAGTCCAAACCTCACACTCGCGAGCAGCTTCCAGCCTCCAATGCCATCCTCGGGAAGCATGACGTGAGGTAGTTTCAGCATCATGGGACGTAGTAAGTAGTGTCAATTTAAACATAGTAATTAATATACGCACACAAACACACACATGCACAATCACACAAGTAAATAGTGTATAGCTCCAATGAAGGTATTTGTAGCAATGCTTGCTGAGTCCCACGACATGACCCTTCAAGTAGGAGTGTTGTTGTTCTTATCCCCATCAGTGCACCGCCAAGGCAAACTCACCAACATTCCCCGTGAGCCCTGGTTATACACTCTCCCGGAGATTCCTATTCCAAGCCCTACTTCGTCCACCGGTGTAAACAGTGCTGTAGACCCTAAACCCCCAAATAGCCCATAAGAAATGCCCTAAGCCCAAAGCCCAAAACCTCGAGACCCCAACATACTCTAAATACAAAAAATCCTAACTAAAGCCCTACCTAGAGTCTCCAAAGTAGTTCCTTTTTGGGGTTCATATATAGAATCCTATAAGGTAATCCCCAAAAAGGAGCTACTATGGAGCCTATAGGTAAGGCCCAAAGGCCGAACCCCGAAACTCGAAACCCTAAACCCAAAAAAAAACCATGAAGCCCGAAACTCACCAAAAAGAGATGCCCTAAACCCTAAGCCCGAAACTCCATTAGGGTTTAGGGTTTAGGGTTTTTGGGTTTAGTTTAGGGTTTAGGGCTCCCTAAACTAAACCCCGAACCCTAAACCCCAAACCCTAAACCCCAAACCATAAACTCGAAGCTCTGAACCGAAGGAGGACAAAGAGATGCCGAGCGGGTCTCCGACTCCGCACCAACTCCAGCGGCCAGGCGAAGAGGCCCTCGAAGGCCTCGGGCTCCTCTCGGGTCGTGTCGGAGTTTAGGGGTTTAGGCTTTTTAGGGTTTAGGCCTTTTAGTCTTTTTTGGGGTTTAGGGGTTTAGGCTTTTTAGGGTTTTGGGTTTAGGCTTTTTAGGGTTTAGGGTTTAGGCGTTTTAAGGGTTTAGATTAGGGTTTAGGCTTGGGTTTCAGGGGTTCAGGGCTTTTTGGGGGTTAAGGTTTAGGGCTTAGGATGTTTTGTTTGTTGGGCTTAGGGTTTAGGGCTTTAGGATTTCAGAATTTGCTCGGAATTAGGGTTTAGGGTGTAATTAGGGTTGGGTTTAGGGTTTAGGTATTAGGGTGTGGGCCTCTTTTAGGGTTCAGGGTTGGGGTTCTGGGGTTTAGGGCTTTTGGGGTGTTAAGGTTTAGGGTTTAAGGCAATTTCTGGATTAGGTTGAAGTTTTTTATGGGTTTATCGTTTCGGTTCTAGGGCTTAGGGTTCTTATAAGGGCTCCTAGTTGTTCATGGTTTAAGTAACAAAGGTAGCTTTCTTCCTACTATTTGGTGTTGATGAGGGAACCCAAAAAGAAAAAGGGCAAACGGGTATATACGGGCCTTAATAACTAGAATAGGGTTTTGGGGCCCACTATACTAAAAATATAATAAGGAATCCCCGAAAATAGTAGAAAATAATGTAGGAATTATTTGGGCCCCTATACTATATGAGCCCAGTGTAGGCGTGAGGCTCCAATGTTGCAGAGCTGATGTGGGGGTCGGGGGGAGGTGGAAGGAGTCTAAGATAAAGTGCTGGTGTCTAGTGGTTTAAGTTCAAGGATTCACAACTGCAGGGTTGAGGGGGGGATTGTTTGGGCATGAAGGAAAAATGCCTTCAGTATGAAAGAACTTTGTAAAGGAAGCGATCTTGAACTGATCGGGCCGGATTTTAGAGGTTCAAAGCTTCAGGGTTGTAGGCTTGAGGTGGGGTAGGAATGCTCGTGTGGGGAAGAAAGCCTTCGAGCTTGGGCAGTTTAAGGTCTAGGTTCGAGGGTTGCCCCAAGGGTCCATGTGCCCAAATAGTATATACTTTGGCCTTAAAGTACTCCCTACTCTGGCACATTGGGCATAAAGTATAAATACAATGTTTGGGTACATGGACTCTTGTTTGGGGCTGTAGATGAGGGAAGGTGACATTCCGGGCAGTCACATGCCCCGTCCCAACTCCCTCCCCCCTCCCGAATCCTCCAGCAACGGACGGGGAACTCGCGCAGGTCCCAGAAGGGCCAAGGCTAAAAACCAATTCCTGCTTGGAGATTCATGGCTAGTTCTGAGAGGGGTTATAAGTAGGGTGCACTAATTATCACCCAAGTCATTAGCGGACTTTTAACCCCACTTATAACTACCCATGAAACTCCAAATGCTGAGATTTCTGGAGGCCGCAGGCTTGAGCTTATTGTGGTTTGAAGAAATGAAGCACTGATGTAGTGAACCCAGTGCAACCAGGTCCGGGGTTTCAAGGCTTTCGGAAAAAGCCAGCTGCTTGCTGCTTCTGCGATGAGTATGTGAAGGGAGTATGTAAAGAGACATGCCTGATCTCATGTGCATGCATGAGTCGGCATGCGCAAAGACCTGCTTGCAAACAAAAACATGTGATGCCTATATTACCTGTTTTCGCAGCATTTCGCATGCATGCAAAACATGCGTACATACGTACTTACTCACAAACATGCCTGCATGAACACATCATATATATATATATATATATGTGTGTGCGTACATATACAGAGGGATAGTAAGGTACGTAGCAGGATAGATGGATACAGACAGAAACCTAGACAGATAGATGGTCGGCTTGATAGTCAAACAGATAGTTAAAGAGATAGTTGGACAGATAGCTCGATAGCTAGTTAGGTAGACAGTTGAGACAGTGTGATACAAGATAGTTAGATAAGTCTAGCTGTAGAAACAAACGAACATACCTACATGCTTGCATGCATGCATGCATGCATGCAAAAATACATACATGCATACATTAGTAGATTGGATTATGCTACCTTTAAAAAATACACGCCATGCCAAACCACACGATACCGTACCATGCCACACCATACTTAAACTTACCATAGTATACCGTACGATACCCACATACAAACTAGCTTGCTTGCTTGTGTGCATGCGTACGTATCTGCATGAGAACTACGTATTCACCTGCCAATCAGTCAAACATGCAGTCATGTACCTACACTTGAACAGAAAGGGCTGGTATGCACGGGGCTGAACACCCATTCGCAGGCGTGGCTGTGTATGTGCAGATGTTGTACTGAGGCTCCCAGTGCTGCTGCGAATGATACAGCAAAGAATACAAATGTTAAGCTACCAGATGTGGACTGCAGAGCAACGGCCGTCCTCATATCTTGCAGGAGAGCAGCACGATCCGTAGAAGCCTTCCTTGACAAGATTGTGTTCAGGCGGGATCTAGGCTTGAATTCTATTGGAGCTGCTGCAAAAGGAGAACAAAACCACATAAGCCTTAAGTCAGCCCAAGATCTGAAGTAAAGACCTCCCGCCTCAGTCAAGCCCCCCTTGAATCCCCAACCCTCGCACCTTCAACCTCAAAACATTACCTAGACCCCCAACTACCACAAAATACGCCGCAAATAAATACCCACTATTCAAGACCATAAGGGCTCTATTAAAGGGCTATTGGGAGGCCCTGGTACTTCCCCATCCCCATATAAAACCGTAGAACAACCCGAAACTCTAACCTGTTAGGAACACTTAAAGTACCTTCGAAAGAAGAACCCCGGAAAACAAGGAACCCCAAAAACCTTTACAGAAACCCCTGAAAGCCTAAACCCCAAAAAAACTACACCCCTAAACCACCGAAAGCAAAGTTAAAGAATCCTGGAACAAAACTTTCGAGTACCCTTAACGAACCCCTTAAACAAAGAAGGAAAAAACCCTAAACCCTAAACCCTACAAGCCCTAAAAACCCTAAAACCTAAACCCTATAAAACCCTATAAAACCCTATAAACCCCAAACCCTAACCCCCATAAACCCTATAAACCCCAAACCCTAAACCCTATAAAGCCTAAACCCACAACCCCAAACCCCAAAGCCTAAACCCTATAAAGCCTAAACCCACAACCCTAAACCCCAAAGCCTAAACCCTATAAGCCCTAAAGCCTAAAGCCTAAACCCTATAAACCCTAAAGCCTAAGCCCTACAAGCCAAGGCGCAAGACCAGCTGGGTCGGCCCAACAGGATCCGAGTCCGGATCGCCGGGTGGCGCTCCTGAAACAAGGGAGCAGCGGTGCTTCTAAGTGAAGGTTTAGGGTTTAGGTTTTGTTGTTTTTAATAAAGGTTTAGGGTTTGGTGTTTAGAGTTTAGGGTTTGGGGTTTAGGGTTTATAGGGTTTAGGGTTTTTGGAGCACCCCCCAAGTCCCAAGTGCCTCTGAACAGAGCTCTTATGGCCCTTAATAGCAGGCATTTGGGGTATATTAACTATTAGAGGGGAGGTAGGCCCCTGGTTTAGGGTTTCGTGTTTAGGGTTAGGTTTAGGGCGTAGGGTTTGAGAAATTAGAGGTTCATTTTAAGGATTCTCTTGGATTGTTGTGAGGCCCGTCCCTGCCACGGTGCCTTCCGATAGCACGGCGACCGGTGTCTCAACGAGAAAGGTGCCAGACCCGGATGCCTGGGTAGTTTTCAGGTTTACCTTAACCCAAATAACTTTCACTTTTGGGGCTTCTCAGTATGATTTCCATGTTTAGGTAGAGTTTGATAACTTAGGCAATCGCCATTTCAGGGAACCCAAATAACTTTCACTTTTTTGGGCTCCTCATTATGACTTCCAGGGTTAGGTAGAGTTTAATCATTTAGGCAATCGCTCTTTCAGGGAGGAGGTAGGGTTCGAGAACGTTCAGGGTATAGGGCAGCAAACTTCTGGTCGGAAGACTCAACTCAGTAGCCCTACACCCTAAACCATTAAACCCTTATTATATGGGCCTAAATGATTAGAATAGGGTCTTGGGACCACTATACGGTAGTTGGAACAAGGAACCCCTAAAATAGTATAGGCAAATATTAAGGCCCCGATATTAATCAATTGCTTAACCCTGATCCCTTAATCGTTCGTCAGGCGCGCTCCACTTGCGTCGCTTGGCTGTTTGTCATCTTCTTCTTTTTCAGCGCAAGTTCTGCTTCCGCTACTGTGTAGGAATTACAACTGTTACAAGTCACAACTGCGTGATGACTATGGCAGACACGGTAACCGCGAAGACCAACAATGTTGCAACGATCATCGCGAAACCTTGTTGGGTGTCATGATTGTCAGTTCAATATGCTTGATCCGCTCTGTAAGCTGCTGGAGACTGGAGGTACAAGCTCTGTGAGTTTTCAAAGCCGGACCAATAGTCAGCAGCTGCTTTTTCTAGTTCATGGTTGGGATCGGCTTAAAAATGTACATTAATGTTCCTTATTGGGTTTAAGGATGTAAGGTGTGACCCAGCTATGGCAAAGTGTTGGGGTTGGAGCTTTTGGATTGCATCTTGGCTGAACAGGGGGCCTTCGGAGTGAGATGGACCCGGTGGTGCTTGCTCGGAGGAATGGGCACGGTTAAGGTTTAGGGTTTAGGGTTTGGGGTCACGCCGGTGGTGCGGGCATAGATGGAGCAACCCGTTCCCCTTATAAGAGTGCATGTGCCCGAATAGTAAAAACTGTGCGCCCAATGTACCTATACAGGGAGTACACTTTGAGGCCAAAGTAGCTAATGTTTGGGCACATGGACCCTTAGGGTCGGGTCCTGCCCCCATACAGTAACAGTCTATAATAGGGCTACTGTTAAGGTCCTAATATATCTATATTATGAATATTATCCAACTGTTACTGCGTGGGGGCAGTACCCAACCTTAGGGTTCTAAAGTCCCGATAAACTTCAGAACTCGGACATTCTAAAGATCAGAGAAGGCCCTCGTAAAATTGGAGAGCAAATCAACTCTGGAAATTACTGCCCCATTCTTCCAAACAATGCAAGCCCTTCAACCCTAAACCCCGACTTCAACATCCTAGACCCCCTAAATGGGAGCCAGCCCCTACAAGGCCATGAGAACAACCTTTGCAACATCCTTCTAAAACTCTCCTGAAACCTCAAAAGCCCTCCTAAACAACCTATCCCGCGTGAAAGCACCAAGATATGACAAGACCGTCCCCAAACCCAGACCCGAAACCCTAAATCCTAAACCCCTAAACCCAGACCCTAAACCCTAAACCGCAGAAACTCTGAATTCTGAGGCATCCCGCCGTCGAGGCAGTGAACCGCAAGGTGCTGAGATGACGTAGCTGAACATCCTGCAAGGCTCCGGCAAGCTCTCCTTCCCTGAGGCTCCATATACCCATATGGTATATACTCAGGCCTTAAAGGAATTCCTATATGGGTACTTTGGGGTATAAGTATATACTATATGGCTACATGGAGCCTTTATCCTTTGCGGGCTCCTTTAAGCGATCTATAAGGGCTTCCTTAGGGTTTTGGGTTTAGGGGTTTCGGGTTTAGGGGTTGAGGGGTTTAGGGTTTTGATGTTTAGGGTTTTGGGGTTTAGGGGCTTAGGGTTTTGGGGCTCAGGGAACCCTTATGGAGCCCTTAAAGGAGCCTTTATAGAGCCCCAAAGGAAGCCGTATATAGAGTCCACAAGCATTCTAAAGAGGTTTAGGGCTTATAGGTCTTTTTCGGCACTGTTGTTATAAAGCTTCCTAGGATCTATGTTGGGGCTTACGGGTTCAGGGCTTAGGTATACCCTGAACAGACCCTGAAGAACAGCTATAGCAACCCTTGCAGCATCTTTATGGTGTTCCTTGCCGCAACCTGTACAGTAACCCCACAAGCAATTTTTTGCAATGCTTATGATTAGCCCTAAACTACGTAGTGTCACTTATAGTATGATAAAACAACCTGTATACAGTGGTCCCTACGCCTCAAACCCTTCCCCGGTCCTCGGCAGAGGACATGCCAAGGTTTACCAGCACTTGCCGCAGGACGGGCGGTATTTTCCTGGGATCTGGAACATTTCTTTTTTAGAAGTTTTCCTGTACCCTAATCACCCTAATCCAAAGATGGGTAGGTGGGGATAATACTCATGTTGAGTTCATATTCATGACACCCCCTCAATTAAGAAATCAGATCGCGCTAAGCCACTGCAAATCCCCCTGAATGAAAACACCCGCTCCCGGAATTCCGTTTTGTTTAGAAGCAGCTACAGCTACGGCTACGGCCATCTGAATGCTATTTTGCGATGTTTTGTTTTCAGCCTTGACGGAAAGCCCCTACGTGATCCTCAGACTGCGCTCTAGGGGATGAAAAGGGCTTTCAAAGGACCAGGTGTTTTACGGTCTCCAGACGTGTGCCCTATCACCATGGTGGGTCACCTAAAGGATCATGCGACTTAGGGTTACACATAAGCTAATGTAAGGATACCTACAATTGTTATAGCTCCAGTAAGCATACTCCCAGCGACTCATAGCCCCCATAGCCTTACCCACATGATCCTCCAAGTACTGATTGAAGTGATTGACACGTGCAGACGTGGCTTGGGTTACTCCGATCCGGGTGTGTGCCAGGTCCGAGCATGTGCTAGCAGTGTCACTACGATGAACTCCAAAAGCATGACCCCGCAACAGACGAATAGCATCAGGAGGATACCTTAAGCTTCTTTCAGTACAGCCGTTAAATCTTATGTCTGTGCCTTTAACACGCTTCTTGCCTTGTTGCTGCATTTGCTTCGGGGAGGGGCTTGTGCTTATCTCAGACTCCGTCGAAATGGAGTTTCAAAGGACAAGGCATTCCAATAGAAAGCCCTCAAACCAAAAACCCTAAAACCTCAAACCCCAAAACCCTAAAGCTCTACGCACAGCCCAAACTCTTAAAGGAAACCTGAAGCTTATCAGCCCTTAAAGGAACCCTTAACGCCCCAGGGTCTATTGTGATTGACCCTAGCCCTAAACCCTGGAAATCCTAATCCTTAAACCGCTCATGCTAAACTAATAAAGCCACAACAAAACGCTGAACCAACCATTAACGCCCCTTATAGGAACCCTGAAACCCCTTAATCAAGGGTACTACTGGGGAGCCCTCGTTATCATATAGCCTATTATAGTATCCCTTATAGTAGCCCCTATAGACCCCTTTGCCCTAGGGAACCCTTACAGGAGCCTGTTCCTAATAATTCAGGCCCCTATCCTAAACCCTTACAAACCCTATAGATCCCTTATGGATTCCTTAAAGAAGCCCTTAAGAACCCCTTCAAGAAGCTCTTAAGGACCCCTAGTTAACTTTAACGCCCCAGGATGAATCCTTAAAGGAACCCCTTGAGAAAACCCATAAAGGAACCCCCTTAAAAGGAGCCCTAAACGCCCCGGGCTCGGGTGCGTCCCTTATAGTAGCCCTTCTATTTATACCCTGGCAACCCACAACCCGTAAAGGAAACCCTTAAAGGACCCCTTAAAGGGAACCCTTAAAGGACCGCTTGAAGGGAACACTTAAAGGACCCCTTGAAGGGAACCCTTAAAGGGAAGCCCCTTCAAAGGAGCCCTAAACGCCCCATATACGGGAACCCTTAAACGAAACCTTAACGCCCCAGGCTCGGGTGCATCACTTTGCCGCTGACCTCCGCGCTGAGCTTCGCGGCACTGGCGGCCCGAGGCTCCGGGGTCCTGGGGGAGTTTAGGGTTGTGGGGTTGAGGGCTAGAAGAAGGGGTTCCTGTAAGGGGCTACTATAAGTTATGGCTTAAGAGTTTAGGGTTTTAGGGAGGGGTTTTGGGGTTTTGGGGGTTAGGGGTTTAGGGATTAGGGCTTCAAGGGTCCATGTACTTATATGGTTAAGGGTCCTTTAAGGGTACCATAAGAGATCCTTTCAGGGATCTATAAGGGTTCGATAAGGGTTTAGGGTATAAGGGTCCATGTACCCAAATAGGTGGTTGTCAAAATTAGGGACCCTTTTTTGGGTCCCTATTATAATACGGCAACAATTATTTAGGGTACCCAAAAAGGAACCATAATTTTGACAACTACCCAAATAGTATATACATTGGCCTTAATATATGGGTACATTGGGCCCAAAGTATATACTCCTTGGGTCTTAGGGGTTTAGGGTTGTAGGGTTGAGGGCTAGAAGAAGGGGCTCCTTTAGACCTTATTTTAAATTATGGTTTAGGAGCTTAGGGTTTAGGAGTTTAGGGTTTTAGGGTTTACTTGGAGGGTCGGGGGACTTAGTAACTGGTTCTTTTACAGGCTTACAAGTACCATAAGCCCAATTAGGGTCCCTTTTAGGGTACTTAAAAATCTACTTTCTACCTACTTAGTAAGTCCCCCGACCCTCCAAGTAGGGCCAGAAGAAGGGGTTCCTTGAAGGGTGTCCTGGGCAAGTTTTGGAGTTTACGATGCAGTTCCTTTAAATGTGTTAATGGAAGGGCTTAAGGTTTAGGATTTAGAAGTTAAGGGGGTTTAGGGTTTATAGGAGTTTAGGGTTCAGGGTTTATGGTGTAGTTCTTCTAAGAGTACAGCAGGGTTTTAGGGTTTAGGCTAGAAAAAAAGATTCCTTTAAGGGGTTCTGATGGTTTAGGAGTTCAGGGTTTAGGGTTGAGTTTAGACACTGAAACCTATTATAAATCAAGGTGTTTTATTACCGGATTTAACGGGTATTGGGCTCTCTGAGCAATCACTAATCCGTCAATGCGGGGCTCCTCTGCCAAGGGCAGCTGTGGCTGAGAACCGGCTTGCGCCGCTCCACATCCTGGTGAAAAACTTACTCCAAAGGTTCAGACACTCCTTATTATTGCTCTTCATGTCCCTTTTTGGGGTACGAAAAACCATGAGGACGAGGACTACTTGGACCCTGAAGGGTGGGATTTGGGTTTCAAGTTTTGGTTACGCTTAGCATTGCTCCTCCTTTCTTGCTTGACGCTCGCTCTTTCAACGCTTTGGTTCACATGGTTGTGGCCTGTTATCGTTTGGTGTTTAGGAAGGTTCCAAGGTATCAGGATGTATATAGGGATATTCCAGGTGATTTAGGCTGCAAGGGTCTGATCACATGAAAGCTTTAGGCTTTCCTTTGCCCGTTCTGTCGCTGTTCATTGCTTCCAGATGGTCAGGGGTAAGGTTCGTTCTGTGCTTCATCAAGTCAGCGCCCAAATTCTAAAGTCGCACGAAAGTTTCGTTGGTCCTGAGCTTCGAAAGACGTGCTTAGAATTGAGGTTTAAGGTTGTAGGGGCGAACCCTAGACCCTATACACATTAGGCTCTAAATGTTCAGCTTTTGTGTCGCTTCCCAAGCTTCGTTTCCACTGCTAGGTTTTAATACCTACGGGTCCATGTACTCAAATCGTATATACTTTGGCAATGAAGTACTCCCTGCATAGGTACATTGGGCCCAAAGTATATACTAGTTGGGCACATGGACCCTTGAGGCATTTGGGCTAGGGATGCAGGGTTTCAGGGTCCTCATCCGCCTTTGTTCTGGCATCTCGTGCCTCATCTATGAACTCTATGTAATTTCTACCCTAAACCCTAAACCCTAAACCCTAAATCCCATGATCCTTTAAATCGGGTAATAGCGGCCTCGGCTTGTGGGCTTCAGGTCTTCGTGGCTTCGGCGTAAGGTTCGGCCTGAAGGTTTCGGGCTGTACGGCTTTTCGGGGGTCTCAAGTCCTCAAGCTTTGCAGCTAACGGCCCAAAGCCTCCAAAACCTCTTACTCTTACTTGAATTAAAATAGGATCCCTTACATGCTTTAACGTAAATTCCTTAATTAAGGGGTTGGAGTCTCAGGAAATCAGCAGTCGAGAAAGCACCACACCATGGCACTTCTAGTACGCCCCTATACTTGGAGGGTCGGGGGACTTAGTAAGTAGGTAGTAAGTAGACTTATAAGTACCCTAAAAGGGACCCTCATTGGGGTTATGGTACTTATAAGTCCCAAAAATAACCAGTTACTAAGTCCCCCGACCCTCCAAGTATGAGGAGCCGCGGAGGCCGGGGAGTCTAAGATTTGGGTTCGGGTTTCGGGTTTATGGATAAACCCGAAGCCCGATCCCTAAACCCTACACCTTAAACACTGAACCCTAAATCCCAAATCCCAAACCCTAAACCCTAAACCCCAAAAAGCCCTAAACCCCAGAGCCCTGAACCCCAAAAGCCCTAAACCCTAAGGGAGCCCTTATGGATCCTTGATCGGAACCCTTCCCTCCCTAAACCCAAAAGCCCTAAACCCTAGGAACCCTTAAATCCCTAAACCCAAAAGCCCTAAACCCTAGGAACCCTTAAATCCTAAACCCAAAAGCCCTAAACCCTAAGGAAGCCTTTAAAGATCCTTTAAAGGAACCCTTAAGCCCTAAAACCCTATAAACCCTAAACCCCCATGGAGTTCTAACCCTAAGGAAGCCCTTATAGATCCTTTAAAGGAACCCTTAAATCCCAGACCCAAAAGCCTAAACCCTAGGAACCCTTAAATCCTAAACCCAAAAGCCCTAAACCCCCATGGAAGCCTTTAAAGATCCTTTAAAGGAACCCTTAAGCCCTAAAACCCTATAAGCCCTAAACCCCCATGGAGTTCTAACCCTAAGGAAGCCCTTATAGATCCTTTAAAGGAACCCTTAAATCCCAGACCCAAAAGCCCTAAACCCCCACGGAGTTCCGTGCCGAGACCTCCAAGAACTTCTGGGAGGTCTCGACAAGGCGAGCATCCGAGGGCTTCGGGGGCTCCTGCAAACCCAAAAGGCCCAATAACCCTTAGGAGAGTTTAAGGTTCATAAAGGTTTAGGGGTTTAGGGTTTCGGGGTTTAGGGAGTTTAGGGTTCCAAAAGGCCCAATACCCCTTAGGAGAGTTTAAGGTTGATAGGGGTTTAAGGGTTTAGGGTTTCGGGGTTGAGGGTTCGGGGTTTAGGGTTAAGGAGTTTAGGGTTTAGGGGTGTAGAGGTTTAGAGTTTTGGCGGAATTTGGGGTGCAGGGAACAGAATGCTTTGAGCGTTCTTTGAGGGCTCTGTAACGTTTACTGATACTATGAGGGTTCCCAGAGAGCCCAATGCCCCTTGATCAAGGAATCTACTCAAATTCTCAGGGCCTGAATCTTATGATGAGTCAGGTGCGGTCCTGAATTAAGGGCATCGGTTTTTCATACGCTGACAAGATGCACGGTGACGAGGACGGCCAGTGATCTTGCAGACCTGTTCCACAAAGTACGTTTTGGCACCTATGTGGCAGGCCAACATGAGGTCGAGGACTAAGGTACACGTTCAGTCCAAATCCATTGCACCGCCACAAGGTCGACTCGAGGGCGGTCAGGTGTTCCAAATTGACCTTGCGCTCCTCCTTTGTCGAGGTTTTTGAAACCATGAACTCCTCCAGTGGGTCGTGGCGTGAGGAAGAGGACGTGGACCATCACCTTCCAAAGCTTTCCGTGTCAGCTTTATGGCCTGCGGTGGCGTTACCATGCCAATGCCACCACTGGGCTCTGCAAACTTTTGGGTTCAGTGCTTTGGTGTTGGGGTTTCAGATCTCAGGCTTAAGGCTACAATCATCAACACCGGACGCAAATGTAAGCTTCGCATGCCAGTTTCCTTGGGAACCGCGTAACTTAAAAACCGAAGGTCTAGGGCTTCGTGTGTAGAACTATCATGAAATCTCACTACTCCCTAAACCCGAACCCCTAAACCCTCACACTTCTCTGGTCGGGGCGGGGAGCTGGACACCTCGACAGTTGAAAGGGGAACAAACAGAAGCCTTGAAACCTCAACGGCCTAAACCCTCTGCGTATCGAATCCTGACTAAGGATCGCAGGAGCTGCAGTAGTTGCTACTCCTCCTGCCAAACTCCTAAGAACAACAAGGATCAAGATGATTCTCGATAAGGCTAGCGGCCGTAAATACATGCTTTGGAAAGCCTCGTGGTTTAGAGATCCTTAACAGGAGCCCGTAAAGGGACCCGAAACCCCTAGGAAGAAGACGAACACTCACCCTGAACCTAAACCCTAAACATGACCAGCCCCATACCTCGAAACATGAACCCTAAAACTTACCACCCCCCAAACCCCAAAGCCCCTAGCCCTGAACCTCAAAACATCAACATAAACCTTAACACCCCCTAAACTTCAATTCACAAACCCTAGACCTTACCACCCCGACAGACTAAGGGGCTGAATGCCCCAGCCCCCAAAAGGTTAACCGGGTTTAGGGTTTTGGGGTTTAGGGTTTACGGGTTTAGGGGTTTAGAGGTTTAGGGCTTACGGGTTTAGGGTTTTGAATTATTAATCGGAGTATATAAGCCCCAAAAGGTTACAGGTTACCCAGCCCCTAAACAAAACAAATCAACCTTGTTGGCTGACTTCTGAACCCCTCCAAAAAGCCAAACTTTTGGCCTCCTTAAAATAGTTCATATAGCAACCCAAAAAATTAAAGTCTGAAGAGCCAACCAGAACACTGCAAAGCCTTGTGGAGGAGCTGCGACCGGGCTAGCAGTGCAACTGCTTCTGAGGGATGCCAGGCCATGCCAAGAAAGCTTTAATTACGTGTTTGTTGCTTTAAGGCTTTAATTAAGGCGTTTCCTGGACCCAAAATTATGTAGAATAATAACCTTCCATAATAGATGATGAGCGACTATTTTACCTACTTTGGAAGGAGTTTAGGTAGGGTTTAGGGATCTAGGGCTCAATGCCGGACTATGTTTTTGTTGTATAGCCTAAGGCCGAAACACAACTATACTGAAGGTCCCCTAGTAAGAGTCTAGCCCTTAAAACCTGAACCCGAAATCTAAACCCTAAACCTGAACACTAAGCTCTCAGAGCTTGAAGATTGTCGGGTTTGAGGGTGCAGGATTTAGGGTTTCCATTTGAAGTTGGCTGTGGTAGATTGTATACCAAGCCCTAAGAACTTAAAGATTTAGGGTTTAAGGGTGTAGGATTTAGGGTTTCGATTTGGACTATGATAGACAACAATGTACTGTATCCTATAATATACTACCGTACTAGTGTACTGTGAGGGTTCTTGGTTTCGAGGATGTACGGCCGCTCGGCACTGCATTGAGACACAGAAAGAAGTTGGGAGTTCAACTCAATGCTGGGTTTGAATTAGGGTTTCGGGTTTAAGGTTTAGGGTCTGGGGTGTAGGGTTTACTTGGAGGGTCGGGGGACTTAGTAACTGGTTCTTTTACAGGCTTACAAGTACCATAAGCCCAATTAGGGTCACTTTTAGGGTACTTAAAAATCTACTTTCTACCTACTTACTAAGTCCCCCGACCCTCCAAGTAGGGTTTCGGGTTTAAGGTTTAGGGTCTGGGTGTAGGGCTTAGGGCGTGGGGTTGAAGGCTTATCTGAACCCTGAAAAACCTGCATCTTGAAGGGTTCCTTATTTTTTCCGTTTGTAAAGCATTAGGAATCCTTACAAAGTTAGGTTATTTGGGGTTGAGGTATGGTTCAGGGTTTAGGGTGAGGGATATTTCACTTATAACCTAGAAGCTTACGAAGACACCAAGGTTGGCCTGATTTCATGTCACACGAACAGCCATTAGACAGCCCGATGCAAACAGCAAACACTTTATACAAAAGCGATGTGCTCAGGCATGCAACGCCCCCAGCCAGTTCCTAGCTGCCGAGTTCATAAGCCCCAGAAAGTGCGTACTTATAGTTTTTGAAGGGGTAATATCATCCCAAGGAGTGTAAAGTGCATCCACTCAGCTACTAAGCGTTGCTTCTGCACCAGGGTGACTCCCTGGGTCTGCTCCAGGAACCTAAGGTAGGAACCTGATTGAGAAACCTTGGGCCTCTATTAGGGTTCCTTATGTGAATCCCAATATTTTGGGGTTATAGGCCCAGGGTTTCCTAATCAGGTTCCTACATTAGCTTCTCCGAAACCCGGCTTGAACAGGCTGTTTTGTCGACCACAAGCAGGGCCATCGGTGACGCAGGTAGGGATATACAGACATGTCACTCTCGTCACCGCGCTTCTACCGCTAACAGTAGACGCACAGTCCCACAACCCTCCACTTACAAAACAGTACACACAGATGCGCATTAAAAACCCTAAGCCTCATCTACTCCTGAAATTTAAATCCCAAACCATAAACCCAAACCCTAAGCCCTAGCTGTACGTCACAAGCCGCGCTTTTTGATTCTGTCCTGGCAGGCATGGAGACGTGCAGCTTGGCTGCGCCGTCACTGGACAGCTTCGGGGCAAGATCTGCCAAGTAATATACTGGTAAGCCCTAAATTCGGTTTAGGGTTTAGGATTAGGAGCCCTTAATCCTCCCAGAAAAGGGTCTAGATACTAGTTCCGCTTAAGGGGTTTATGGGGTTGCATAATGCTAGGATTTTGAACGGCAGGATAGGGCCTTAACAATTGAAACGGGGTTCTGGGGTAGATGATGGATAAAAGTATAAACATGTATAAATAAACATAATAACAAGGATCTATGAAACAAATACACAACTTTCGCAGTCGGATACCTTATAGACCCGTAAGAACCCCAAATCCTAAACCCCCGAACCTGACCCCAGACCCCCCGAAGCTGCTCTGCCAAGGGCGCGTTATCACAACCTAGCCGGGTGAAATCAAACTTCCTTGATCAGGTCTGGAGATCTCACAACGTTCAGGGTTTAGGGTTTAGGATTTAGGGTTACAGTTCAGGTCTTGAAGGACGTGGTGCTTAGGTTTGCGGGGGTCTGAGCTTCGAGGTTTATGGGTCCAGGATTTGGACTTCTTGGGCTTGGGAGGGGTGGGGGGCTGTCGGACCTTGGGGGACTTTGCTTCAGGGTTGTCAGGCCTGTGGGAGGGTTGGGCACCTTGAGGGTGTATGTGCCCCTAAGGCTCCATGTACCCATATAGTATATACTTAGGCCTTAAAGGGGTTCCTATATGGGTACTTTAGGGTCTAAGTATATACTATATGGCTACATGGAGCCTTTAGGTGCTCTTCGGGTCTTGCTGCATTATTACAGGAAAGCACGGGCAGCAAGAACAACGCACGAAACCTGGCTGCTAAGTCAACTTGTGTGCTCTGAAATACTGTAGAAACCGTCAATTCTGTCGCAAAACCTGAAACCCCGTAAACCCGTTTCGTCTGCGCCTTGTTGAGTCTTGGCTAAGCTTTCGAGGTGTTCAGGTGCACTCTCGGGTTTGTTTCAATCGACATGCTGCTTCTACATGCAACCTGCAGATCTCGCGTAGATTTTCTGGTTTGACACGCATGACCAATTTTCGTGCAGAGTTTGCAGACTGCAGACTGCAACAACAGAGGCACGGTTTCCGGCAAGCGCGAAGCCGCTAAGCTGAACGGCACCTTGCCGGGTTTGGAGCGGGGGCCTGTATGGCTGAAAGCAGGGTTAGCCCAAAGCCAAACCCAGGATTAGGGTTTAGGGTTTAGGGCAGACCTGAGTGGGCATCTTTGGCAGCACGAAACAAGGCTGCAATGCCCTGAAGGCGCTATTCAAAAGAGATCCCCGGCGCATGCTTCGCATTTGGCCGGGGCCGACGATCTAAGGAATGGGTGGATGTAGCAGTTTGAGGGGTGTGGGGCAGAGTTTGGGACGTGCAGCTATACTTTCATCGCAGCTGTAGCATACAGGACTCGGCGTTGACTGCTAATCGCGGGGTAGAGTGAGTTGAAGAAGTGTCGGAAGGACTCAAAAGGCAGAGATCGGACCCTACTAATACCCTCTTCTGAAAATATACCACAGCTGAGGAAAATGTGCACCCATGAGCGGCGGCAACATTGGAACCTGGTGAAATGTCAATCAAACCTGTGCGATAAGGAACTCCGAAATTCAGATGTGGCAGATGGGAGAATGCAGATGATGGTTGTGCATGGGGGAATGTGTGCGGACTACAGCACCCCCTTTCGAACCATGACTGTCATTTTGCTGTGTTTCAGAGGTTGTCGATGCTTTACACACCACATGTATCATTCATTCCCACAGGCTCCATGTAGCCATATAGTATATACTTATACCCTAGAGTACCCATATAGGAACCCCTTTAAGGCCCAAGTATATACTATATGGGTACATGCCCAGAGCCTCCAAAACCCCTTAATTAAGGAATATACCTTAAATCATATTAGGGCTCCTATTATAACTTAAGGTATATTCCTTAATTAAGGGGTTTTGGAGTCTCTGGGTGTATAATTCATTATCATGGATCTACCCCTCCTTCTGCCTCCAGTGAAGATGGAAACTTAGAGCTCGAGCAGGTCTCAGGCTGCTTCGTTGCCTCCAGGACTCGTCAGGAATCGTTCTTCTAAAGGGTCCTAACGGTTGATGATATAAATCCTGCATTACCCATAATAAGGAATATACCGTAATTCCCATAGTTTAGGGTCCTTAAGATAATGCAGGATTTATATCATCAACAGTCAGTACCTAATTATGATAGAATGTAAGGCTTCTCTAAGAGCAATTGCTGGCTTGGGTAAGTATCCCCAATAGAGTAACATAGGTACTGAACACATCTTCTCTCTTTGCGTCAGGATGCATGGGTCTTCACTACAGAGCACCCGGGCATAGGGCTTATTAAGATTCGTGAAAACATAGGGTTTAGGGGTTTCGGAATTGGGGATGGGGGTTCAGGCTGTATGTAGGGTTTGGGGATTCGGGTTTTGCCAAGACCGCTATGCGCCCCTTCATGATGCTCGACATCAGGGTTCAGCGGTTTAGGGCTTCATACCTTGAGATTGGCAGAGGCTTTTTTAGCTGTGGACAGCATGATCGCGTTGTCAGTGTTCTCAATATTTGTCGGGTATGCCGGGGAACTAGAGGTTAACCGTTTTGGTTATATAGGGATTATATAGGGACTATACTACCCATAAAAGGTTAAAGGTTACCTAATCTACTACTAGGGAGTGAAAATATCAACACTTTACGGTTTTGATATGCGTCGCAGAAAAGCTGACATTTTCAAGTCGAACGTTCGGCCAAGCCTTCGGCGATAGCATCCGCACCAATTGCTGGTCTGAGCCCCCTGCCACCTGAACAGCTTGGGGTGTTAAGGCTTTGCGGCTTTAGGGCTCCTTAGCACAACACTCCCCCGGTTTCAAGGCTTTAAGGTGTGAGGGTCTGGCGGCTGGGGGATTCGGGGAGAAGACTCCAGTGCGGTGTAATCTTGGGGTCATGTTACCCTACTTATAACGTCACTTATAACTAGCCATGAACCTCCCAGTACAAAGTCACCTGAAGGCTCTGATACTAGTGGTTTTTGCAGACCATAGCTCATAAACCCCAAACTCGGGACCCGGTTTAGGGTTTAGGGGTTACGGCACCCAAACTCTCAAGTTCATCGTTGCATCGGCCTGGGCCTTCATCTCCTTCAATGCCGCGACATGCCGTCGTGGCAGAGGAGTCCCTGTGGGCAGACGAGTCCGTGGTGGTGGAGTCCGTGGGGGCAGAGGAGTCCATGTCATGAGGCTAGACCCGGCGGAGGTTCTTCTGTTGGTGGATCCGCCACCCTGGTATTCTTGGTCAAGTCGGGAGAGTCCTCCGGCGAGAGATACCTCCGCCGTGCGGCGAAAGACCAAGTCATCGCGGTTTGAGAAACTCCCACAGTAGAATCGTGTAGGAACCTTTTTCCAAACCGTAGCAAAGCCCCTAAAGACCAATTAAATGGCACGACACCCCTGTAGCAGAAATCTCTAAAAGCCCGAAGCCTGCCTAAATCATAAATCCCACAGCCTAAACGTCATATAAGATAAGCCCTGGACTCAAAAAACAAAGCCAGCAACCTGAATCTTAAACCCTAAGGCCTAAACTCTACAAAAGCCCCAAGCTCTAAACCCAAAGCCCTAAACCCTGGACAAACTCAATACTCTCAACCCTCAGCTCGAGGCTGTACTCTACACTTGGAGGGTCGGGGGACTTAGTAAGTAGGGACCTAAGCCCTAGATAAAAGCCCTAAGCTCTAAACCCTAAGCCCTCAACGTAAACCCTAAGCCCTGAACCCTACATAAACGGCCTAAGCTCTAAACCTAAGCCCTCAACCTCAACCCTATGTACTAAACCCTACACAAAAGCCCTAAGCTTTAAAGCCTAAGCCCTCCACGTATCTAGGCTCTAAACCCTAAGCCCTCAACCTCAACCCTATGTACCAAACCCCACACAAAAGCCCTAAGCTTTAAATCCTAAGCCCTCAACGTATCTAGGTTCTAAACCCTAAGCCCTCAACCTAAACCTCATGTACTAAACCCTACGCAAAAGCCCCAAGCTCTAAACCCTAGGCCCTCAGCGCATCTAAGCTTTAAGCCCTACATAAATTCTCAAAGTCCTAAACCCTAAAAAGCTTTAAACCCTACATAAGTTCTCAAAGTCCTAACCCCTAAGCCCACAACCTAAACCCTATGTACTAAACCCTACACAAAAGCCCTAAACCCTAAGCCCAGAACCTAAACCCTATACTACTAAGTCCCTGAACCCTAAACCCTATAGTACCCTTAAAGAGCCCTTTAAAGGAACCCCTAGAATCCCCTTTAAAGCCCTAAGCCCTCGAACTTCGAAGCTTCAGCTATCGAGGCCCTAACTCTTTTTCGGAAGCCCGAACTTGAACTTGCTTCCTCGCCGCAGAAGCTTAGGGTTCCTTTAAGGGATCGATAGAAGGCTTACGGTTCCTTTAAGGGATCGATAGAGGTACTGTAATAAAGGGTTTAGAGTCTTTGTGCTTCCTCGCCGCAGAAGCTTACGGTTCCTTTAAGGGATCGATAGAAGGCTTACGGTTCCTTTGAGGGATCGATAGAGGTACTTTAATAGAGGGTTTAAAGTTCTTGTGCTTCCTCGCCGCAGAAGCTTACGGTTCCTTTAAGCTTTTGGGGTTTAGGGTTTAGGGCTTTAAATAAGGATCTATAAAGGCTCCTTTAGGGGATATATAGGGGTTCCTTTAAGGGATCGATAGAGGTACTTTAATAAAGGGTTTAGAGTTCTTGTGCTTCCTCGCCGCAGAAGCTTTTGCTTTTTGTTGAGGGCTGCAGGTACAGCGGGAATTCCTATACCCGGAGCAGAAGTTTAGGGTTGAGGCTTAGGGTTCTAGAGCAGAGCTGGGGGTGTGAGTGCTTTAGGCCTTGCGGTTTTTAGGGTTTAGGTTCAGGGTTGAGCCTTGAGTCATTGAGGGAGTTAGGACAGTTAGGGGTTGCGTTTTGAAGGTTCAGGGCTGAGGACTTAGGCTAGGGTTAAGGGCTCTTTCAAACGCGATTTCCTCGTCTAGACCTAAGAGTAACCTAGGAAAACAAAGGGTCCCCTTTTTGGTTTAAAGGGGCTTATAAGGGAACCCAAACCCTACACAAAGGGAATAAGGGCTTACTCTGGGTCCTGGTTGTACTGGTCCCCATATGATCCGGATACTACAGCTTGGATCTCACTCCTTAAGGTGCATCTCAGGACATTGCGCCCGATCAAGGTTCCTTCATGCGAGGGCCAACTAAATGGGCGTGGTGACCATGCCTTGAGGTCCCAACACAAGTAAATCTGAACCACTACTTGGACGTTCATCCATGGGTAACTAGAAGTGAGGTTATAAGCAGGTAAGAGTATCTATACTTATATCCCATATTAGGGGACTCATAACTCCACTTATAACTACCCATGAACCTCGAAGTGTTACAAAAACAGCAGCGGCAGCAGCACCGGCACCCGAACCGGCATCCCCACTGCCGCCGCACCCACCAGCAGCACCACCAGCACCGGGTACCACAGCCACCACAAAATCAATATCATCATCTTGATCTTCTCTCGTTATCATCACCATCATAACCATCATCGTCATGTTATTCACCGTCAGCAGCACCATCATCATTATCATCATCAGCATCATCGTCACCACCACATCATAACCCTCCTCCTCCTCCTCATGATCATCATCATCATCATCATTATCATTATCAACTCTTCTTCTGACTATTGTTCACAGCCACCGTTGGGGCCACCCTCCTCGTCTTCGTGGCCAACATGCAACTATGAATCGTCTTAATCGTCGCAGTCACCGCGATGACCGAAACCACAACCATCTACAGAAGCACCATAGCCACGATCATCTACAGCAGCGCCCCCGTATCCATCATATGCATTGACATGTGCAGCTGGGGCTTTGCCTTTGGAAGGCAAGTCGTCCGTGGAATGGCAAAGCTGAATTTCGCGGCCACCAAAGAAATCGGTGTGATTGCGGGGGTTGCTTTGTTGGAATAGATTTTAGATCTTGCTCAAACATGCCTGCAGAAACCGTCGATTGAATTGCAGTTTTGGAACACGTCAATCCGACACGAAAGAGCCCTTGGTATCTCAAAAGGGTCGGCCCGAACGATGGCATCCTGTAGGCAAAACAACTTGAACAAGGACCCCCCCCCCACCCCAACCACACAACCCTAAACTCACAAGTCCTAAACCATAAAACCCTAAACCCTGAACCCTCAGAGCTTTTTTGGGAACCCTTAAACCCAAAAGCCCGCACATCCCCCTGTACGCCTGTGGGTTCGGGGATGCTCAGGCACACTGAAGTTGGCATTCCGACCTCCGTGAAGTGTTGGTTTCAGGGTCCAGGGTGCAGGGTGAACTGTGAGTTTTTACAAGGGTTTAGTAATTAGGGTTTGGGGTTTAGGGTTTGTGAATTGTGGTGCTTAGCTTTGTTGAGGGGACCATTAGCTAATCACGAGCTTAGGGTTTAGGGTTTGTGAACTGTGGGGTTTAGCAAATAGGGGCTCTATAGGGTTGAGGGCTTAGACGTCTAGGGTCTGTCTTTACAGTTAGCTTTCAGTCATAAGAACCACACACAGACAAATCCGAAGCACGTAAATGCTTGGTAATTTGTACAAAACATCGTGGTAAATCCTAAGCCAGCCATACTAGGATGTCGCACAGCTTGTACTTCTCTAGGCCTCCGGCTCCTTGAGTAGTAGGGTACTAACCATAGAGTATATACCCCAGTAACCTATGATTTCGGCAACTGGAGGCCTAAGGCTTGGCACCTACGCATCTTTCCTACGGGACGTGATGCAGTCTCGGCTTGCCTATTTTCGGGGCCTGTGGATGAGGGGTGCCTCTTTGCCCTTAGATGCTCATGCTGGATGGGATATATACTGGAAAACACGCCTCCTTGAGCGGGCTATGCCTCGTGCTGAGTCCTTGGTACACTCAGGTGCTCGGCCTGTGCCTCGCGTGTCGTAAAAGAGCCAAGCAAGCGGGCAAAGTGTGTCGTCCAAGATCCCAATACACATCGCCTCCAACAGCTTCCCGCACTTGCTGTCGTTGTTCAACCCCTTCTCCCTTATAAAGTGTGGGCATATCAACAGGAAGAGCATCTTCAGCCCTTTGTTTCCAAGGTCCGGTAGCTCCTCCCTCTGCTTGCGGTGGTGCTTGCTGTGAAGCTTTTGATTCTGAGCCGGAACAGCAGGAGCAGTCTGACAGGCGTCTTTGCGTGGCCCTTGATTAGTTCCTGGATGAACTACTTGGCTTCTTCGCTGTCGCCGAGCTCTTTTCCGAGCTGAAAGATAGTCATCGTAACATATTTGTCATTCTATTCTGAATGCGCTGGAGCTGTCACGGGTTTCGGGAGTTTTCACGCATATATAGTTCAAGCCAGAAGTTATAAACCCGAGACCCAATGCCAGAATCCCACCAAAGCGTCGCTAACTTTAGGACCTCGCGGCTCTTCAATCTAGGCCACTTGGGGGCTTCAGAAGACCAGGGTCCCTAAACAATAAAGCCAGAACACCACTTGGAGGGTGGGGGGACTTAGTAAATGGTTATTTTGGGGACTTATAAGTACCATAACCCCAATTAGGGTCCCTTTTAGGGTACTTATAAGTCTACTTACTACCTACTTACTAAGTCCCCCGACCCTCCAAGCATGCAACCCCTGAGCATCACCAACATACCTTTCAAGCAACATCAAGCAATCCTATAAACACCAGCAGTCACCAGTTCAAGCCCCTAACCAATCCGATTGGATTCCCAGAAGGAAAGCCTGTAGCATTAGTGAACCTATCAACATATCTCTTGAGAAACTCAGAAAATTGAAACAACTATGAACAGTTTAAAACTCTGAAGACCCGTGCAAGACACTATAAGAACCTCGGCCAAGGGTCCCAAGTACCTACATGGTAGAAAGTAGGGTTTCTATAGTAGGAACTGCTACTATGGTTTGGGTGAAATCCCCCCATATACGATCCCGGTTCTCGGTTCACCGAACCCCCCCCCCCCCCCCCCCCCCCCCCAATGGTAAGCTTTTTCCACCCGAGGGCTCACACGCCAAGCAGACCCACGCAGGAAACCCAAACTTGAGGCCTAAAATTGGTTCCCAAAGCTGAGACCGCCTGATTGGAAACTACTAGGGGAGACCCCATTTTGGGCTTCGTTTTTGGAGCTCGAAAATGGGCTCTAGAATGGATCGAAACCACACCACACCACAGGGGGGAGTGGGGTAACCAGCCTAAGCAGACCCACTCCCGAACCACACCACATCACACCACAGGGAGGGGGAAGCAACCCACAACCACACCACACCACAGGGGGGGGAGGAGGAACCATTGGGGGGGGGGAGGGGGGGGGTTGGCCGAACCGGGATCATATATCTGATATTGGTTTTCGGGATCTTAAACCTTAAACCCTAAACCCTTTCTAGGTCCTCGGGACCCCATGGCTTAAGTGGGACTCAACTTTTGTCGGACCTGCACCATGCGCTCCCATAGCCACTGAGTCTCCTGGCATCTGAGGGGTTCTCTAGAGCTCTGTGCTTTGGGGTCTAGGGTTTAAGGTTTGAGGGATTAGGGTTGAGGCTTTGGGTTCAGGGTTTCGGGATTTGGGGCATCGTAAGCCTTTCTCAACGTTTGGGGCTTAGGGTTGATATGCACTTAACAGTTCAAACGATTATGGGCACGGGCATTGCCAGGACCCCTCATTGGCCCTGTAGTGGAGCCCTTCTGGTCCTTAATGGTGTGTGTGTGTATGTATCTAGGGTGTATTAGAGGGGAGTTAGGGTATCTGCACTGTCGCAGAGCTTGCAAAACACTATACCCTAGACCCTCTACACCAATCTAAACCCTATATCCTACATGTGGCCCAAATAACTTACCTTTTTCAGGACTTGCATATAGAAGCCATAATTACAAGGAGCCCTGAAAATGCAAGTCTTTTCGGCTACAGATATTATATACCTTCAACCGTTTATCCAAGGGGAAAAGGAGGGACCCTTAACAAGGACCCCTAGGTATATACCCTTAATATAGCCCCTTATAGGGTAGGGGTCCCCATTACGGGTCCCTCCTTTGCCCCTTTTAGTTTAACCTGTCAGATCAGCCCTCGTGGCCTCGAAGAACCAAGCATGCGTCACAGGAGCCAGGCGGGCGTAGCGATCAAGAAGATCAGCCTCCAAAACAAAGGGGAAAAGGAGGGACCCTTAATTTAGGGCTCTTAGGGTTCCTTTAAAGGGATCTTTAGGGTTCCTTTTAGGAGTCCTCAGGGGTTTAGGGTTTAGGGTTCCTTTACTCAAAGGGGAAAAGGAGGGACCCTTAGTAGGGACCCCTACCCTATATAATGGGTATAGAATGGCTATAAAAAGGGTATATACCTAGGGGTCCTTGTTGAGGGTCCCGCCCTTTACCCTTCGAAGCCTCCAAAACAAAGGGCACGTCAGGCTCCTTTATAAAGGGTTCCAGAGCTCTGGTTATGAAGGTAAGTGGAGCTCTATATAGGGATTCTAGAGTTGCGGTTTTGAGAACAAGGTATGTGGGCTCTTCTGCTGTACTTCAACAGGAGCCCTAAGGAATACGTGTGGTCATTGCTCCGGCTCCCACATTACCTCCTAAAAAGTAATTCCCATGATGATTAATAACCAGAAGCCTAAGGAATATTACCTAAAAATTAACAAGAACTCAAGTATGATTTAGGGTATATTCCTTAATTAATGGGTATTGGAGTCTCGGAACACCAGAAGCCTCTTAGAGCAAATATACCAGGACCCCCCGGCGGGGGCTTTAATAGAGCCCTAATGCCCCTTAACAGCAGGTAATTGGGGTCTATTAGAGGGCAGTTCGGGGGCTGCAGGTTAGGTTTCGGCTTCAGGCGTTCAGGATAATCTCAAGATCTGAAGACGATGTGGTTGCTGAGGCGTCGGGGTAGAGTGACAGCACTTCATGAGGGTTGGATGGTTCTGTCAAGTTACAGCTCCTGAGATTCTGCAGTGCCCATGTCTACACTTCGACTTAGAAGCCCAGCCGGCAGCCGGCAGGAAGCACGACCTCCACACGCTGGGCCCACAATGAAGGGAAGGGGAAGACAATCGTATGGACTGAGATCCCTCAGCCGAGTTGAACCCCTAACCCTAATCCCGCAACCCCTAAGACCTAGACTCAGGTGACAAATCTTCCTCCAATTTCACCCCATCATCATTTCAAGCTGTACTTGCAACGTTCCTTACTGCTACATGCTCATGCCACCGCATTAACTCTTTGTCCTTGTTGGCTTCTCTCACAGCAAACCACAAGTACCCGTCTTCAGCCGAAAACCCTGAACCTCAAAACCCTCAACTTGCAATCTTGACGGACAGCAGGCTTTCTGGTTTGGTGGCATGCTTCAAAGGTTCTAATGCTTATGGGGATTGCAAGGCTTCTAAGATCTTACAAGGCTTGAACCTTTGTATTTATATTTGGTGTTGGCTTCGTCTTCAGGGTTATAGTTTAACCTGTCGGCCAACAGAGGTTTTAGAGTTTATTGAATTGGTAAACTCAGGGTGTCGGGCCTAAAGCATGGGGTCCACCCTGGTTAATTACCCTCCCGGCCCACCGAAGCCTGTGTGATCCACTGCAGTTTGCGCAGGCACGCGCAGCAAAGCGAAAATGGCAACAGGGACACAGCCTGTGCAAGAATGGAAGATGTACGTGTCTTCCGTCTTGAACCCCTTTCGACTACCCCACACATTTTAGTTTATGGTGTAGGGAGAGCTCCACGGTGCAATAACGATGAACGAACCCACACAATTGACCTAACAAATGCAAGGCTCCTCTTCTCAAGTCTGAAACCGATACCCGATACCCCTGGAACATACTAGAGCAACAGGCGTTACATGCTCATGACCGTATACTACACCACCCATGTAACAAATCATACTGCTTCGATCCGTTTTCTCTCCAACGAAACGTAGGCGGCCTGAATAATCAGAACAGGGCCTTGGGGTGATTCTAGCGTAGGTATTATAGGGCCTGTGTTCCAGGATCTGGGGTCGATGTACTAGTTACTATTATAACACACGGCACCAAAAAAGACTTGGGGCAGAGTGTGTCCCCACCTCCGGCGTCACCTCCGAATCGATCTGGGGCAGAGGGTTCATGAGGCAATGCCTGGTGCAGCTACTGTCGATCACCGGTCGTATGACTTTGGGGTTTCATTGTAAACGAACATGGGGGCGACCAGCCCTCAACTCTGAAATACTCAAACCCTTTAACAAAAAAACGTTTGATTCGGATGACACTGGTATGTCAAACGGACGGACTCTCTACGCGTGCAGGACCCAGAGAGCCCAGTACCCCTTAGCTATAGAACATAACCTTCAACCAGAATATTCAGGCCCCTATAATTTAATTTAGGCATACTCCTTAATTAAGGGGTATTGGGCTCTCTGGGGACAAGGCTTACAATGGCTGTGATTGCAGTCAAACAACCGCACGTGTCGGAATCCGTCGCGCATTTTTTGTGCAATTACGCGTTTCGCCACAGCGGGAGCGCATTTTCAGACCGAAAACGAGGCCTTAACAAAAATGTTGTTTTCAGAGTTTGTTTTGTGGAAACCATGGCAGGCGTGGCACTTTGCGAGATTCGGCGTGTCACTTTTTTGGGTCTTCTTTTTCGCGTGGTTGAAAGGCCGAAAACACCGCGCACAACGAGGCTTTAGTAATGTCAACATTCCAAAATGCGATTTTGCCGTTTACCCCAAAGTTTGTGTTTTCTTCTACGTGGTTTCAAGGATGAGTAAGCCATGAATTTTTCAACCGCAAATGTGGCAGCAAAGAGAGATCAATGAAAACGACCTCTTCGTCGCATTATCAACACATTGGGAATTGCCGAAGATTTGTGCATGTCTTCGCGAAAGCTGCATCGGATCATCTTCGTGAGATGTGCCTAACGCAGGAAAACGCATCGGATGAACTTCGTCAGATTTCAGAGATTCATGTGAGTTGAGCAGAAGATAGGATAGATTAGAATCAGGATGAAAACATTGGGTATTCGTGTTGTTTGAGGAGGATTGGTGAAGTTCTGTCGCGACAACTGCATCGGATCATCTTCGTGAGATGTGGCTATCGCAGGAAAACGCATCGGATGAACTTCGTCAGACTTGCGAGATTTAATCTGAGTTGAGTGGAAGATAGGATAGATTGGAATCAGGATGAAAACATTGGGAATTTGTGTTGATTGACGAGGATTGGTGAAGTTTTATCGCGACAACTGCATCGGATCATCTACCTGAGATGTGGCTATCGCAGGAAAACGCATCCGATGAATTTCGTCAGATTTGAGAGGTTCATGTGAGTTGAGCAGAAGATAGGATAGATTAGAATCAGGATGAAAACATGGGGAATTCGTGTTGTTTGAGGAGGATTGGTGAAGTTTTATCGCGACAACTGCATCGGATCATCTACCTCCTGAGATGTGGCTGGTGCAGGAAAACGCATCGGATGAACTTCGTCAGATTTGAGAGGTTCATCTGAGTTGAGCAGAAGATGGGATAGACTGGGATCAAGATGAAAACATTGGGAATTTGTGATGACTGACGAGGATTGGTGAAGTTTTGTCGCGACAACTGCATCGGATCATCTTCGGTAGATGTGGCTTTCGCAGGAAAACGCATCCGATGAATTTCGTCAGATTTGAGAGGTTCATGTGAGTTGAGCAGAAGATAGGATAGATTAGAATCAGGATGAAAACATGGGGAATTCGTGTTGTTTGAGGAGGATTGGTGAAGTTTTATCGCGACAACTGCATCGGATCATCTACCTCCTGAGATGTGGCTGGTGCAGGAAAACGCATCGGATGAACTTCGTCAGATTTGAGAGGTTCATCTGAGTTGAGCAGAAGATGGGATAGACTGGGATCAAGATGAAAACATTGGGAATTTGTGATGACTGAGAAGGATTGGTGAAGTTTTGTCGCGACAACTGCATCGGATCATCTTCGGTAGATGTGGCTATCGCAGGAAAACGCATCGGATGAACTTCGTCAGACTTGCGAGATTTATCTGAGTTGAGTGGAAGATAGGATAGATTGGAATCAGGATGAAAACATTGGGAATTTGTGTTGATTGACGAGGATTGGTGAAGTTTTGTCGCGACAACTGCATCGGATCATCTACCTGAGATGTGGCTATCGCAGGAAAACGCATCGGATGAATTTCGTCAGATTTGAGAGGTTCATGTGAGTTGAGCAGAAGATAGGATAGATTAGAATCAGGATGAAAACATTGGGTATTCGTGTTGTTTGAGGAGGATTGGTGAAGTTCTGTCGCGACAACTGCATCGGATCATCTACCTGGGATGTGGTTATCGCAGGAAAACGCATCGGATGAACTTCGTCAGACTTGCGAGATTTAATCTGAGTTGAGTGGAAGATAGGATAGATTGGAATCAGGATGAAAACATTGGGAATTTGTGTTGATTGACGAGGATTGGTGAAGTTTTATCGCGACAACTGCATCGGATCATCTACCTGAGATGTGGCTATTGCAGGAAAACGCATCCGATGAATTTCGTCAGATTTGAGAGGTTCATGTGAGTTGAGCAGAAGATAGGATAGATTAGAATCAGGATGAAAACATGGGGAATTCGTGTTGTTTGAGGAGGATTGGTGAAGTTCTGTCGCGACAACTGCATCGGATCATCTACCTGAGATGTGGCTATCGCAGGAAAACGCATCGGATGAACTTCGTCAGATTTGAGAGGTTCATCTGAGTTGAGCAGAAGATGGGATAGACTGGGATCAGGATGAAAACATTGGGAATTTGTGATGATTGACGAGGATTGGTGAAGTTTTGTCGCGACAACTGCATCGGATCATCTACCTGAGATGTGGCTATCGCAGGAAAACGCATCGGATGAATTTCGTCAGATTTGAGAGGTTCATGTGAGTTGAGCAGAAGATAGGATAGATTAGAATCAGGATGAAAACATTGGGAATTTGTGATGACTGACGAGGATTGGTGAATTTTTGTCGCGACAACTGCATCGGATCATCTACCTGAGATGTGGCTGGTGCAGGAAAACGCATCGGATGAACTTCGTCAGATTTGAGAGGTTCATCTGAGTTGAGCAGAAGATGGGATAGACTGGGATCAGGATGAAAACATTGGGAATTCGTACTGATTGAGAAGGATTGGTGAAGTTTTGTCGCGACAACTGCATCGGATCATCTTCGGTAGATGTGGCTATCGCAGGAAAACGCATCGGATGAACTTCGTCAGACTTGCGAGATTTATCTGAGTTGAGTGGAAGATAGGATAGATTGGAATCAGGATGAAAACATTGGGAATTTGTGTTGATTGACGAGGATTGGTGAAGTTTTATCGCGACAACTGCATCGGATCATCTACCTGAGATGTGGCTGTTGCAGGAGAACGCGTCGGATGAACTTCGTCAGATTTGAGAGGTTCATCCGAGTTGAGTGGAAGATAGGATAGGTTGGAATCAAGATGAACTCATTGGGATTTCGTATTGATTTAGGAGGATTGGTGAATCTTTGTCGCGCAAACTGCATCGGATCAACTTTGGCCCACGCTCACGCAGCACGGACGTTATTAACCCCCCACCCCACCCCAGCTACCCCACCCCCACCCCACCCCCCTCCCGAAGACAAGTCCCAATCCTCACAAATGCACGTAAACGCACGACAGTTAACGATCCGTTAGCTCAAACAACCATCCGGAAACGAGGAAGCCTTGAAGACCCAAACCCTGGGTCTGCGATTTAGGGGTTTAGGGCTTAGGGGTTTAGGGGTTTACGGAGGTTTAGGTTTGGGAGTTAGGGTTTAGGGTTTAGGGTTTGGGGTTTCGGGCTTCAGGAGTTTGAGGTTTAAGTTAGGCTGAGGTGGAAATCAAACCTCGTACAGCGGGGTCCTGTTTCATGCCTTCGGGGAAAGCCCTGCGGCCGTGGAAAAGATTGCAGTGTGTCTGGTGATTCTGTGGAACTGTCTGATTTTTGGGTGGCCTTATGTTGCGCTTATACTATGGTTTAGGGTTTGGGGCATCCAATATGCTCTTCCTGCGAATTTGAAGTTAGACCCGGAACTTCTTACCGCGTAGGCCCCTCTGAGAAGCCCTTGGAATTGGGTGGAACCAACCTGAGACGAGCCACGAAACACTTCGGAGGCCACGAATCCTTTTCGGAACATTAACCCGACCGCTGAACCCTGAACTACGGTTGATGATATAAATCCTGCATGACCCATAATAAGGAATATGCCATAATTCCCATAGTTGAGGGTCCTTAAGGTCATGCAGGATTTATATCATCAACCGTAGGATTGGATCAGTGCATCAAAGGCCAAGGCCGAGGTATGCAGTTCCGGGTCGAGGGCTGATTATGCTGCAGCAGTGGCACACATGTTAGGGGGTTCGATAGCCTTCTTAAACTGTTGTAGGGTTGGAACTCTGGGAGGAGAGAATAACCGAAAGCAGTGCCATGGAGAAATTGAGCAGTTCAAAGGGTAGAAAAGTTCTGTAGCAATGACGGTCGCACTTCGACATCATGCAGAAAATAAATACTTCCTGTAAAAACGCCGAAGAGAAAAAGACTGTTGCTTCGAAAACTATGATGCAGTAAGCTCCTGTAATCATTCATGCGGCCGAGTACGCTCTCCTTCGGTGCTCTCACCGAGTGGCGAGGACGTACTCCCAGTGGCTCCTTTCTGCCACGCCACCCCGGGAGCCTGACAGCGATTGGCCACGTGGAAGACCTGGCTTCAGAGCCTACTCGAGAGGGTCGGTTGATCTCACCGTGCTGTATCCGGCACGTACCAAGAGCTTGTCGGATCCTGGCAGGCCTTGTGTACGTGAGGTGCCACCTATCGATCACCCCAGAGTCTCCAAAACCCCTTAATTAAGGAATATACCTTAAATCATATTAGGGCTCCTATGATAGTTTAAGGTATATTCCTTAATTAAGGGGTTTTGGAGTCTCTGGGACCCACTGCAAGCTGTCGACTTGACTCCAAGCAGGGACTGTGTTGTGGCCTGGTCGCAGCTGACGCAATCTGGCGGAGATCATTCGCTGTGCCGCACCTATAACTCCTATACCCTAAATTACCCTAAACCCCCACAGAAGCCTTATCAAGGAACCCTTAAGTTAAAATCCTTAAAACCTTAGAAAACCTTCAAACAAGATTTCTTAAGGCGTCGATTCTCGGGCTCAAAGGGTGCAGGGTTCCCTCGAAAGCCCGGCTGCGGCTTGGATGAGGCGCCGGCAGGAGATGGCACTCCTTCAGTCAGTCTTTTACTTCTAGACCTAACAGTAACCTAGGAATAAAAAGGTTGCCCTTTTTGGTTTAAGAGAGTTATAAGGGAACCTGAACCCTAAAACAGGAAATAACGGCCTGCTCTGGGTCCTAGACTTCGTCTTTTCCTTATTTTTGGGTCCTTCAGGGGTCTAGGGCCCTAACTATATGGTCCTTGGAAGCAGAAGGTATGTCTTTTTTTTGTCTGGGTATTTGTGTGTCTGTGTGTGTGTGTGGGGGGGGGTGAGGTGCGAGGACAAAGGGTTTAGAGTTTAGGGTGGCTCCTCTAACGCTTCATTAGAAAGGGTTACCCAGAGCCTCCAAAACCGCTTAATTAAGGAATATACCTTAAATCATATTAGGGCTCCTATTATAGGTATATTCCTTAATTAAGGGGTTTTGGAGTCTCTGGGTACGACGTTGTGGATGAGTGGGATTGCCAGCACTCAACACATCGACAAAGACAACATTCATGGAGTGCTTGTCGCAACCACAGACTGATTCTCTCGGTGTCGGGCATGTAGCTCGATTAACCCTAAGCCCTAAACCCCCAAACCCTAAACCCCTAAACCCTAAAGAGCATTTTGGGCCTTGGGTTGTACCGTTGTTGGGTTTTGGAGGTGCCGGGCCGTAGCTCGACGTGGACAGACGATGATCGAGGGTCGAGCGCATTGGCGTTTAGTGTTACAGCCGCTTCCAAATACTATGCCTTACATCCCAAACGCCAGACCTTCTCCCTACGCATTCAAGCGCCTGAGCAGCATGTAATTCTGCAGATTGAAACCTAAATTCAAACCCCGGAAAGCCAGTATAGACGCAGAACCTTGGATCTTCAAGATCAATATCCTAAATCCTGAACGCTGATGTTGGGTCGGAGGCTGTTGATGTCTCTTCCCTGAACACTTTCCGGCCGGTTTTTCCGGCCCTTTGCTTTAAGAGAAATAGTTTACCTAATGCAAACCCTTTAAATTGCCTCGCCGGAAAGCGAACTAGATGTGATTTCAATTCTTGAAGCAGCTCTGAACATCACACAGTCGAAAAAAGACAGTCGCCCAAACAGCATTGACTGCCGAACTCTTGGGAGCACCCAAACCATTCTTTGATTCAGGATTCACCTGCGGATCCCGAAAGCTACCGTGTTAGAAGGGGGTCACGACCTACTATGCTGTGGGGCTTGAGGCCGCAGGTAGGATGAACTAGGGCTTTGTGCGACGCTCTCAGCTGCGAAGACCAATCCCCGAATCCTAAACTAAAGCGCTACACCCCCTAAACCTCTAAACCCTAAAGAACCCTACTCCTAAATCCTGAGCACCTTCACATCGCAGGCCTTGACCCCGCAGAGCTTCAAGACTTCCCGACTGAGGAGCTTGGCCTTAGGCGGTGAGCATTATGGAATCTTCTGCAATACATAACTTGCCTTTCTCCAGGTTTAAACCCTGAGAGCCGCAACATTGGCGGGGTCCCCCATTCAGCGTATTGGGCTCACATGGTATACTTTGAAGGATCATGGGATTTAGTAACTAGGGTTGTAATTAGGGTAACTATACTTATAACCCCAATTAAGGCACTTATAACTTATAACTTACTTACTTACTAAGCCCCATGATCCTACAAGTACGGAGACTATTGGTTAGTCAGGGTGTTGGGTTCGGGCAAAGACTGGTAGCTGCCGCTAAACTTTCTTTCACCACATGTCGAGACTTGGGGCGCGGAGGGTCTATGATGAGGTATGGGCCATCATTTCCAGAACGGGTTCCGGTTTAGAGTGACATGACGATCAGGAGCGGTGTCGATTCCAAAGCCCCCCCCAATAAGTCTCACAGCAAGGGCCCATGCTAAACAATAAGGGGAATTAACAACTATCCCAAGTCGATACCCTAAACCCTAAGCCCTAAACCTTACACCCTAGGGAGGCTTTGGATTTAGTTGTTAAGCTACCATAAAACGGAAAACAAAGTTGTTTGCGATAGACCCCTGTCACGGTATGATAAACCTTGAACCCTAAACCCTTAATTAAAGGAACCCTTATAGATCCCTTAAAGGAACCTTATAGAGCCCTTAAAGGAGCCCTTATAGATCCCTATTTTGGTAACGTAAAGTGATCTGCTGACGAGATGCGAAAAGCTTCGACAGTTCCAACCGCTTCGTTCTCGCCTGTCTCTCGTGGTTGGTGGGTCAGTGCTTGGAGGGTCTTTAGGGGACTTAGTAAGTAGGGGCTCCTTTCAAGGGATTATAAGGGTTCCTTCAAAGGGCTCTATAAGGGTACTACAGGGTTTTTTTTAACCTACAATGGCGGCCTTTCTCCTGCGTACTACAGGGTTTAGGGTTCAGGGACTTAGTAAGTAGGTAATAGGTAGGCAGACTTATAAGTACCCTAAAAGGGTGGAGCACTTGAAGGCCAAAATATATAGGCCTACAATTTGGGTACATGGACCCTTAGGGTACAGGACAGGCGTGACCCAAAGAGCCCAATGCGCCTTAATTGAGGAACAGCCTAAGTTATAGGGGCCTTGACGTTATGGTTTCAGGCGTATTCCTTAATTGCAGGGCACTGGGCTCTGTGGGGAAACTTTAGGATTGAAGCTGGGGTTGCAGGATGCAGCTCTATCCAAATGTCGAATGTACAATCGAAGTGAGGTTTGGCCGGCGAGGGTTCGACTGGTGATCTCGGGGATCAGGCAATGCTTTCTTCATTCCTTCGAGGCCTGTGCAGAGTACGAATGTTACTGTCGATGCCGGTAACCCTTCGTCTTTGAAAAGGATTCTTATGTTAGGGTTACGGTTCTTTGAAATTTTGGGGTAGTATCTCGAATAACTTCTGACACAAACCCTAAGCCCCGAACCGTCGTCATAAAATCAAGCTGTAAAGGAGTAGGACACGGACATGCAAAAGGGGTCCTGATGTAGAGCCTTACTCTAGTGTGCGAGCATCCTAACCGGCTATATGAAGGACTCACGAATTTGGGCGCTTATGCTGGTCAAACCAACCTCCAAAACCCTTTGAACTCCCACGGCGATGGAGTAATCCCATGTATTCAACACCCCCCTAATATAAGAAACACTTTTCGGAAAACCACCTCGAAATCATCCCCGCCTTTTAAGACCTGTTGTGAACTAGGGGGATGTAAGAACAAGAACAGAAGCAAGAGTATCAGCAAGAGCAAGAGCAGGAGCAAGAAGCGCATCAGGAGCTGGAACAGGAGCGAAATCCTCCTCAATGTGACAGCAGTGATAGAGATACCCCTACGAATACACAAAACACTTGTCGAATTTTCCTGTTGGGGGGGAGGGGGCCCTCCCTCCCTTAGATATTGGGGTATAGGGAACTCCAGAAAGTTGGAATATGGTTTCATGGTAGGATACCCTATAATTTACCATAAAAGGGTTAGGATAATCATATTCCAACTTTCTGGCTTTTACATTAAAGCTAAACAGCAGAAGCTGCTCTATCTCGAATGCCCTGGAAAACCAGAATCATTCTGGATTTGCTTCGGCGAGCTGAACTACGTGAGTCCCTGAACCGCAAGCTCCAAACTCTACTAAACCCTCAACCCTATTCCCTTAAGGTAGAAGCCAGAAAGTTGGAATATTATTATCGTAACCCCTTTAAGGTAAATTATAGGGGATCCTACCATTAATCCATATTCCAACTTTCTGGAGTTCCCTTTAACCCCATAGTCCCTGAACCGTAATCTCTACACCAGACGGCCGGCTCTCCCGCTCAAATCGCCTGAGCCGTGCTGCTGCTCCCTGGTGACAGAGGCCCGATCGAGTACCTCAGTTGCTCTATAGCACAACTTGCAATTTGAGAAACCTAACGTCGTGTTCTATGGGGTTCGTGTAGGGGTGCCTCCACGGGTCTTTGGGTTTGGCAATCAACCCAGAGAAGATAAGAACATACATGCTGAAGACCTCCATAGGGGCAACCATGAACCCCCAAAAGCAAAGCCACAAAAGTGCCCAAGCACCGCAAGGATACGAACCCCCATTTGCGGACCCTTCGCTTACTGCCCAAACCCTAAACCCTAACCCCTGGGACCCAAAACCCAAACCCTAAACCAATGTCTTCTACCGACTGACAGGACACCCCCACTACAGGCCAAATTCGAGGGTTGAGAAGTTTAACACTACATAGGCGCAGCACGGCCGGTCATGGCTTCGGCTGGGGAGTCCGGGGAGATGGCTTTGCTTTCGCTGATGAACCATGAGTCGGATAATGCTTCTGCAATTGACAGCATCGTCCAAATATAAAATTACTTCAATATCCGGTACTACTTATCTAAACGAAACAAACTCAAATTACCCCCGACGACGAACGCAACGATCTGACTCAAGTCAACCCGGGTCCTGGAACCCAAGCGACATAGCCATCTCTCGAAAGGAAGCCGGGGAGATGATCTTATTCAACTGGAAAGGCCAACCATTGAAAAGCTGACGCCCATGGTCCAAGACCTCTTCCTGCACGTCACCTAGCCATGCCAAAGGCATTGCTCCCTGCGGTCGTGATCCTCCTTTGGGCTTCGGCGGATAGCTTGAAAGGTCCACTATTTTCCTGACGATGCAAAAGAAGTTGGCTGCCTCGCCCGCCGTGATTCCACATGTGAACAACAAAAATGAGGCCACAATCACATCCCGGGAGCGACGTAGTACGAGCGTCCCAGCCGTCCCGATCGCCAGCTCTTCCCCCCGCAAAATCTGAGGGAGAGCAGGAGGGGATGAAACGAGCAAGCCGACAAAGAGCTCACCCCATGTCTCCTGCTTGCCGAGGTCGCCAATTGGTATGTTGTTACCCACGTCATCCGAGCCACGAGAGCATGAAGAAGAAATCTGGGTCTGCTGAAGTTCAGTGCGCTTCAGCGGCCTGGTCTGTGTTGTACGGGGGTTAAGGTCGAGGGTTAGTTTGCGATGTAGGACCCAGCGGGCCCTGGATTCAAGCGATGCACCATACCTTTATCAGTACAGATGGATCCATGATTGCAAAAGTCCTTCCTCCTCAGTTCAAAACTTGGTTGGTCACTAGAACAGTCCCTTAGGATTGTTCAAGCGCGGTGTACCCTACAAAACAAACCTCCAAGTATACTACATATCCTTGTCAGGCGTATAGGCAGTTCTCCGAAGAGGTCCCCAACATAGTGCGGCACCTTGATAGAAAGGACCCTATTTAGAAGGCCCCTAATTTAGAGAATTACCCATATAGCGCGGGACCTCCAATCCAAACGATAACGCCTTCGGTGCACATGAGCAGGGAGGACAAAGAATAAGTGAGAAAATGAACATACGAAGAATCGTAGGTGCATAGGGTGGGCATGAAGCAACGGTGCATCAGCTATGGCACACTCTGAAATAAAACCTAAACCTTGAGCCGCAAATTGTACATCGTAGCTGGGACGCCGCCAACTCAGCCGCATGCCCGTCGACGCATCGTGCTGGCACCACAAGTTCGGTACAACCATACAACACAACGCGAAAGCCCTAAGCCTATAATTGAAAGCAGACAGACCCGAACCCAAAGTGCCTCTCAACGCCAAAATCTTATAGCCAATGTACTTGAACCCAAGTTTCACAGAACCTAAACCCCTGAACCCAAGTTCCTCAAGATCATGGAAGCCCTTCAACCTGACTCTAAACGCAAAGTCTGGTCGGCGCCTGCAATGCCTTAAAGGTAGCAGACAAGACCGACTCTCCAAATAGGGTTTACCTACAGTTTACAGAATGCCTGCAAAAAAGCAACTACCATGGAAGCTATACTAGGATACCCAGTAACCTAAGAATAAAAAGGCCTCTCTTTTTGGTATTGGGTAACTTTATAAGGAACCTAGGACTACAAAAAGGGAATAAGGGTATTACTGGGCATCCTAGTATAGGTAGGCACGCCAGACCAAGCCTCAGTTTCCACACCCTTCTGAGGCTCGCCACTGACTCGGGGAGAACGGAACGCTATGGACTGATGCACGATGCCCTGCCGTCACCAGAGGCTCCAATATCCCTTAATTGAAGAATATAACTTAAATCATATGAGGAATCCTACTATAATTTAAGGTATATTCCTGAATTCAGGGATATCGGAGTCTCTGGGTCTAAGTGCTAGGGGATTACATTTTTGGGCTTTGATTCCGGGGATGAGGAGCTTATTTCAGCGTCCTGAGCTTAGCGAGCCTACTTTAAGGTCCATGGAAATTAAAAACTGTGGTTTTAAGTAGGGTAACTTTAATTAACAACCCCAGATTAAGGGACTTCTAACCCTACTTATAACACCCAGGGACCTCCAAGTAGGGTTCGTGGTAGCTTATAGCCTGACATTCCAGGGCCTAGGCTCTAAGGTAAAGTTGGTAATATAGGGGCCTTAATAATGGGAATACGGTTTTGGGATATATTGTACTTTGTTCCTATAATTGGGAACTCCCCCATTCTTCAAGCCGCTAGGGTATGTTTAACAGTTTGGGGTACCTCATTGAAGAGTCCTTCTACCAGTACAGGATCCTCCTGTCGTATCTAGTATCTGAAACTCCCATCGTGGGCAAGCGCTGTTAACGAAGTGTCTTCATTGCTAAACTGTTTCTTCTAAACCCTACACCTTGAACCCCTAAACCCGAAACCTAAAGCCCTAAACCCCTACGCCAACATGACGCCGTCTTACTGCTAGTGTGACTATAACCGACTTCTCTGTAGGTTCCTATGAGGAACTCTAACCTTAAGGACGAAATGAAACCTGAAATAGCTCCAGGTTCATGTACCATAGAAAGATTCATAAATATTAGGTATGATTCATAACTATGGGGGTATAAGGCTCCTACATCAAAGGATCATGTGGTCCCCGAGGAATACCTTAACCTACCAAAACATCTGAAAAAAAGTAGGGTCCCTATAAATTCCATATTAGGGTTTATATGAGAACCTGCAAAACAATAGGGTTTGCTAGGTTAAGGTATGAACTATTTTGGCCGGCTGCCTTTACGCGAAACCTCAGTCGCTGGGGGACTTATAGCCCTACTTATAACTACCCATGAACCTCCAGGTAGAGCTTAAGGTCTCGGTTTCAGGGCTTAGGGTGGTTCTTACGGTATTGAATTTGCGGTTTTTGGGGGTTAAGGTTTGGGTTTTGGGGCGTACTTAAAGTTTTTTCAGCTTATAGAGGGTTTAGGTTTAGGCCTATCATGATGTCCTTTGTAACCGCTCTTGCAATAGACACCAATTCTGAGGCACCTGAGCCTGCATCACTGCCATCGATGCTGGCCCGGTGGTAGTCCTGTGGGACTGTTTGTCGTTTACGGTTTATATCCCAGACAGCCGCCATACAGCCCACATAGGTAGGTAGTTGTCAAAAATTAAGGTCCCTTTTTGGGTAACCTAAATAATAGGTGCCACTTTATAATAGGGACCCAGAAAGTGACCATAGAAGTTCTCAATAAGTTGACCGTTGACCGAACTTCGCCAGTCCCATGTTACAGTTATGTAAACATCCTGGACGACAAACGAGGAGAGGTCGTCTCAGGGGATGAGGCCGAAGGGGAATAGACTTTGAACGCATCAGTTGCCAAATCAAGTCGGAAACCCTGGACTGTAAAAGCAAACTGAACTACACGGTTTAGGGTTTAGGGTTTAGGGTTTAGGGTTTAGGGGCTTCCTTGTGTAAGTCCTGCATGTTGTTAGGGAAACCCCTGAACTGGCTAAACACTACCCGACAGTCCTCCGCGTGCCCGGCGCTGAAGTACCTGGCACATGTTCTCGTTGGATTTGGCTCGCGATGATTTGTCGTAGGGCCTAGGTTCCAGAGTAGTGCAAACCCTGGTTGATGAACCTCAACCTGAACAGGAGTATAACGGGGGTCTTATATAATCCAACCGAAACCAGCCCTTACATTAAGGACAGGGATTATCCATCAGGAGTCTGCATGAATGAAGGGTTCAGGGTGGAGGAGTTCCGAATTGCTTCGAGTACGTCGGGCTTCCAGATTCGGCCTCGTTTTGGGATTGCTAGAGACCCTACAGCCCTACAACCTGAGATGTCGGTGTTGAGGCTAGACCCTTGAACCGCCATGTCGGGAGCTCATGTTTTTCGAGGGCGGTCCCGGCCATGACCTGGCAGGGAGGCCTTGAACCCTTCGACTTGCAGAAAGGGCAGCATGCCTTTGATTGACAATGCGCCCATAAGTAGCCCTAAACCCTAAACACGAGGTTCCCCAGTAGCCCCATAAGAATGAGGGTGCCCTTTTTACGCCTGGTCGGCTTTAATTTGTAATAAGGGAGCCCACAAAGAAAGGGTACTACTCAGGAACCTTACACAAGTAGGGTCAGTTTTCAGGCTATGGCCCAAGCAGAGACCACCATTCTGACCATTACTTGCATGGGAGATTGACAGAGCGACAGAGCCCAGGGCGACCTGCAGGAAAAGCTGAGTATCATGTCAAGAACCTTCCAGACAAGATGTGGCAGTACTAGTAACTACAGTGGTGGTACTATTGCTGGTAGTGGTGGTAGTAGTAGCAGAAGTAGTTGTAGAGATATCGGTCTGGCAGGTGCCAAAGCTGCCGTTTAGAGTTCAAAGCTTTCGGGTTTCTGCTAACCCGAGAGATCGTCACCCGCAGACCAGAAAGCCTGCGCGCCTAGACCGTAATCCCTAAAACATCCAAACCGCGGTCGTGGCCTGGATGTAGAGTAGAGGCCCAAACGATCCTGAGGATCCGTCCTGCGGACAGCGTTTTATACAGGATTCTACAGTGCTTTATAGGGCTTTATAAGTGCAGGGAACCATGACATGTGCCAGCTTCACTACTGTAACAGTTCCTGAAATCTCCCAAAGTGGCGACTTCCACGTCTGCGGAGCAGGTTCTGCTTTCTTCACACTGGCTGTCTTTATATTGGGAGGCTAGCCTTCGAGCATGACCTAGCCTTGTACATTCTCAAACGTCACTTTTCTCTGTTTCCCTACAAGAGCAGGCTGGACGCGACAGCATCTTTTAGCCATTTGTGAAACATCCTTTGTAAGCATGAGGAACGACCAAGCTCCGCACATGCCCGTGACGTAGTCGTAGTGCTCCGGCGGATAGATGTCGACAGGTGTCAAGGCAAGAGTGCATGCCCTGATGGCGAAGGGCTTGATGACGTTTGAATCGGCTTGACGGCTTAATTGCACTAGCACCGGTGTAAACAAAAACTACAATCTTTCTGCTCCCTCTGTCTCTGTAGTACTGTCCTTGTACCAATATAATGGACACCTACTATTCGGCCTTCCTGACTTTGAAAACCTGAACTTTTGAAATGGTGGCTTTGGTAAATGGTTTTCTAGTCGGAATTACGGCACCCACTAAAACGTTTGTTTTACAGAGATGTTAATGAAGATTAGGATGCCCACTAACATATGAAACTCAAGACTGCGAGGCGAAACTCCACAAGAGACACCATGAGACCACAAAATCGAGGTCACAATAGTAGAATGTATAACTGCATGTTCAATGTTTAAGTTTTGAAGAAATTTATATGTATACTTGTAGTCATTTAAATAGCTACAGGTTCGGCCTCCCGGGCAAGAAATGCAAACCTCCGCGATCCAACTCCCAAACCCTACATCCGCCTAAACAAACCCCGAGCCCAAAACCGCACTAAAAGACCCCCAAAACCCCAAAACCCACCCTAAAAATCCACAAACCCCAAAACCCCCCCCCAACCCCCCCTAAGCCGCCTAAGCCCCCAAAACCACTAAAATCCCAAAACCAAGTCCTAAACCGCAAATCCTCAGGCTGAAAGCTGGGCAGCGGGCGCGCGAGGATCCAGGAAGCCTCGCGTCTGCTCTAAATCCGAGGCTCCAAAGCCTCCTAACTAAGGAATATACCTATAGGGGGTACTATAATTATAAGGGAATATTAACTAAGGAATATACCTATACTATAGTTATAAGGGAATATGAACTAAGGAATATACCTAAAAGTAGTATAATTATCAGGGAATATTAACTAAGGAATATACCTAGGGGTACTATAATTATAAGGGAATATTAACTAAGGAATATACCTAAGGGTACTACTATAAGGGAACTATAAGGAATACATCTTGAATCAGATTAGGATTCCTATTAAGATTTAAGGTACATTCCTTAGTTAAGGGCTTTCGGAGCCTCTGGAAAATCCCGAGAAAGTCAATGAAGATCTAATTGATCTAATGTAAAATATCACGACAAAGATGAAAGGAATCCACAAGGAATCACAGCACGAGTTCTCCCGAAGCCCCTCTTTATTCTGCCACGTCACTTTGGAGAAAGGCGAGGACAAAGTGAGCCCCAATCTGCGGCACACCATCCACCTTTGGAAGATCGCGCGGACCGATTGAGGACCGTACCGATTGAGGACCGAGGGTGAGTTAACAATTGAATTCGCTCTGAAGTCCTGCAGCTCGTCAACTCGCGACGGAGACCGAGCTAGCCTATTCATACGACGTAGCAACACACTTCCAAACACAACGGCATAAAGGCTACTGCCAGTGCTTCGGCACACCCAATAACAAGCTTCAAGGTTGGGTGCTTTCAACCCTAAACCTTAGAAGCTGCCCCCACCCTGTAATAGTGACTTTAAGGATTATATTACGGCCCTATTAGATTCCTATTATACCACTATTACAGGGTGGGGGCAGCTTCTAACCTAAACCCTCAAACTCTGAACCCCAGAGTCGCTTTAGCGCCTAAAAACAGCAACCGGGAAGCCCTAGACTTGCAAAGCCCTCCGAAAACAGGGGGCCCTAATTTAGTACCCTAAATAGTAGGATCCTTATTATAGGGACCCCCAAATAAGATACCCCGAATTGTCGGAAACCTGTGACCCCAAACATCCCAAAATCCTTCTCCTCCTGCTGCTGCGTACTACTACTGCGACAACGACGTCGACCACTAGGTCCAACTCCTACTACTACTACTACTACTACTACTACTACTACTACAACTACTGCTACTACTGCTAGTACTGCTAGTACTGCTAGTACTGCCACTGCTTCTGCTACTGCTGCTGCTGCTTCTGCTGCTGCTACTACTGCTGCTACTGCTACTACGATACTACTACAACCACTACTACTGCCACTTGTGACTGCTTATACCTGCATTACCCATAAGGAATATTGTCACCAACCGTGCTGATATCTGTCATGTCTTTGCCCAGGCACTGAGGTCCGCTGCCCCGATGCTGCGAGGCGCATGCGTGGTATCGGCGAATCTTTGCCGCCTGAAACATCCCCAGAGACTCCAACATCCCTTAATTAAGGAATATTCCTACCATAATTTGAAGTAATTATGTTCCTCATTAAATGATATTGGAGTCTCTGGGTCTTCAGAAACCGGTGACGCAGGTGTGTGAATGTGTGCAGATCGAGAGGCAGGTGAATTCTGAAAGGGTGCCGCGTCTTAAACTCAGGGTAAGGAGCTTTGAAGATTGATCTTCCGAAGTACCACAGTACATTCAGTACATCAGCGAGATGAGAGTTGCGCCGTAGTAGCTTCTTCTTCGTCCGTGGAGGACTCGAAATACAATAGATGTGGGTAGTTGTCGAAACTATGGTCCCTTTCTGGAGGACCCTAATCTTACTACCCCAATAAGCCACAAAAAATCACAGGTTAAACTTTCTGATTCCTACTAAACTATAAGAACCCCAAAAGCTTAAAGGCTAGGTATTGGGGATCTAAGTAATATGGACAACAACCCATCCGAAATTTACGAGGCGGGCCTTTCCAGCTGAGTCGAGCAGGGTTAACATAATATACCAGGCTGTTCAGTAACCCACTGGGAAAAAGTATATAGTTTTTTTAGGCTTCTTATTTTGTAATAGGATACCAGAAACCTGAAAGTAAAAAAGTCTACCACTGAACAGCCTGGATTAGTAAATTTGTTTGTTGAGACGGGCCTGTGGAGGTATGGAGGGTCTATTTACATGAACATCCTATTAGTCGAAGCCCTTCAGCTCTTGCCCTCAACCTGGGTTTTTTCAATTTTTTTAAGCCCTGAGACAGCCTCGCAGCAACACCTTGAAGCCGGTGAAGACCTGGGGCAAATGGGGAGGCCGCTGGGGTCAAGGGTTTAGGGTTTTAGGGTTTAGGGTGAAGGGCAGTGCGGCAGTGCAGGAGAACAAACACTTGCATACAACCATCGCAATAATGCCAAATACAGCCGAAGAAGCATCCTATAGTGTGCAGCCGGCAAGGGCCTACGATGCTTTGATTCGAATCTGTCCTGTCGCTGCTACGACGACTGGAACTGGTAGCCTTTTTGGAAAGGTGATACTAATGATGAACAGTCTGATGACTGTCATGCCAGTCACACCCCTGCATTCTGAAGAGGCTCTGTTGTTGTGTTTTGAATTAGCGTGGTTAAAACTGATACTGGTGTTGCGTTCTTGCAAAACCCGCATCGCCGTCGAAGTCGTAGCCACAGTTCCGATGGCATGCATAGTAAATGTGGTGGAAGGAAGTGTAGTACTAGTCGTTGAAAAAATGCGTTAGCAGAAATCGAATCATAATCGTAGTCCTCGCAATCGACGAGTAGACTTTTCAATACAAGGGGACTGACTATGACGATAACAGTATTAGCCCCAGTATTAGCAGCCGCAGCAGCTTTAGAAGGAATCTCTGTCGTCATGTAAGGTAGTTTTTGTCTTATCAACGCGGTCCTCGTCAACATCTTGGCAGTAACAGTTGAAGTCGTCAAGGACGCACCGGCATAAGTAATACAGGGGCCTTACTACTTACAATAGGGTTTCGGGGGGTCCTTATTATGGTTATAGTATGATCTACTCCCCGAACCCTATTCCAATTGTTAAGGATCCTCTTCTACACTACGGTGGATGATAGAAATCCTGCATTACCCATAACAAGGAATATACCACAACTCCCATAGTTTAGGGCCCTTAAGGTAATGCAGGATTTATATCATCAACCGTAGGGGTGCTCCGGATGATGAAACCTGTCGTCTTCGTCCTCATCACCTGGGCCAGAACCACACAATGCACTCAGCTACCCCGAAACCAGGGTTTAGGGTTTTACTTGGAGGGTCGGGGGACTTAGAAACTGGTTCTTTTAGGGACTTATAAGTACCATAACCACTATTAGGGTCCCTTTTAGGGTACTTATAAGTCTACATACTACCTACTTACTGAGTCCCCCGACCCTCCAAGTAGGGTCCTAAGCCCGAAACCCCGAAACCCGACACCCTGGGCCCTACCCTATACAAAACCCTAAAACAAAGCCCCAAACGCGAGAAGCCTAAGCACTGAACCCTCTATCAAAGGGGAAAAGGAGGGACCCTTAATGGGGACCCCTACCCTATAATGGGCTATATCATGGGTATATAATTGCTATTTTAAGGGTATATACAGGTCCTTATTAAGGGTCCCTCCTTCTCCCCTTTGACTCTAAACCCTAGAAGCCAGACAAACCCTATTACACCCGGAACTTCGAACCATATAAACCCTGAAGCTATCTGGTTCTTCGTAAGGAATGGGGGAATGGATCCCTGTAGTAGTCCCTATATATTCCCCAATGATAATCAATGATAGTCTCCATAATCCATTCCCCCATTCCCTACTAAGCACCAGACAGTGAAACCCCAAGCCCAAAACAGTAAATCAAACCCTATAAACCCTAAAAGCAATACAAACCCTACTAAACCCTGAACTTCAAACATTGAAACCCCAAGCCCAAGAACCTTTCGATGGCCTCCACGTGTCGCAAAACGCTCTCGAGGTGGATCAGTCTCAGCAGCTGCCTCGTTCGGACAGAGAAAAGCTTTGGTTTAGCACCAGCAGAAACTCTGCAAAGCATGCCTTCTTTAGGAGTCCTCATTATGATTTCATGAAAAAGAGTGGGTTATTTGGGGCTTCAGGTAGGATTCAGGTTGTATGCTTTAGGTTTTAGGTTTAGGGGTTTTGGGTTTGGATCGAGGACTTGAAACTGACTGGGTTGAGAGCCTGGGGCCTATAAGCCTACCTACACCATGTCAGTTGTCTACATTACAATCTTGGCTGACTTCCGAACCCCTCCGAAAAGTTGAACTTTTAGCCTTCTTGTTATAGTCCATATAGAAACCCAAAAAGTTATAGTCCTAACAGCCAACCAGAAGAACGCCAAGTATTTGCGATCCTAAGCGGCATTCAAAACGGAACTGCAATGAAGACCACAGATAAGCTCAAAAACCCTAAGCCCTTCGTTCGAGCCTCGAGAAATGGCTCACGACTAGTGGTAAGGTGCACTCAAGTCTCTGCCTGCGGATCCCGAAACCTCCTGTTTTCGGCATTCCAGGGTTTGTGGGCTTACGTGTACTTGGAGGGTCGGGGGACTTAGTAAGTAGGTAGTAAGTAGACTTATAAGTACCCTAAACGGGTCCCTAATTGGGGTTATGGTACTTATAAGTCCCTAAAATAACCAGTTTCTAAGTCCCCCCGACCCTCCAAGTAAGGTTCAGGATTCAGCTGGCTTCGGGCTCGTAGTTGCGATTTGAGTTGGCTGAGTTACTGCATAAGTCTACCCTGAGGGTCCATGTACCCATATAGCATCTACATTGGCCTTAAAGTACTTTAAATGAAACACGGAGTACATCCCTAAACCCCAAACCCTAACTGCATAGGCTGCATAGGTCTACATAGGTAGCTGGGCTTCTAGGGTATGTTCTGCGACAACAATCATACGCCGACCATAACGGCAAATGAGGTAGCCAAAGCCTCCCAAACCCCTCAAATAAGGAATATGCCTCAAATCATACTAGGGATCCTATTGTGATCTCAGGTATATTCCTTCATTAACAGGTTTTGGAGGATCTGGGTAGCATGAGATAGCTGTTGGTGGTCAGTCTTTGCTCAGCCAAAGGTTACGGAAGCAGGATTGATTAAACATTCAGGCCTTTGATTCATTCAGGTTAGAAGCACTGATATTGGCCTAGCCTAACTCAACTCATGTGTTGACGAAGTGACTCGTCATCACCCACGATCACGATGTGAATGAGGTTGGCCGTGTTTGGCCGGAACCTTGGTTAAATCTTATCCCTACTTGTCGGGTATCACGGGGAACTATAAAGGTTAACCTTTTTGGTTATGTAGGAATTATAAAGGGGCTATACTACCAATAAAAGGTTAAAGGTTACCTACTCTACTGCTAGGTATCAGGCAAATGTCGTAGCTGAACCTCTAAGACTCTAAGCTCGAAGACTCCATGTACCTATACACTAGGCCTCAAAGTACCTATACAAGGACCCCTTTAAGGCCTAAGTGTATGCTGTATAGGCACTTGGAGCCTTAGGGTAACCTGAGCACCTACTGTTTTGTAAGCTTTGGGGCTACAGGTATGCCCTAAGCCCCGAACAAAGCCCTCACCCACCGAAAACCGAGGCGCAAAGGCTGTCAGCTGCGATCCTAAACCCCGGGTACCTGATTTCGTGGGTTCTTTAGACCGTTTCCGTAAGGGTCCATGTACCCAACTAGTACATACTTTGGCCTTTAAAGTACTCCCTATGTAGGTACATTGGGCCCAGAAGTATGTACTTTTTGGGTACATGGACCCTTTAGGTTTATGCATATGGGGTCTTACTTATGGTAGAATGGGCCCCCAAACCCTATTCTCCTTGCGTTCCTTCCGTAGCGGGTTTTTAGGATTTTAAGCTGCAGAGCTTCCTGTTAGAATTCTCTGAGGGTGCAATGGAGGGTTCTGCATTTAGGGTCCTAGGGTCCAGGGTTCTTCAAGGCTTTGAAGTGTTTAGTTCTTTTCGGGCTCGCGGATCTGGGATTTTGCGTGCTGAATGTCTGAAGGGTGCAATACTTGGAGGGTCGGGGGACTTAGGAACTGGTTATTCTAGGGACGTACAAGTACGATAACCCCAATTAGGGTCCCTTTTAGGGTACTTATCAGTCTACTTACTACCTACTTACTAAGTCCCCCGACCTTCCAAGTAGTTGAGGGTTGTGAGGTATGTGATTCTCTGCATACATCCTGTTCTTAGTATGACATAGGTTGGTGGGCGGTTGCCTGGTCTTATGAACAAGGTTGTAAGTACCTGCATTGGGGTTATAAGTACTTGCAACTATAGATACCTTCTGTTGAACACCCTTTTCCGCGATCCCACAAGTACTAGACCATGCAGCGCGAATGATACGCTTAAGCCAAGGCTCAACTTTTTAAGTCAATGCCATGGCGCCCCTCTTCGGTTTCGATGTTATAAGTAGTTACCTTAATTGGAGTTGTAAGTACTTATAGCTATATGGCTACCGCATTCAAAACCCTAGTTACCAAGTACAACGATCCTTCAAGCAGTTTTGAAGGCTTAAGGCTATAAACCCTAAACCCTAAACCCACACCCTAAACCACGGTATGCTGATGGCAGAAAGGCTGTAAGGCTGCTGTACATGGACAGCCAGGCAAACCTGCCTTTCTAATTTTCCTATACTGAACTTAGACCCCCAGCAACAATTATACTTTTAGCTGTTTCTTTAGGGGCTATCATGTCCAAAGATAAAAACTTTTTCAAGGTACCCCTAAGTATCGACCTCTACAAGGAAAGCATGATCAGGAAGCCCGAGACGGTACAAGTAGGGTTTGTAGGGCTTCAGGTGGCCCTTAAGCCTGCTCCACTGCCACGGTTGATGATATAAATCCTGCATTACCTTAAGGACCACTAAACTATGGGAATTATGGTATATTCCTTGTTATGGGTAATGCAAGATTTATATCATCAACCGTACTGCCCTAAACTTCCCATCAACCCTCAAACACTCGGCAAACAAAAAAATACTGCACGAAAGCTTAAACTGCACCGCAAACCGTATAAGCACACCCTGAAGACCCCAAAACCGTAAGCCGTATAAGTCCGTAGAAGCCCAGAGGCCGCGAAACCCTATAGTCTTGTTGTATACAACAACACCTGATTCAACAAACATCCGAAAATCATATCTTCATCAGTTCAACTTAAACTGCCAAATTCAGACCTCTTCTGCACACCTCCAAAACACAAACATCGACAAGCCTAAATCCTAAACCCCAAGTGCTTTACCCTTAACCTTGATAGGACTATACCCAGAACATGTTGAGAGTGGTACAACTACCCGAACATACGCATCGGGATAATTAGCAAGAGCATACGCTGCAAGTCCATAAACGTAACTATGCCATGGTGTCAAATATGCCCTCTTCTAATCCCCTAGACCCTGAACCCTGCAACAGGCATGACACAGGCCGTAGTTGCTACTCAGCCGAGTGATCCTACACACCTCCTTGTAGAACCCTTAACATATCTATAGTTACTAAGTCCCTTGATCCTTGAAAGGAACGCCGAGGCACGGCATGGCCCGCTTGAAGTCTTCGAAAGACTGGCATTTCTGATATTCCTCTTTAGGATTCCCGAAGGGTCCACGTGCTATAGGGTTCTAGAGTCCTCTTTAAGGCTACCATAATGTTCCATAATAGGGTCCTGTGTACGCGCGCCATAGTGTTCTATAATAGAGTCCCGTTTAAGGGTACCATAAGGTTCTATAATAAGGTCCCCTTTCTTTGAAGGGTACCATAGGTTCTATTTGAGGGTCCCAGTTAAGGACCATAAGGTTCTTGAGTAGGGTTGCCTTTAAGGGCACTGCAGGGCGCTAGAGTAGGGCCCCCTCTAAGGGCACTACAAGGTTTATAATAGGGTCCTTTAAGGATCCAATGTGCCCAAATAGTCCCTACATAGGTACATTGGGCCTAGAATATATACTGTTTGGTTACATGAGCCCTTTGGGATTTACAGTGTTTGAGATTTAGGACTTAGGGCTCAGTGTTTGGATCTGTCTGTGTGTATATGTACGTGTATATACATATATATATATATATATACATATATATATATATATAGTAAACCCTGAACCCTCAAGCGAGGGTTTTGAGGTGCAGGATCTAGGCTATACAATTCACTGCTTCGGGGTTTAGTGCGCTCAGGCTCTTAAGAGGTCCTTTATGGATTCAAGTACGGGTGGCTATAACCGCACATGTAAGAGGTATTGTAGTTACTTTGGGTTACTGGGCGGAGACCAGCGGGACCACTGTGAGGCAGTATGAGCAGCAACCCCCAAACCCTGAACCTCTAGATCAAAATTTTATAGGGTTTTGGGGCCCGCTATACTACAGTTACAATCAGGAAACCCCAAAGCAGCCTTGGGAAGTATTCAAGCCCCCTATATACTAGTACCCTTATAGATCCGCGCCTTTATAGACCCCTATAAAAGTACCACAGGAACCCTATATTCATCCCTTTACTTCGCGTCCTCCCACCAGGAAAAGCGCGGTGACCGCAAGGTCCACGCTTTGGCTGGCTCCCGCAATGCCTTCGAAATCGCAACTTGGACTTGGTACCCTAAACCCTAAACCCTAAAACCCTAAACCCCTATAAACCCTAAACCCCTAAACCCTAAACCCTCATTCGTGACGTCACAAGTCGCCTAGTATGGGTTGTAAGTATAGTTACCCTACATTTCGCCCCACTGATAACTACCCATCAACCTCCAAGTAAGGATCCATGTAACCCTAAACCCTAAACCCTAAACCGTAGGGCTCCCTTAAAGGATTCCTTTAAGGGCTCTATAGGAAACTCCAGAAAGTTGGAATATGGTTTCATGGTAGGATCCCCTATAACTTACCTTAAAGGGAGTATGATAATGATATTCCAACTTTCTGGCTTCTACTGTAAGGGGGTTTAGGGTTCAAGAGACCATGTATCCATATAGTATATACTTTGGGCCCAATGTACCTCTATACGGAGTACTCTAAGGCCCACGTTTTGTACTATTTGGGCACATGGACCCTTATAAGAGGGATGTTGCACATCTACTTCTGGGGCCCCCAAGCCAATGTGGGTAGCTGTCAAAATTAGGGTACTTTTTAGGGTACCCTGAATAATAGGTGCCGTATTATAACAGGGTCTGAACCTTAAAACGGTAGGTTTTTGGATCCCCAGGTATGAACCCCTCACAAGCCCCCAAAACCGTCTCGCAACAACCACCCATGTAAGTGTGGGAGGGCAACCTTAAGAGGGATATCGACTCCGGCTGCAAGTGAAATCTTCAGATGTTTCGGACCCAGAGACCCAAATCTCCCTTAACTAAGGAACATTCCTCAAATCATAGTAGGGATCCTACTATAATTCGAGGTATGTTCCTTAATTAAGGTGTTTCGGAGTCAACCCTAAACCCTAAACCCCTAAACCCTAAACCCCTGTCTCTGGCGACATCATAGGGGGCGTGCCGGGCACTTGAAAGCCCTGGTAGAAGTCCCTGAGCTGACATACTTGGAGGGTCAAGCGGGGATTAGGGGTTCCTTTAAAGGGCTCCAAAAGGACACTATAGGGTTTAGGGTTTAGGGGTTTAGGGACTTAGTAAGTAGGCAGTAAGTAGACTTATAAGCACCCTAAAAGGGACCCTAATTGGGGTTATGGTACTTATAAGTCCCTAAAATAACCAGTTTCTGAGACCCCCGGCCCTCCAAGTAATGGTTCTGTCCCGAAAAGGTGCGACTCACTGCCGGAGGTAGGAATTTAGGATCTAGGCTTCAGCGTTTAGGATGGCTCAGTCCAGGGTTCCGGATCAAAACATGCATTCCCCTAAGGGTCCATATACTCATATAGTATAACATTGACCTTAATGTAGTCCCTATATAGGTACATTGGGGCCCATGTATCTCTATATATGGGTACATGGACCCTTAGGGTTCGATAATTTCGTACAAGAATAAGATGAGAACTACCCTCATAAACTTGCAACAATTTGCAACGCCTTCCTGTATGATTTCAACATCTCGCACACCCCTACATTACCTCAGAGATGAAGCTCCAAGGAAATCAGCTTAGACTCCAACATGACAGTTCGGCAACCCCAAACCTACATGCAAAACCTAAACCCTAGAACCCTAGATCCTGAACCATGAACTCTTCGAACTGAAACCCTATAGAACCTAAATGGTTTAGGGCTTGGAGTCGAAGGTTTAGGGTTTAGGGTTGAGGCGGTTGAGGGTTCAGGGCTTGGGGTTGAAGGTTCCCTAAACCCCAAACCCTAAACTGAAGGTTTCGATTCTTTCCGCCGCCTGTTTCACCCGCCAGGACTCACCGACGAGGGAGCCGATGGCCAAGCGAACGAGATCCCATGGGTCCTGGAGGGTTCCTTTGGGGGGGTTCCTAATAAATTATTAGGAACCCTTTAACGAAGCCATTATTAGTAATAATGGTTTCTTTATTAAAGAAACCATTATTGCAAAAATTACAGGGTTCCTAATAAGGGTTCTTTGGAGGGCTCTACAAGGGCTGTAGTGCTTAGGACCTGTTCCTGGGTAGTTTTAAGTGGGCTTACAGGTATGTCGAGTTACTGTAGTTATAATCCATATCAGAGGACTTTTTACCCTACCAATAACTACCCATGAACCTCCAAGTAGGGAATGAACCTCAAGGTACTCTACAAGTAAGTTGCCTGGTGAGGCTGTGGCGGGAAGGAGTGAACATCGGTGACTATACCTAGGATACCCAGTAACCTAAGACTAAAAAGGCCTCTCTTTCTGGTATTGGGTAACTTTATAAGGAACCTAGGACGACAAAAAGGGAATAAGGGTACTACTGGGCATCCTAGGTACTGTTTAGGGCTTAGGGTTCTTACAGTCTCCCCAGGTGCCATGGTAAAGTTCGGATTTCAGTTTTTAGGGTTCCCCATGGTAAACCCCAAGCCCGAAACAAGGCAAGCCCAAAAGACACCCTAAACCCTAAACCCTGCAAATCCCCAAACCACCAAAGAGCTCCGAGCCCTGAACTGTCAGGCAAAACGCCCTACATAACCCAACTTGACCAGGACAAGCGACCTCAGGCGGCTCGTAGTTCGGAGCCATTTGGGAGTTTCCGAAAATGAGGGGTACCTTATTTTGGGGGTCCTTATAAGAAGGATCCTACTATTTAGGATACTATATTCGGGTCCCCTATTTTCGGAAACTCCCATTTAGAGTTCGGGACTTAGGGTGTTTGGGGACGCGAGGTTTCTAGGGTATGGGGGTCTGGGTTCATGTTTCGGCTTAGAAAGTGTAGGGGTGTAGGGTGGTGGGGCTTGAATTAGGGATTTTTTTTGTTGGGGTTTGGGCCGAGTGTAGACAAGTCAGTAGAGGCTACGGGCATGAGTGCTCCTAGGTCTAGGATTAGAATGTAGGGTGTGGGGACTCTAGTTCGAGGCAAACCATGCGTTCTAACCTTAAGCTCTGATTCCCGTAAGGGCCACTTGAGCGTGGGCCTGAAGCGTTTAGGCTTTATAGGTGTTCGGCATTTGATTCGGTTTCTTAGGGTTTGCGGTCTCGAGTTTAGGGTCTGCGGGGTTCAGGTTCATGATCTGGGGTTGAGCATCATCCGCTACTACAAGAATATGCAAAAGCTTGAGCGAGCCGGCGAGAACATGCACGTCAAGCGCAACTAGAAAGCTGAGTTGAACGTGACAGTTCAGTTGCCAAAACAGGGTGAACACAGGCAACACGTAATCAGTGAGAGACGGAAATCTGCAGATGCGATCGAAGGTAGGGGGAATACTATAGGGGCCTTAAAAATTAGAACAGGGTTTTGGGACCCGTATTAAAACATAACAAAGTCCCCCCCATAACAGGCTTGGTAATTCTTAAGGCCCCTTATCTTATTCCGACCCCAAAGTTGGGGTTTCAGAGTTCAGGTTTGGTTAGAGGGGAAAAGGAGGGACCCTTAATGGGGACCCCTACCCTTTAATGGGCTATATAATGGGTACATAATAGCTGTATAAAGGGTATATACCTAGGGGTCGTTATTAAGGGTCCCTCCTTTTACCCTTGGATTTGGGGTTTGAAGTTGGGGCTACATTTATAGTATCCTTATGGGCGGGGGGGCTCCAAAGGGGGTAGATAAACTAGTCATCCCTTGTTCTCTCGAGTGCTCCCTAAGGTTCCTTTTCGGTTCCCCAAGGATCCCTTGTACACTCCCCTTTGACTAAACCCTAAACCCCTGAACCACCCTCCCCTAAGGCTCCATGTACCCATATAGTATATACTTGGGCCTTAAAGAGGTTCCTATATGGGTACTTTAGGGTATAAGTATATACTATACATGGAGCCTTTGGGCTCGCTTAAGGATACATCCTAGAAAGCACGGAACTCCGGGGTGCCCACATCGAGCGCTTAAAGGACGCACACGGATGATGGTAAGAAATCCGAGGGTTCCTTTTACAGGGATCTATAAGAGTACCTTTAAGGGGTTCCTTTAAGGGATCTATAGGGCTTTAGGGTTTCGGGCCAAGGGTTGATGATATAAATCGCACCAAGACCACAGGATGTTTGCGAAGTCATCCGGCCCAAGATGCAATTTAGATTCTCGGTCTTCCAAGCTCTACCTGCAGTTAAACCTGGGGGAACCGGAAGGGGTAGTGCTCACAGTATCATTCAGTAGATTCTTGAAAAAGCAACTAACAAGCATGATGCTGACCATGAACATCTCAGCCCCTGTATATGTGTTGCTTTATTTGAGTCTGGGCTGTGACAAGTCAGCCCAAGCAAGGCAACGCAACACCTAAAGTATCATAGTTGTGGGAGCCAAAGGAACGGAAGCATGCCATCTTGATGGTAATCTCTGGGGCGGCCTAGTTTTCTCTTCCCCCAACCGCGAAACCCCAAATCTTATATTTAGTCTATGTGCACCTGGCTTCTCATGGCTTCAAATCCCTTGAGATATCAACCTCCAATAGCAGCAGATGCGGTACTGGTATCTGATTCTTCTTGCTCCGATTCGAGCCAACCCTGCATTAAAAAACACATGCGAATCTGAGCGCCATCGGGAGAACCTTCGATAAGGCAAAGGCCTGCATGACCAACTGTTTGTGAACTCATGAGCGAGGTCCTTCAGGATTTCGATGTCGGGAAATTATTGCCGACAAGTTTGGCGTTCAAGGTCGTATAAGCCTGTGCTATAACCCAAAACCTTAAATCATATGCCATACATGCCCTGAAGGTATGACTTATAACTCATACAACCGAACAGCATGAAGTGCATCAACTCGCCGTAGGAGCAGTATGTGTACACCTTTACAGAACCCTTGTAGCACCCTTATAGAACCCTCATAGGAGGACTTTTTATGTCACGATCCTGAGTCTCTCTCACGGACCTCATGAGAGCTGTCGAACGGCACGCTTGGCGTCCGTCTTGGGTGCAGGGTTAGGTTAGGGCTCATGCAAGAGGAGGCATGCTGCTGTGTGGAAACTGATAGCAGGGAAACTATGTTAGCATGCCATGGTGCATGCATGACCTCCCCAAATCTTCAGTCTTGGCGCATATGCAAGTTTACTTCATGTCACGACAACGATAGAGGGGGGGAATGAGGCAAAAGACTTGGTCTTGCAGCAGCAACAGCTGCTGACAGCTTGCTCCAGAAAATCGAATGCCACGCCGACCGAGAGCTTGGCATGGCGAGGTATTGGCAAGCCGAGAAAATCCTCAAGCATCCCCCGAAAATTGCCACCAAGGTGGCCGGTTTCGTGCAAATTTAAAAACTTCCTGGAACTATTCTAGAACAGGCAGCGAAAAATGACCGCCCAAATGCAAAGCCACGGTTAGGAAGGCCGGACGTAGACGATCTTTCACTACCTCTCTATCTATCGGACCGAAACCGTTCATATTCGTATTCGGTCATTTGTACTCATACTGCTCCTGACTCCCAAGTCGCCGTGGAAAGTGCATCTGGGCCGGCGCTATCCGCCCCAGGCCCTCATGTATTCGTCGAGGACACCGTGGTTGGAGGACCAAGCGGCAGCTGTCTGGGCCCAGTAGAGCTTTGAAATATCAAAACCCCCAAAAAACGAACGAAAAAAGGCCAGCTCACAGGAGCCGAGCTGCAATTCTGTACCACAACTACTGCGACAACTACAACTGCAAGACACGCTATATGTGCAGCAACACCACCAACACCACCGAGACCACCACACAACACTGACAAACTGCTGCTGCACAGTCTCCCCTTCGCCTGGGCTACGATATTTCTTTTTTCTCACGAAGCCACTTCGGAAATACTCCGTCCAGCCTGCCACTCCGAATCGTAGTACCACTCGGACCACTCGCTCTCGGCGTTCTGCTGGGCGCGCTGGCGGCCTTTGCCGCGACCTGAAGATTTGGACCGGGCTTGGGGCCCCCTCGAGTTTACTATCACACATACATATCATATATGCATACATATACACATATGTATATACTTTTGTATATATATATATATATATATATATACGTATATATATATATACATATGTATGTATGTATGTAAGTATGTATGGATGTATGTATGTATGTATGTATGTATGTACATTATATATATATATATATATATATATATATATATACACACACGATAAGATTATACGATGATACTATCATGCTATCTTACAAAAAACGTAATACGGAAATATTGCAGTACTATACTACGGTCGTACCATAATACTCTAAGCCTTCAGACTTTAATATTTGTCAGCTGCCAAGCACCTAATCCCGAAACTCTACACCCTCTAGATCGACGTACTCGGCAACTTGGACAACCACGGTATGCCCGAAACTCGAAAGCATTTAGCCCTGGACGAAGGCTCCACGCTAAAAGCCTCGGGCCCAGACTGACCATAAGCACTAAAAGCCCATGCCCCAAAACATAAAGCCTAAAATGCCCTATGCCCTACACCGCCCGCCTTTGGCACGTCCTCCTTTCCCGCCCTCTTCGTTCCAACCGGACCTGTCGTTGAAGCTGTGAGATCTGTCAGGCTAAGGATTATTTGAAGTAGGATTCTTTTTGAAGGTTCTTTCAAGCCGATAATTGAAAATCACCATGGGGGTTTATAGCAAGGTTTGGGACCTCTAGGGGTTTATGGCTTGCGTGTGTAGTTAAATATGGCTTAAGACTACAGGGTTGTTGCTGGATGCTTTATCCTCCCCTTTTGCTGCGATCTCGCTTTCTACTAAAAGTCAGACTGGATAATTAGGCTCCCGGGTGTCCCCTTAACATTTAAAGGGGGGCCTTTTTCTTGTTATCTAGGTTTGAAAAGGACACCCTGAATGATCTAACTGTGAATACAAAGGCATCCGGATACTCCTCTGGAGCCTGGTTAGCACAACCAAACACTGCAGTGCACGCTCCCGGTATGGTTGGGTGAAATCTTGTACCAACACCTGGCATTGAGGTTTCGGCTGCAAGATTCAGGCTGAGAAGATCAGAACTTCGAAAGAAGGATCGTTTAGGGCTCGGCCTGACAGCATCCCGTGTGGCACAGCACTGCATGGAAGCAAAGTTTCGACCCTCGGCGTTGAACCTTACTTTTCGCCTTCAAAGAAAGATAGATAGACGGGTAGGTCGCTAGACAAGTAGACGAGGAACCCGACATCCAGCACTCATGAAGCTCACTAGGCTGCTGGACACATTTTTGCAATGCTAACAATACTGCTACCATAATTGTGATTGTTTCTGATGGTTCTGAATATCAAAAAACCAACCTCGTTGCCATGCTACTATTACCACTAGTAGCTGGTTAAGCTAATGAAATTTTATAAATAAAGCAGTAAATATGTGTAAATATATACATGTTCGAGATATGTACAAGTATATAGCGGTATGTACTTATTTGCTTGTTTCGTACTCAGAGAGACTGATATTAAGCATCAGAGTATGTCTATAATACATTTCGGTTTATGAAACTAAAAAATGCTTTTCACAAAGGCGCGAGGTCCGAGGATTGCGGTACTCGGGCTTCGTGAAGACGCGGAACTTCTGGCCGTCGTGTGCAACGGATGCACCACGGGGAATCACGATGAGATCCTCAGCTTTCTAAACTGGTGATTCGGAAAAGCTCCAATAATTGGCGCTGGACCGAACGCTCAGGGTTGTAGCGGTTAAGGCTCTAGGATTCCGGGGTTTACAGGTTAACCACCTGGCTGATACATACATTTGTTTTAAGGCACTACCTTTGGGATTCCTATTCTTGAAACAAATAACAAAAACATGGTCCAAAGTAGGCGAATTAGTCATTGGCATAGTACTAAAACTTGTAAATTCCAACATACCCCGGCCCGCCGAAACTGGGCAGAATTTACGGTTAACCATCAACACCATCACTTGAAGCTTCCTGGAAACAACGTCGCCCATACTATGGGAAGTTACATTCTGGGAGGATACTGGTTAATATGCTGGACGAAAAACACTTACTGTACTTTATGCTTTCCGGACGTTGATGGGTGAAGTTTTAAGTGCCTGATTTGTTTACAAAAAGGTTGGCCTACCTAACTTAAGATTGTTTGCATTCAGCGTCCCCGAACAGTATTAAGCGAACCCTAAACTTCGAAAACCTCAACACTAGCGATATTCACAAAACTCTACACTACGTGGGTCCTGACTTGCGACCCTGCGCCGTAAATTTGACCACCACGAATCTCGGCCGTTTGCCCTGGACTCCAACCGTCAATCTACAAACCCACAACTCTGAACACGCCAACCCCCGAATCCTGCAGATTGATTCAGCCTCACTTACACGATGCAAGCATCTGCATCGGGCCAAGGCACTGGCCGCAAACATGGTAGAGAATAGGCAACCGAAAGACAGAAGCATACCATGGAGGTATAGTTTTGTCCCAAAACCCGATGCACAAGAAAAGGTGTCTCCTTATTTCATCCCGATGTACCCGAAAACAAGGAGTTCTCTTAAGGTACGCCCCTGAAAGTCCTCAGCCCCAAGCCCTAACTTGAGCACGTCCAAGGCATAGCTTAACTGGGCGTTTGGAACACTCTCTGCTGCCAGGGCTCGTACCCCTGGTCGTTAATCCTCGCAAAATCGCGGTTGGGAGGGCCGGCTGAACGGTTAGTTCTACGATTGAGGTTTGGGGCTTACGGGTTGAGGGATTATGTGCTTCGGGTTTATGGTAGTCTAGCAAAGTCGAGGATCGAGGATTTTCATGTGGGAGACATGGACCGAAAACTCCAATCGCAACATAAACCTCGGCCCAACATCCTCAACCTATACCCGAAAACATTCTAAACCACATGTCCTTCGCATTTGCCAGATCTCTTCTGTTCCTGAGCCGCTCTACCTACGTCAGGAGCTCATTCTTTACGGGGGATGATGCGGCCCATGCCAGCCATCCCTTCCGCCCCGAGCAATGGACGATGACGTCCGGTTGCCGTGCTCGTGCTCGCGAAAGCCCTTGTCTTACTAAAAAACCCTGCAGCAGAGGATTCCACGGGCTAGCCCCGATCCCTCCTGGCGCATGGAGAAATAGCAACCATAAGAAGAACTTAGCGAAGCCACGTTGGCTGTTTTTGAGCAGAGAGCGATGTCTTGCGGCACGATGTGAATCCGGACAACGACATCAAGCAGGACCCTGCGAACGGCAACGCGAGGTTGAACACGAAAATTTACAAAATTAACCATGCAACCTGAAATGTTCCATCTCACTGAAATGAGAGAACATTCGCTCCTTGTGTGGGTCACTTCCGCTTCCAACAATGGAGTTATGTCCCTGTTGGAATACTTAATCTCCTTGCCGTCCGCACCCAGTGGACTTTGCCGGGCGCTGGGCGGAACTTCACACATTGGAAAAAGTTTTCTCAGCCGAAAAAGGGTACTCTACGACAAGGCACTGTGTCCTCTTTGGGATGTTCAAGATATCGAGCTCGAGCTTCGTCTGTAGGACGCGTCTCCGCACAAGCCTTAAACAAACAGTGCCGTGCTTCTGAACCTGCATGCAAGTAAATTAAGCTTTCGCCTTTTGAAGGGAAAGTGACTGCTTCAGGGTGCGCACGAATTCCGAAGAATCTTGAGAACCCTGGGCAGGAGCACAACATGCACCTCCCGCCCCCCCCGCCCCCCCCTCCTCCCCCCCGGCTGGACAACCCACAAACCCCCAACCAACCCAAGCCTCCCCAACCCCAACAACCCCCGTCCCGGACCAGCTCCGCCACTGGTTGTGCAGGTCGGATCACAATACTTCGGCTTGGTTTGCCCGGCACGGCCAGCCAGTCCAATCAGGGGCTCACTGGAACTCGCTCCAGACGCGGTCAGTCGTAGCGTGCGTCAGAAACTGAAACACCAAAAAAAATTTGCGAAAGTGGAGCACGACTGGCATTGTGTGAAGAACGCTATGGAGACTCTAGGTGTGCTGTAGTGTTGCGGAGAGAACACGACCTGGTGTCCAAGTGCTGACGTAGGAACCACTAGTATACAAACAAAGACACTGTCCACCAGATAAAACGTTTGAGTATGAAGGAGATCGGAGCTTCTGTGCTGCCGTGCTGCGTCAGGAGCTGCTGCTGCCGCTGCTGCTGCTGCTGCTGCTGTCGCTGCTGCGGCTGTCGCTGGTGCTGCTGCTGGCACTGCTCTTGTTGCTGGGGTTGCTACCGCCGCAGCTTGCCGCAGGCCGCTTTTAAGCTGCTGCCTTCCGAGTGGGAAGCAGATCGTGGATGTTCTCCTGCACGACATGTGTTGTCTGACGCCACAAGAAGGAATTATGGACAGGATGTCCGCGCTGACTGGTGGAGGAAACACGCAAGCTGAAGCAAGTTCGGGTCCGGGAGGACGAGGTGCTTCACGATGTTCAAACCTGCCTGGCGGGCCGCACACTGAAGCGAATTTTGTTGAACGCGTAGCAGACATGCCAGAGCTGATATCAGTTCCTTCTTCGTTCCGGCCGAGTACAACCCGTACCTCGTGGCCAACCATCCCTGCAGATCGCAAGTTTCCAAACCGATCGTCGCCTTTCCCTATACAAAACGTAAGGTGGACACGCAGGTAGGGTCCAAGTCTGTAACACCCGAGCTTGATCTTCCTGCGGCGTGCGTGCATCATATAACGACCATCATTCGACATCCAACGCGCTCCCACCAATCTGCCTAGTGGGGCTTCAAGGCTTTATTTCGGAACTTTCCTGGCGAGACCTCTTCGGCCTCACTTAGAATAAGGTTTTGGGGTACATCTTACTATACTTACTATAATTAGAGGAAGGAGCGCCCAAAATAGTACTGGTAATTATGTAAGCCCCTTTATTACATGTCTCAAGCTTTGTGGCTGGACCTGTTGGGTTTCAAGGATAGGCTTCTTTAGGGGCTTCAAGGTTCAGGGTTGAGGGAAACTCTTGGACCTGAGAGGTCGCAGGACCAGGTTTCTGAACTTTTGCGGTCGAGCCTCTTGAGTTTCAAGGCTACTTAGAGGCCCAGGGGAAATAGAAAGTAGGTGATAAGTAGAGTTATAAGTACTCTAAATGGAGCTACCCCAAATATAACCGTGCTTATAACTCACTTACTAAGTCCCCTGGGCCTCCAAGGAAAACTCTCAAACTTCATTGGTTCGACCTCTTTGGCTTCAGGGCTAGAGTCTCACTCCCTCGCTGCCTCTCCACTGATGATTCAAGGCTCTCAAGTCATAGGTATATGATCGTATGGCTCGGATGAGGGTTCAGGTTTGGGGGTCTTCCTGCACAGGGGTTTTAGACAAGGTGGCTGAGCTTTAAAGTTTCGGGTTATATTTAGGGCTGTAAAGGTGTATGAACGTTTCTAGGATTTAAAGGAATTAGGGACTAAGGGTTTGATTCGGGATTGTCGGGTTTGGGAATCAGGATTCAGGGTTGCAACTGTCATTACCGTTACGTAGATGAGCGTGTAGGGATGTGTAAGGTCATGTGGGTTGCAGGCCAAAAGAGGCTTTAACGGAGATTTTAGACACAGTTTGTTTTGGAAGTTCTTGCATGACCTTCAGCTTAACATTTTCATGTGTCACATGATTCATTTGGGAGCTCAGCGTCAGTCTGAAACAATACATTCCGCCAGCTTGCAGGCGAAAACCTATTGAAAGCCGTGCTTGGAATTTACGCGGCCTTGCCCCAGGCTTCGATTGGCTCCAAGGGGAAAAGGAGGGACCCTTAATAAGGACCCCTAGGTATATACCCTTAATATAGGCATTATATACCCATTATATGGCCCATTATAGGGTAGGGGTCCCCATTGAGGGTCCTTCCTTTTCCCCTTTGAGATATCGGCCCAGGGTTAGGCCATAAGCCGTTTCCCTTAACAACCTTGCAAGACCCAAGAAAGACCTAACAATCCCTTACAGACGACCGTGTAGAGGCAGGTGAAGCCCCCTACACAGTAGGCATATGAACCTTAAAAGCCCATAAGAAGCCGTGAAAGCCACCAATTGTTAAACAACTCAAAGCTAGGGGGAAGAAGCTATGAATCCCTAACTGGTACATTTTCGCAAACTACTTGGAGGTTCATGGGTAGTTATAAGTGGGGTTACAAGTAGGGTTAGCAGGCATACTTATGACTCATATTAGGGGACTTATAAACGCAGTTACAACTACCCCTGAACCTCCAATATAACATATAACATTATCTTCAATGCATTGTACAAGCCCGCGGTCCAGCTGGCCGATCTCTTGCGCTGCTCTCGGATCGCCTCCGCGCTGCGCTTGGCCGCCGCATGAAGGTCCACGACGATGCCTGCAACAACAACTACTAGTAGTAGTCGTCGTAGTAGTAGTAGTAGTAGTAGTAGTAGTACAACTACTAATTACTACGACTACTACTACTTCTTCTTCTAATACTGCTGCTACTACTAAACCTAGTACTACGACGACGACGACGACGACCACTACTACTACTACTATGGCAACGTTTACGACGACGACGACGACGACGACGACGACTACTACTACTACTATGGCAACGATTACGACGACGACGACTACTACTACTACCACTACCACGACTGCGACTGCGACTACAACTACTTGGACTATGACGGCAACGATTACGACGACGACGACGACGACGACGACGACGACGACGACTACTACTACTACTACTACTGTGACGGCCCTTCTATTCGGACTGTGGTTTGAGGATGAAGGATCCGAGGCTTTTGTTATAGAAAGGCTTGGGTTTAGGGCTTTGGGCTTGCGGATGGGCTTGGGCTTTGGGATTTAGGGGGGTAGGGGTCCTTTGCACTAAAGTCGTGAAGCTGTGACAAATTACGTGGGCCTGAAATCTGCACAAGTCTCGGTTGGGTTGAGTGATTCAGTTTTCAGTTCGCATCAGATCACTTTGGGGTAGTTACTGTTGTGCTGCGGGCACAGTGGCAAACTTAACAAAGTACCATAACTTATAAACCCTAAACCCTAAACCCTAAACCCTAACCCTAAACCCTAAACCCTAAACCCTAAAACCCTAAACCCTAAACCCTAAAACCCTGAACCCTAAACACTAAAGTAGCACGCCCTGAAGCCTCAACGCTGCCACGATCTCGACTGAAGACTGTCCCCGTGTTCGTGCGACGAACGAAAACCTGTGATTCGACATCCTACGGTTTAGGGTTTAGGGTTTAGGGGTTTAGGGTTTAGGGTTTAGGGGTTTAGGGTTTAGGGTTTAGGGTTTAGGGTTAGCTTCATCCATAAAGCGAAGCCTCAGCCTCACCCTTAAGGATTCCTCATAATATGGGTTCCTTTAAGGGTTCCTCTAAGGGTCTTGTTAACATAAAACCTGAAGCCCTGAAGCAAGTCTTGAACCTTAGATCTTTCATACAATAGAAGCCCAATAGTTGGAAACCCAATAGCCGCAACCCTTAAGAGTCATGTATAGGGAATCCCGACACTATTTAGCCTTAATCCGGCTTCCAACTGTATGCCGCTTACTGTAATCTATAACTACCCTAAACCCTATAAGCTCTAACTATACTAGGATACCCAGAAACCTATGAATAAAAAGGCCTCTCTTTTTTTGGTATTGGGTAACTTTATAAGGAACCTAGGACTACAAAAAGGGAATAAGGGTACTACTGGGCATCCTAGATAACTACCCTAAACCCTATAAGCCCTAACTATAAAGCCCTTAAAGAACCCGAGATCTTCCATAGAACCCAGGGGCGGTTCGGATAGTTGCCGTCCGGGCCAAGGCGGACACCGGCTGCTTCCAGAACATGTGCCGGCGCCTAAGATTGCAACAGGCCTAATGTAGGGGCTTAAATACTACAGTAATTACCCATAACTACTGTTTTAAGGAGTATAACGGGCCCCAAAAGCGCATTCTAATTATTAAGGCCCCTATACTACGAATTTGGTGTCTTAGGCTTTGCGAATGACGAGTGCGCAACTAAAAGATCAACCCTACCTCCGTAGGCCATGTTCCTCTACGTGAATTGCAGTTGGGTTTAGGGTTGGGGGGTTATAAGAGGTGTGGGACTTAGAGCTTAGGGGTAATAGGGGTTCAGGGTCGAGGGGTTAAGAGGTGCAGGATTTAGAGCTTAGGGGTTTAGAGGTTTTGGCTTGTTTGAGAGCCTTGTACCCAGACCTTCCAAAATCCCTTAATTAAGGAATATACCTTAACTCATATTAGGGATCTTACTATAATTTAAGGTATATTCCTTAATTAAGGGATTTTGGAAGGTCTGGGTACCGACTCCAGCGGACTAGGGTTTAGCGCCTTAGCGCTTTATGGCTTCGGGGTAGGGTTTAGGGTTTAGGGTTTAGGGGGTTTAGGGGGTTTACTTGGAGGTTCATGGGTAGTTATAAGTGGGGTTATAAGTCCCTAATATGAGTTCTAAGTCCCTTAGTATGGGTTATAAGTATAGTTACCAAACTTATAAGCCCACCTATAACTACCCATCTCCAAGTAGGGCGTCCGGGTTTCAGAGGCTGAGGCATCAAGTAAAAAGGGGCAGGGAGGGGCAGCATTCGGATCGCTGGTAGCTGATGGTCCTACTGTTGATGATATAAATCCTGCATGACCTTAAGGACCCTAAACTATGGGAATTATGGCATGTTCCGTATTATCGGTAATGCAGGATTTATATCATCAACCGTACATCCAACAACCGGCCAAGCTCACTGAAGCTCCAAGGATCAACATGTGTGGTTTATACCTGGGCCTTAATAATGAAAATAGGGATTTGGGGTATGGTATAGGCAAACTAGACTAAGGAACCCAAAGCAATGATGCTGCTGGTAGTTTTCTAGGCTTCGATAGAAGACTCGGCTAAACCGTAGTGAGTAATTAATCAGGCTCGAAAGCATCTAAAAAGCCCTGAACCTTGTCCCTCACACCTTTTGCAGCCTTAACTCCAAGAAGCAATGACCAAGCCAAGCCACATCCCAGGGAGCGTGGACGAATTGCGTGGGCAATTTTGACAGCTCGGGACACCAGCGGCGAATGTAGTGTCCCTCGCAGAAGGAATGGTGGGATTTCTCTTCGGGAGCCCGGGGCGAGGAGCAGGACTTTAGGGTATGTGACACTATTGCCCAAACCCTAAAACCCAAAACACCCTGAACACCAAGTCCCGAGTAAGTCATCCAGGGGCCTGAATAATTAGAATAGGGCTATGGGGCCCATTAGACTATCAATATAAGAAGGAACCCCCAAAATAGCAATTATAATTATAGGTAGCTATTATTACGGCCCCTATAGTAGGGCCTTTAAGGAGTTGGGGGGTTGGGGACAGACAGGTCGGGCATGTGGAGTCTATTGCGCAACTGATGTCTACCGCCATCGGAACCAGGCATTCATTATACGTGGGGGGCTCATGGGAAAATATGAGTGGCGTTATGATTGGAGTAAACTATATACTTATAACTCATATTAGGGACTTATAACCCTACTTATAACGACCCAGGAACCTCAAGAAGGGCTATAGCTCCTGGCCTTATATCGTGTCAACGAGTCGTCACACTGTCGTCATGCACAAAAACAATAGGCATGGTGCAGGTAGTCCTGTAGCCAGACTGGCGCAATCCTTTTATCTCACCTGAAACACCAATTCCTAAGCGTCAAAATGGCACTGTGCGGTCCTTGTCACTATAGAGTGAGGACATGTTTCGACCAACGGGACTTTGAGGAACGCATCGGGCTCATGGATGTAGGGTTTCGCTCCCATTGACACTCCTGACACAAGGTTTATCTCCCCCGATACTCTACCTTTCAGGGGCTCCTCATTGCGAAATCCTTGCAGATGTCCTTGCTGCAAACGCGACCCCCCTAGCGACCCCCAAAATTGCACTCATCCAGAGACCCCCGAAACCCTAACCCCCCTGTGTGCACCTTCGGATCCTGTGTCTTACCCGCAGAAGCCGCATGCATCGTAAAGTTCCACTGATCCTGGGAAAGGCTTCCCCTACGCCTCCAGTTGCCTAAATAAGGGGTTAAGACTGATTACAGGGCTATATACTAGATGGTTAGCAACCTACCCTTTAAGTAACCGGAGGTTCAGGGTTCGATGTAGTGGATCGAAGGATTGAACCGGCTTTTTATGCCAGGCGCTACCACTAGCACGACCATGGCCAACAGGACTGCAAGAATCTATATCGGGGTGTAGAGTTTAGGGGCTTACGGTTTAGGGTACTAGAACGACGACAATGTCCTCAACCACTCGTTCTGCTGTTTTAGCCGCACTGGCAACATCAACGGCAATGAGTGAAGGGTTCTGTGAGGGTTTAAGGTCCCAGACCTTCCAAAATCCCTTAATTAAGGAATATACCTTAAATCATATTAGGGATCCTACTATAATTTAAGGTATATTCCTTAATTAAGGGATTTTGGAAGGTCTGGGGATGTTGAGAGCTTGAGGATTTGTACAGGTTCGTTCGGTCGTTTTCGGAGTTCGGGTTCTAGGTTTAGGGTTCAGGGTTTAGGGTAAAAAAAGAATCAAGAATGAAAGGCCAAAGAAGAACGACAGCTCTACGACACCTATCTCTAAGCCCTAAACCCTGTATCCTCAACAAAAACTCCTGAACCGAAGACTCTAGATCCTGAACCTAAACCCCTAGACCCCAAACCTCACACCCTAACTCCTAAATCCCTCGCAGACCCTAAACCTCTGTGCCCCAAACGTTTCTTCCTGCCCTGCAAACTCTTCGCTCCAAGCAGTACCTCCTTGGGCTCACACAGTGAGACTTTAAGGTATTATGTGTCTCTTCGGACATCATTTGGGGTTTAGGGTTTGGGGTTTTCGGGGGGTTAGGGTTTAGGAGTTTTCAGGGAACATCACCCCTGGCACCTCCAACTTTAAAGTTGCAGGTCGGGAGTCCAGTCCGCTCTTGCCGGCGTTCTGCCACATCATGGGATTGATGGCCTCGCCAACCGGTTTAGGGTTTAGAGGTTTAGGGCTCATAGGGTTTATACGGCTTATAGGTTTTAGAGGGCTTAGGGTTTAGGGTCTGGGGTTGATGGCCTGGTCAAAGTTAAAGCAGGCGCTTAGGGTGCTGTTGGGGCTTCAGGGTTTCACTTGAAGTCAAGCCTAGTAAACCCTAAACCCTAGTCTCAGAAGCCAGACTTGCGAGGTAGGCAGTCATCAGGGTTTCGATAATGTAGGAGCCTGATTAAGAAACCTTGGGCCTTTATTACGGTTCCATATATAAATCCTACCATTTTGGGGTTCTAGGCCCAGGGTTTCTTAATCGGCTCTAAACCTGAAGCTATATATATGCAAAGTCCTATAGTCCGTAAACTCTAGCACTGTTCTCCCAAAACCAGAAACTTTCAACTGAAAAGCCTGCAGTTAAACTGATCACCAATTCCCTAAACCCTACATCCTCAAACCCTACTGCCCCGACGAAACTCACTACTACCGAAGGCCCCAACGTCGCAATCAGGAAGAAGAGTTTGGCGGTTTTGGGCTTTGACTTTGATGCTTTTTGGTGTAGGGGCCCAGACCTTCCAAAATCCCTTAATTAAGGAATATACCTTAAATCATATTAGGGATCTTACTATAATTTAAGGTATATTCCTTAATTAAGGGATTTTGGAAGGTCTGGGGGCTTGAGTCTTGGGAGTGCTCATGCACTATGGAGACCTAAACGGTTTAGGGTTTATAGGGTTTAGGGTTTAGGATTTAGGGTTTAGGGTATAGGGTTTAGGGTTACGGAATTCAATCATTGCTCTAAACCCTGCAAACCCTACACCCGCATTTTGGAGTTTCGGGGGATGTGGCGTCGGAAATACTTAGAATGTGGTTTGGGGGTTCCTTATTATAACTGTAGTAAAATATATCTCCAAGCCTATTCAAAATATTCAGGCCCCTGTGTTAGTGGTTTAGTCAGGCCTTGGGAACTCGTGAAATTCTGGTTCGGATCTTGGCTGTACCGGGTTCAGGGTTTGGCTGGCAGTTGGAATCTAGGCTTTAGGGTTCAGGGTTTAGGCTTCACTTTACAGGGTTCAGGGTTGGCAATTGGAGCCTAGGCTACGAGGATGATTATGGTTCAGAGTTTCGAGTTGAGGGTATGGAAGATCCAAAATCGAGGGCTGGTGATCGACCTGCCCTTGCCTGGTCGGCATCCACCAGAGTGTGATGAAACCACCTCTCACCTAGAACGAGCTGTAGGGGTTCCTACATCCCCGAGCGATAAGGGACTAGGATTCCTGGAGCCAAACGTAATCTTAATTTGGGCGTTTGCTCAACTCTTTTCTGAGAACAACTACTAACTCCGTAAGGTATAGTATAGTACTGTGTAGCATAGTAAAGCATAGTACAGTTTAGTATATAGTCTAGTGGTCTATTACAACGGATACTGCTTACTGATCATCCAGACCCCTATCTTGCGTTGGAGCCTGGAGATGTGATGATATGATGTAATATTTGGGGCTGTGAAGTTTTAGGGTTTAGGGATTCGGAAAACTGATAAATTGCTGAGCGTTCTGCTTCTGTTGGGCTTTGGTCTGGGGGTCCGAAACCTCGTGGGCAGATCGATTGTCTTCAGGTCACAAGTCTAAGCCCCAAAACCCGAATCCTTCTGTATTGGGTTTCAAGCTCCCGAACCCGCACTGTTGAAGTAGCTGCTGGTTCTCTCGGTTCTGCAAGGGAGGCTTTGTCCTTGAACTTTGCGACCCTTACGAAATACTACTTCACAATTCCCTAAGGGTCCATGTACCCATATAGAGATACATGGGCCCCAATGTACCTATATAGGGACTACATTAAGGTCAATGTTATACTATATGAGTACATGGACCCTTAGGGTCTGGCAACCCCCGAAAAAGAGGTTGCCGGACCACGGGATGCAGCAATCGAAACAGCAGTTCGTAAGCACCAAACAGCCTAAACAGTAAACAAATGAACACACGACCTTAGAACATCTTTGATTCAGGGTTCAGGGTTTAGGGTTCTGCTAGCATGAGCGCATTAGTTTCACGACGAGCTGCCTTCGATCCAGTGGATATTCAAATGCTCGCAGAGAAGGATTGCCGCAGCCATCCTGTACCGAAGTGAAACTAGTGTTAGGGTTTAGGGTTCTGAGCACGTTCGGCTAGTCGAACGCATGTCTTCGCTAACCATCTATGCCGCCCCACGCTTCACACATGTACACCAAATACGCACATACGACACACATGTAATTAGGCCGGAGTGGCTCCAACCCTTACCCTAAACCCCAAACTCTACACTAACCGTACCAAGCAAGATGAGACTCAGAGACTGAACACAGAGAAGTCTGACACACTCTGCACCGGACATGCGAAGCTATCTATGCAGCATGTCACGGATTTAGGGTTTAGAGTTGAAGGTTTACCTCGACCCCAAAATAAACCTACCTTTTCTGATGGTTTGTAAAAGAAGTTCATCATACAGAACCCTAAAAAGCTAGGTTTTTTGGGGGTCCTGGTAGGGTTTTAGGGTGCCCAGGAAGCTTGAAGAAACAATCCAAATTCACTTCGATCGACTTCCGCCTTTGAACAAACCCGGATGGCCTCACATTCTGGGCCATCCAACCCGTCGTCCACAGCTCCCTCCGGTTGGTGTTTAGGGCTTCTCCTGGGTGTTTCGGGGTCCACGATTTTTTTGCACTTCGGGCATTCAGAACCTAGAGTTTGGCATGCAGTTTAAAGGGTCAAGGTAGAGTGTCTCCTTTTGGATAGTCATCTTCGGCAAATCCCTCACACCGTGAAGGATTGAGGCCCCTGCATAGAGATGTTGTATGATAACCATGATCGTCTTCGCCATCATCACCACCTCCACCGGCATCATCGTCGCCAACAACGACATCACCATCATCATCGTCATCATCAAGATCGTCAAGCCATCACTAACAGGATCGTGGTCGTAAAAATGACGAACATCAACGACATGAGGACATGAGCGAACAACATGAGCCGGATCATCATGACCGTTGTCACCGCCGTCGTCAATCTCATGACCGTTGTCGCCATCATTAACAACAGACAAAGCATCGTTCTTATCAATTATCGTCCTCATCTTGGATCATCAGCAGCGACATGCTCATCGTTATGTTGCGAGGTGTCGTTTTTCGCAGGGCCAGGACCTCACCCAAAGCTTGGTCTTCGATGGCTGATGCCGCGAAACCCTATGTCAACCCCAAACATTTTTGCTGGGCATTACATAAGGAGAAACTTGTGGGCCTGAGGGCCAAGGGAGGTATACACCCGAAGCTTGCATCCACGATCTGAAACAATTGTCCATCTCTACGCCGCGAGTCTCCAGCTACGCACCCTGGTATATGAATCCTTCCTCAGTCCAACATACCTCAAGGTCCCTGCCTGCAACCCCACACCCTACAGAATAGTAGGTATGACCCCTTACTTCTACGGTTGAACCCCTCAAACTGTCATTGTTTGGATTCGCAGGTACAGCCTCAACCCTAATCGGCACTAATCCCGAAGTCCAGAAGTTATTCAATGCATAGCCACATTTACGGCTTTGGGTGTAGGGTTTAGGGGTTTAGGGTTTATAGGGCATATAGGTCTTATAGGGCTTGTAGGGCTTTTAGAGTTTAGGGTTTATACGGTTCAGAAGGCTTATAGGGTGTATAGGGTGTAGGGTTTAGGGGTTTAGGGGGCGGGGTTATTACTCGAGGAGACCTCTTTGCTGGGACGGCATCTCTTGTTGGCAGACCCAGCAGGACCTGCCTCATGCCGGCATCGATCAGCGGATACCCCGTTTGACCCCGCTGCCAGCGCCGCAGGGCTGTCGGATCCGTGTTCCATGCCTGAATGCCAACTGGACTCAAAGATGGACGTCTGAACAGTTATAGGTATAGTCTAGGTGACTTTCCGATTAGGATGCCATTATATTGAAACCCACCTCACCTTCATACCAACATACGATTCTGGGCATTGTCGCCTGATTCATGAGAGTTTCTTCGCGGAAGGCCTGCTCTATCTAGGGTATGGGTATGTAAGGGTTTATACTGCGGACCCTACTATTTATGCGAATCCGTATCAGCGCCCGTTGCTTCCCAAACTCCTTTTCAACAAGACATTGAAAGATTGCCAAAGTAGCGACGCCTTAGTTTGCACTCCCACAACAACTACATTCAACCCTCTAAGAACATCTAGCGAACCCCGTAAGCCACTACACATGCCAGCGCTACTTCTTTTCCGAAACTCTTGCAACACAAACCCTAAACCATCGGTTTACGGTATAGTTTTTAGGGTTTAGGGCTGAGGGTTTTAGAGGTTTAGGGCTTTACAGTAAAAGCCAGAAAGTTGGAATATGATTATCCTAAACCCTTTATGGTAAATTACAAGGTATCCTACCCTGAAACCATATTCCAACTTTCTGGAGTTCCCTTTAGGGTTTTAGGGGTTTAGGGCTTTAGGGCTTCCTGAACCTTAAACTCGCAGCCCGGCATGCACCGGCCTGGCCCTCGTAGTGGGCACGGATAGGACGACTGCGCCTTACGACAAGCCTAGCTTAGGGGCCCCATAGTAGCCTAGGATACCCAGTAACCTAAGAATAAAAAGGCCTCTCTTTTTTGGTATTGGGTAACTTTATAAGGAACCTAGGACTACAAAAAGGGAATAAGGGTACTACTGGGCATCCTAGTTAGGGGCCCCATAGTAGTTCCTTTTTGGGATTACCTTATAGCATCCTATACATGAACCCCAAAAAGGAACTACTTTGGGGCCTTGGGGTAATCTGGGAGCCTTAATAATCAGAATAGGGTTCCGGGATACTATGAGGTTCATATAATAGAGGGGCCTTAATAACTAGAATAGGGTTTTGGGGTATGTCAAAAAATCATAGTAAGTAACCACCAAAATAGTATGGGTAACTATTAAAATCCCCATATTCACTTCTTAGACAAAGGAACCTGAACTGCGCTTTGCAGTTTTAGGACTCTGCCCGATTGAAGCATGCATTAGCACTCAACTTCGAGGTAACAGTCCGGGCGTACAAGAATACCATGCAGAACGGGTATATGGCTAGAGTACTTGCGCACATACCCCTGATTGCTAAGCACCCTGGCCCTGGACAAGCGAAGCAAGGGTGAACGCTGAGAACCCTAAACACCCGAAAACCCCGGAAGCGCTCTAAGCCCTAAAGCCTTGTAGCCGAGCATAAATATTTACCTATACGATCCTATACGAACCGTTGTAGTAGTCCCAGCACTTATCCCTCCGAAAAGAGTACATTTAAGCAGTAGATATACATATATATATATATAACTCAACCTTGTATATAGAGCTTCTTGAAAATACAGGATCGTAAATATGGTACAACACACACACACACCTAAAAGCCTCAAGCAATTGAACGAACACCGCCGAGCAAATCGAAACACCCTAGAACCCTAAACCCTGCGAGCGGAGGGTTAAACACTTAAAGGTCCAGGGCACATCCCTGAACCCTAAATCCCTAAACCCCAAACCCCCAAACCCCAACCCCTAAACCCCTAAACCCCTAAACCCGTAAACCCGTAAACCCGTAAACCCGTAAACCCGTAAACCCGTAAACCCGTAAACCCCAAACCCCTAAATCCCCAAACCCGTACACCCTAAACCCCGTAAACCCTTAAACCACTGAAAGCTCCAAGGGCACATCATTGAAAATTAAGTTGAAGGTACTTATAGCTTATAACCCTATACTTCTCATATTCTACTATGGAACCATACTTATCACAACCCTAAACCCTAAACCTGGGAGCCTCCAAGTAGACCCAGACCGAGGTCCCGACATCTGTGGGAAGATCTGGAGCTGCCAATACGCCAAGTCCCGCCAGACCAAACCTCGAGAGAACTGGGACTAGGGAATTGGGGCTTATAGTATAAGGGTACAGGGGTTTAGGGTTGAGGGATTAGGGTTTAAGGAGTATGTTTTAGGGATTGATTTGACATTATAGGGGGAGCTTTGGAGCTTATAGCGGTTCGGATAGGGCTTTATGGTGTTTGGTTTCTATTCGGTTTGGTGAGGTCTCAGTGGTCGTTTGAGAGTCTTGATGAGCTTTTATGAGGAGCCTAGTATATTACACAGCCCTAGTATTCCAAGTAGCCCAACACGGGCGCTGCATGCAGCGTTTATGGATTGAAACGCCAAAGTATCTGTCATCTGTATACTTGGATTCCTGGCTCACGCCAGGGGGACGGAGCCCTTCGTCGACTTCTCAGCTTTAAGCTCTTCCAGTCACTTAGCGACCACTTTGTGGCGCTTAGCAACGTGCTGGATCACTTCCTGCTCCGAAACCATAGCGGCCGAAGATAGGAATGCGGAATGCTACCAGATTGGGGGAAATCCGACCCTAAACCCTAAACCCTAAATCCTAAACCCTAAATGCTAAACCCTAAACCCTAAACCCCTAAACCCTAAACCCTAAACATGGCTTCCTTCCCGGCAGCGACTTGGACTCGGGTCTGCCGCTCCTCTTCGATCTTGGCGGCCACCTGCTCCCCGGAAGCAGGCTCCCACGAGAGGGTTTTGGGTTTAGGGGTTTAGGGTTTAGGGTTTAGGGTTTAGGGGTTTAGGGGTTTAGGGTTTAGGGTTTAGGGTTTAGGGGTTTAGGGGTTTAGGGTTCACTGTAGAGCCAGGCTTCAAAATTCCATCACGATCCAAGATTGCCCAGCACTCATCCAAGATAGCGAACGAGTCCGCTTCGGCGGCGCCCTTCTGATTCAAGCTCTCGAGCTTACTCACCGGATTCTCCGGAAAGAAGAAGGCCCGTGCGGGGAATGTCCGGACTTGCCCAGACCTTCCAAAATCCCTTAATTAAGGAATATACCTTAAATTATAGTAGGATCCCTAATATGATTTAAGGTATATTCCTTAATTAAGGGATTTTGGAAGGTCTGGGTAGACCCGGGCTTCGAATCCACACCTGAAGCCCGAACACCTGAACCCTAAATGCTGAACGACTAAACGCTACGCCCTCAAACCCAATTTGTTTGCAAGCCTCTTGGAGAACGCCTGAAATACTGAGCTCGAAACCCGCCCTAAACGCACAACAAATCTAGAACCCCTAAACCCCCAGCCCTAAACCCCTAAACCCCCAATCCCTAAACCTCAAGCCCAAAACCCCTAAACCCCAAGCCCTAAACCCCTAAACCCTAAACCTCAAGCCCAAAAACCCAAACCCCTAAACTTTAAACCCCTGAACCCCTAAACCCCCAATCCCTAAACCTCAAGCCCCAAACCCCTAAACTCTAAGTCCTTACTTGGAGGTTCGGGGACTTAGTAACTGGTTATTTTAAGGACTTCTAAGTACCATAACCTTTAAGGGAACCCTAGGGGTTCCTTCAAGCGAACCCTAGGGTTCCCTTACATGGCGGTTCCAAAAGTTAAAAGCCGGCCCACGTCTCCAGTACACGATGGAGGCTTCTTTGGCGCCCGCGGCCTTCCTCGGCTCGCGGCTTCTTACCGTTAAGGACATGGGGTTTAGGGCTTTGGGGGTTTAGGGCTTATTAGGGGTTTCAGGGTTTAGGGCTTGGGGTTTAGGGGTTTAAGGCTTTTTATCGTTACTTGGAGGGTCGGGGGACTTAGTAAGTAGGTAGTAAGTAGACTTATAAGTACCCTAAAGGGACCCTAATTGGGGTTATGGTACTTATTTGTCCATAAACTAACCAGTTACTAAGTCCCCCGACCCTCCAAGTAAGGACTTAGAGTTTTGGGGTTTGGGGCTTGAGGTTTAGGGATTGGGGGTTTAGGGTTTAGGGGTTTGGGTTTTTGGGCTTGAGGTCTAGGGATTGGGGGTTTAGGGTTTAGGGGTTTAGGGCTTGGGGTTTAGGGGTTTTGGGCTTGAGGTTTAGGGATTGGGGGTTTAGGGGTTTAGGGCTGGGGGTTTAGGGGTTTTGGGCTTGAGGTTTAGGGATTAGGGGTTTAGGCTTTAGGGGTTTAGGTTTAGGGGTTTAGGGCTTGGGGTTTAGGGGTTTAGGGTTTAGGGCTTGGGGTTTAGGGGTTTAGGGTTTAGGGTTTGGGGTTATCAGGGTTTACATTTTGGATAGTGAAGGTTTTCCTGTTTCAGTTGTCAGTGATACGGGCTTCTGATATAGGGCTTTCCAGGGTTAGGGCCTCGGTTACACCAGCACCATGTAAGTGGTTGCCAATATTAGGATCCCTTTCTGGGTCCCTATTCTAATACGGCACCTATGATTTAGGGTGCTAAAAAGGTATTATAAGATATCCATCAAGAACGGTAGACCAAGCAAATACAGAACTGCCGACACTAGAGTTGTGTGTTGCCTTCCAGAAATTGAACTCACGACACTAATGCTCATGGAGTTTGTCGAGCTGTGCACCCCGCGGGGTGAACTTTGAAAGGCAAAGGGGGTTTCTGATGTCTGCGTGAGTGTATATCGACAAACACACACGCCGTGCACATGCAGACACGCCAGCGAGCACACACTCGAGGCTGAAGGTACACACACACACACATTCTTACGTGCAACCTTCATGCCTATATGTACAGATGGGCATACCAACACAGTGCTTCTGACCATGCAACAAGACTCGCAAGTAACGTGAGCGCACGAATCGGCTAGCTGGACAACTACGGCAAAACTAACGACATTCTTGATGGTGACAACAACAGCAGTCACAGTAGCTACAGGTACAACAAGACGTCAACACCACGAGGCATGGCGCCAACAAGCGACTAATGCTGTTGCTGAAGTAGAACAAACCTGCTCTTGCAGCCCAGAATCATCTCGTGGAACATGAGCCGTGGGCTCAGCATACCGAAACCTCGGCAGAAAGAAGTGAGCTTGGGATTGTGCCAGCCCGATAAACGAGTCAAAATCCATGGTCATGTAATTAGAAAGTAAGGTCATCCCCTTACAGAGTCCCTATACCATCACAACAAAGTATCCCAAAATACCGTTCCAATTCTTAGTTGCTGAGTTCATAAGCCCCCAAAAGTGTACACTTTCAGTTCTATAGTCGGTAACATTATCCCAAAACATCTAAAGTGTATCCACTCAGCTACGAAGAATTGTTAAGTCCCCCATTCAACCCCCAGGCCCGGGCTTCAGGAGCCCAAGTGCCGGCCACAAAGTCCGGAACTGCAGGGGAACACCAAGGTTGTGGAGCCATTGTGCCCCCGATACCCTGCAGACGTGGCCGGTAAACCGCTGCAGAATCTGAGCTCCCGGGTAACCCCGACCCTGCACACAGTCAGCACGGCCCGCTCGAAATGGATGAATTGCTCCTTAGCCATGACCACGCCACCCGGTGCGGGAAAGAGCCTCTGGGCCAGACGTCGCCAACCTCCGAAGATGCCGCCTTCATGGCATGATAAGGGCATAAAGCCTGCCTGGCCACAGCAACCTTCTCGACGGCGGTTTTGGTTCCAAGTTTAGGGTTTTGGGGTTTAGCGGTTAGGGCCATGGGGTTTAGGGTTTACGGCTCCCCCTCAAACCTTATGTCTAGCAGGGTTTGGGTTCAGAGTTCAGAAAAGCTCAAGTCAACAAATGCTTCCACCCTGACGCCGAACACGGTAATCCCCCGCTGAAGGACCAAATGACCCTTAAAAGTAGGGGCCCTATACCCATACACTATGAAACCGTATATGGCATATGAACCTTAAACCCTTTTAGGGTTCATTTCGTCCTTAAGGCCTAGGCTGTTTTCTGAAGAAAATCTAAAACGAAGACCCAAGCGTGCTCAGACCCAAGAGAGGCCTCAAAATTGAACTCCGCACGCCGTTAAACTTGCCCAAACCCTAAGGGTCCATGTACTCATATAGTATAACATTGACCTTAAACAGGGTTGAGCTGTACGACTTTGGCATAAACCAAAAAACAGGGTCGTGACTTAGACGGTTTGAGAAGTCGACCGCCTTTTTCCGCACAATCGACTTCCACGGTTTGAGCAGTCGACCGCCTTTTTCCGCACAATCGACTTCCACGGTTTGAGCAGTCGACCGCCTGATTCTGCACAATCGACTTCCACGGTTTGAGCAGTCGACCGCCTGATTCTGCACAATCGAGTTCCTAGCTCGGGGTGCAGCCCAGAAGAAAAAAGAGCTCGAGCCTCGAGCTCTTTTTTCTTCTGGGCTGCACTGACGCCGTCAAGGCCACATGATGGACCGGCTGAGTGAAAACAACGCCTAACATGAACTTAAAATACTGTTTCGTTTGCGCTCCACCATAAGGCCACGGCAAGCTGAGCGCCGAGACCGAAGTCGACCGGCGAGCTCAGGAATGCACCGGGACGGAAGTCGACCGGCAAGCGATGTGGTCACACCCCAGTGCTTCAATGTCTACGACCGTTGTCAAGGCCATCTCCGAACCTGGCGGCCGGTCCATCGGCTTGTGGTTGAGACGATTGGCCCAATCGTCCAGCCACATGATGGACCGGCTGTGTGAAAACAACGCCTATAACATGAACTCAATTTTTTCAATGACATGACCTTGACATCAGCATGTCGAACATGCTCGGTCAAGCAGTTCAACGAGAAGGCTCTGTAGGCTACAGAGCCTTCTCGTTGAGCTGCTTGGGAACCGTGGGGCAGCTCCAATGCGAACACCTCTCAGAGGGATTCGCATTCGAGCTGCCCCACGGCTCCAGAACTCCTTTGTACACTCAGGAGGCACGCAAAGTGAAGATTCAGCGAAGCTGAAGGACCGGCACTGTGTCTGGTCTTCCAACCAGCAGCCACGGACCATTTGGACGGCATGGTCGTACCATGTCATCCACCTGGTCGACCTGCTCTCAGAGGAGGGCTCACCACGTCTGCCTGGCAATGAGCAAACGACATTAATTAAGATTGACTGAAAATAGGCACGACCGACGTGGCACAGGATGAATCATGGAGCAAGTGTGCCAATCAGATATTGGGCATTGCACCACACTGCATTTTTTTAACCGCACTGTTCTTCAACGCGTACAGGCCAAGGCGACCGCCAACATTACTCCACAGTTGGCCACATGCATTCCGTTGCCGACCTGCTGTCGGTTGGGCTGCCCCAGGACCCCATAGTTCATTGCCATTGCTGCTGCCATTTCGACCGGCAGAAGCCATCGGCTCAAACCATCCACCCAAATTTTCGTATTCGTGCGGAAAGTTGGCAAGCGACCATCTTTTGTAGTCATCTTAAGGAAACGTGCAGGGTTTTGGCTGAGATCAAAGACCGGCTCCTGCTCTTTGTCAGACCGGCACTGCTGCCAAGTTTCACGGTACTTTGCCAAGTATTTCTGCTGCTGCTCAGTCAGCAGACATTCCCACGACCGGCTTGGCGTCTGCACCATGTCTAAACCCTTTGCTCTGCGACAGAAGTTCTCCTCTTCTAGAGTCTCCTCGACCGACCCTATGTAACAATCTCTGATGGACAGTCCACCACCGACGGAATTGAAGAAGCTTGTCACGAAATGGTAGACCGTCGGGATATCGGCAACCGACGCTCTCGACCGATGTACTAGCACGGAATATACCCGTGGTCGATTCACACAGGTGAAGCCCACATGGTGTGGCTCGACCCGCAAGTGATGAATGACATACTTTTCCTGCATGAGATCCTCCAGGACCGACGTGGGAAAGCCAGACACGTTTTCGTGCAGTATGACCGGCGGCTCGTGCTTCAACATAAGGGCTGCCCATAGCAGGAGAAGGTCAGACCGACCGTCGGTCCAGCGCCTCTTCTGTCCAGCTCTCGACCATGGCTGGCATGGGCTACCGCTGATGTCGACCGTCACGGGTGGTGGCCGGCATGCAACATGACACCGACATATTCTTGGGACGTTGGCAGCTGCTCTCTTGGCCAGTGCCCACCGCTCTGCGACCGGCCGGTCAGGACCTAGCATTTCCAGAGTCGGAAAGGCATCCCTGATATCTCCAAAGACATGCTCCGACCGACCCATCAAAAGATTCTGGCAGGCCCGTGATACGTCAAACGCAGACACGAACTGCAGCGTCGATCTCTTGGCGACCGCCCGCGTGGTGAACTTACACAGAAGAAGTTCTTGGAAGGCCTTGTGCACACGCTCGACCGCCTGCTCAGCACATCCAACACCTGAGAAATGTGTACTGACACGGATTGGGCCAGCCAGCATGGAACCTGGTCAGGGTGCTCAGAAACTGATAACGATTATTATTACTATTGCTCTGATAATGATAACTTATTAGCATTATGACGATTGCAAGAATAATTAATAAACGGTTCTTAATCGATGGGTTTCACAACAGCCATGCCTTGAAGTTGCTTGACCGACAAAATACGACTTAAAGCAATCATCGTGATCTCAGGCCACTGCTTGGCACCTGCCATGCCGCTGCCAAAATTTGCGACCGGCGTCGCATTTGCCTGGTCCACGTCAATATCTGGCATATCTGACGCCGGAAGAGACTCCGACCCACTCTCATCCGGCGACCAGCTCTTCAAGCTTTCGCTGTCTGAACATATCTGGAGGTCGACCGACATGGACTCAGACTCCGAAAGGAGCTCCATCTGCTCCATGTCTAAAGTCTAGTCTCAAGTGAAGTTCTCATGTATATTATAGGTATGATGATACGCTGATGCTGCCGTGCAATGGCTTTGTTCAGTCCCAAGGCTTGTTGCTCCCTGACACGACCACGGCTGCAAGAAACTCTCTAAGTGATGTGTAGTCGATGATGCTATAAGAGCTGAAGCACAGCTGGCAAGTCACTCAGACAGAGTCAAGCAGAAGGCCATGCCATCGTGACAGCATCGCCTTGTGATCGACCGACAAAGGGCTTACACATCGCCTCGTTGTCTTTCTTTCAGTGGCAGCGACCAGCACGGCAACCACGGCCTGGGCCACATGAGCTCTGATTCTTTGTCATTGTACGAGCTAATCACAGGACGGTCAGGTTACTAAAGAAGGTCTGAGCTTCCAACATGCCACCAGCTGGAGATGCAAAGCAACTCGGATCCACGATCGCCCGGCAGTGCCGGACAGTCGTGGGCCAGGGTTGCTTCGGATCTTCATCTTATGGCATTGACCGGCCTGCTTGACTGAAGATAACATGTGAGAGAAATCAGGAGGAGTGCAGCAAACAAACAGCTGGGGGTCCGACGAGACCACTGAAGCACCTAGTGCCCAACCTGAAGAACCACTTTGCTGACAGCAAAATGGTTCTGCAGCTTGGGCACCATGATGGCCTGGTGCTTTGCAAAAGACATGATCACCAACCGAGCTAGTGCTTCATATGCAACACACGGCCCAGTCCTTTGTGCAGCAGTGACCGGCGATCCAGTCATGGCCTGGGTGACGTGACTCACTCGAAAAGTGACCGAGCTAGATCTTGGTACACAAATGCAGTGTTCACAACATCGTCGGCATTTTTTCTCAGCAGCGACCAGCTCACTTCCAAAGCTTAGCCCGACTGGCTTGGTACTTCTTGCCATCCTCTGATTCCAGCCACTCTTTCAAGTAGTCTCTCATAACAGAGGAGGCGACCGACTTCTGCTGAGCGTGCAGGACCTGCACTGAGGTTGGCAGCAGTTGCACTTTCCTTGGCTCTCTGGTCCTTCCAGTCAACTTGAATACTGTAGAGTTGTATTTTTTTAACAATTAAGTTGATTCCTTACATTTGATTAGTACATGTCATGATTGAGTCAAATAATAAACTAATACTATGTGCAGGCTGATGACCCGCCAACGACCGCCTTCTGCACAGCTTGCTGGAGAACATCAGGAAGATCACACGGCAATGACGAAGAATGTTGCTGCTGAATGTTCCTCAAGACGACCGACAATCCACCATCGATGTCTTGTGGGAGCAGTGGATCCAGCAGTTCTGCCATGTCCTGACGGCTGTGCCCAGAAAGCTCTTCAAACGACCGTCCAGACAGACGCACAGCATTGTTCTTCTGGCGGATCTGCTCAGTGGGTCCTCCTCCTCGGGCTCGTTTGCGGACCGACATGATCGACCGGCAGACTGCAGCTTTGAGGATTTCATCGCGGTCCGAGCCCAGCATGTGCAGCCCACCTTGGGCCTCAGACAGGCAATTTCAGGCTCGTGTTTTTCTCTGTCTAATCAAAAATACATTGAATAATTGATGAATCAACACTAGAACTAAACAAATACTTTACTATGTGTTTCCAGAGATCCAAGAGCAGGCGATCGACCGCCTGTGCCGGGGTAAGACCAGCACAGGCATCGTACTGGTAATTCATTATGGAACCCAGGCGCTCGATGGCAGCTTCAGGTGCTGCCAGCAGCCGAGTACGATGATGCAAGCGACCGACATGCCAGCACTTTGGGTCTGTTCTGCATCGACCAACTGTAAACCAAGGATGTGCTTCCAAGGATCTAGCGATTGCCACAGAATCAACCGAGACCTTCATTTCGGTCACAACCACCAAGCGCTTAGCCAAGATACCAGACTTCCTCAGACCGACAATAGATATGGACGCATATATATTGTCAGCAAAGGAAGTCTGGGATCTTGGCTAGGCTGAATCTGAAATGCAGACCGGTGGCAGCACCGCCACGAGTCCCTTTGTGGGAACTATGACCGCCCCTGTCTTTCTGCGTTTCCGTCTGTTTACAGTGAGACTTCCGACCTGCGCGAGTCCTCAGAACTATGATAAGGGAAACACAAACCAAATGCTGTTGCATTCCATTTCCAACAATCATGCAGAACACTCCACTCCAACCTGTATTAATTGATCATGTCTTTACTAATAAATAATTACAACTGAATGAATATTGCAAGCGACCGTCGCTGGCAACCTGGAAAGTCTCATACGCAGACACAGGCAGCTGCTGCTGTTGGTACGATCCCAAACAAAGTGAAACGACAGACGCACAATACAGCTGTCCAGCTCTTGAAGCATAGGGCATTTTCTGCTGCACGATGGCCGCCACAGCGGAGAAGACCATGACCGGCCGCACAGTGCAAGCAGTAACGGAAAACCATGATTTAGCCTCTGCTCTGATGACCGGCGGCACCCGACAGTCCTTCCCAAATGCTGCTGCAAGAACACGAGAAAGGAACAGTCTATATTGTGCCTTCATGTCTTCGACCGGCAAATCCCATCGATGTTCGACACCTTGAAACTCAGGGCCCGTGGGCCAAAGTGTGTGCCTTAGGACCGGCCTGAGTGCCTGATACAGTTTCAGGAAAGCATCTCCGTGCCGAGGTTGGGCTTGACCGCCGATCAACCCTTCCCAGTCAAACGCAATCATTGCATTGGACCGGATCTGCAAGACATCATCATTGACACCGACCGGCCCGAGAATTTGCGACATCTCCTCTGTGGCACGACCGGCGAGCGTCTTTGCACTGTCCAGTGCTTGAATCACATCATGGTGCACGATATAAACCTTCTCTGGGATGACACACCGCGACCGCCATTTGCATACACAACGACCGGCCTGTGCCCAAGTGGATTCTGCGTGTTCGCAACCATCGGTCCGATCCTCCCACAAATGTTGACGAAATCGACGAGCTTCTTGTCTTCCAAGCTGCCGTGTTCGACTACGAAACTGAACACGTGGCTCGTAGAAGTCATCTTGCAACGAAGCTCGACCGTCAGCCCACACCGGCACACGCACCTTGAAGGGTGTGTTTCATGTTTAATGATTTAAGGTTGGGCGGCAGGGGCTTCATCTCTCTGAGACAGACGAAGAGAATGAATGAAGTAACACCAAAACTCCGACCGCCCGACCAGAAACATCAGCATGTCACGCCTCACGGGTTCCACGTGGTCCATCCCAGTTCACAACTGGCCTCGGCCTCGTCTCAGAATATTTCTCCCTGCCCAGACATTGGCAATGTGGGCCCAAGCAATAGTATTCGACCGACGGCTCTCTGCTGGTGTGCAATGTAACCGACGAGAACTCTGGCGGCAGTACATGCATTATCTTCATGATTCCAGGAAGAAACTTTGGCAAAAAGCGACCAGCTGGTGTGTAGCAAAGGGCTGCAAGAAACTGCATGATCTGCTTGCTGGAACAGTGCTGGCGCAACAAGGTGGCGACCGTCACGTAGGTCTTCAGTCTGTCGATGGAGGTGCTTGCTCGTCTGGCGTACTGCAGCGATCTCTCTGCACTTGCTTGCAGTTTTGAAGGTTCGACCGCCTTTTGGGCCACCTGAGAAAAAGCTTCGAAGGCGACCGGCATGAAGTTTTCCAAGAAAGATAGGAACACCACAAAGCTCACGTCTGTCAAACGGCGACCGACGTCCATCAAATTTCTCAGACTTCGGGCTCCGTGCTTTTGCTGCTTCCAAGCCAGTCTTGCATGCATAGCGGTGACGACCGGCCTGAAATTCTTCAAAAGCGACAAACGGAAAAATACAAACATCCGTGTTCCGCCAGGTGCTCCCAGGGTGCCGACCGGCTCACCAATTTGTTTCGAAACTCCTCGCAGCAAGGCCCGACCGTCGCCCATGAAAAAGGTCTTGTCCAAAACAGATACGATGTCCATAACTTCTGTAGCTGCATCGACAGACTTGATTGCCCGATCCAGTGCGGTTTGTTCCTTCGTAGTTCGACCAACAGTGTGTACATATTACAATTGAACATATCGTTTGATTATCACAACTATTGCTTTGTAGCTATGCTTCACGGTGCATCAGGCCCCAGTCCGTCATGACCGGCACAGGGTCTCCATCCCAAACAGAATTGAAAACTTCAGACCATATCAGTTCCGCCGAAGCTGTGCTCTTGTGCCGAGCCAACCGACCACCCATGGCATTGGCGCCATCGCCGACAACCATGGCTAAAGATGCCGCCAGTGACCGGCTGCTAAAATGGGCAGGGTGCTCCTCCAGAATCTCCAACGCGACCTTCTTCAATTGTGGGCCTGCATGATCACCGACACCCAAAGTCTTCCCGCCAACCATCGGTGTGTAAGCACGACCTGTGGCAAATTATTAGTTGTTAATTTATTCTGTGAAAAAATAGATAGAAGACACAAAGGTGACCGGCTAGTGCCATGATGCTTTGGACATGAAGAGGAAGCCTGTGCTTTGGCTCACGACCGACAGTCCGACCAGCAACACATTGTCCCGCTTCAGCATTTGTTCTTTGCCAATGGAGATGGAGTCCAACATGACACCTTGCTTAGTGAGATGAGCCACATCACTGATTCACACACACAGTTGCAGCATCGACTGTCTAATCTGGCGGCAAAGCACAGAAGTCGCTGGGAATGCCTAGGCCAACGACCAGCCGTTGAAAATCCATCGCATCCAAATTCTGCAATGCCCTGGCGGCATAGAACTCCACCTCGCGGCAGAACGACCGGCTGCAAGGCCAATGGCCCAATTGCACTCCACGCCGGCGGTTCCTCTCGGCATCTCTTTCAAAAGAGAGGAAGGACCGGCCTTCGGATGCGTTGGAAAGGCAAATGTCGACTACTGTGTCCAGTGACAGCTCCTTGTCGACCGACACGGCCTTCTGTTTCCTTTGTATACCCTCCTTCTCTTTCTCTTTGAGCTTCTCGCGTTCAAACTCTTCAAGCTTCGACCGGCTCTGCATGGATCGTTCTACGCTGGTGGTTCCCAAACCCAATAGAGCTGCTGCTACCCTTTCGACCAGTGATTTGCCAGCAAACTTCCTTTCAGGCAGCAGTTATTGTATTGAATCAATTACTTAAATTAGTTAACTGAAATAATTTTGCAGATGATAATTGATAAATCTATAAAATATTGGATTTGGAAGACCCAGCCTGACCGGCATGTATTTCATCACGGCCGACAAGACGTCTTTCGGGCAGCGCTGAAGGTTGGTCATGACATTGACCGACAAAACTTGGCCTTGGCCTTGCAAGGCAGCATGTCTGTCCACGAACGTACCACAGTTCTCCCCTGGTCGCCAAAGGCGACCGTCGACTTCATCTTCGACCGGCATTTCGGCTTCGCTGTCAGAAACACTGGGTTCGGATGCAGCATCGGCTGACGAGGAATCAAAGTTTTGTGTGCAAGCGACCGACTCGGAGGTTTCTGACCTTAAAGAAGGCACAAACTCCTCGTCAGACATGGCTCCGTCAGACATGGCTCTTATGGATGGCGATCAACTCTACCCCAGCAAAGGTTCATGGGTTGCGTTTTGGGTGAGGTGTGCTGGCCAAACTGCTTTACTGATTCCTGATGTCTGTCAGTTCTGGAGAATGAGATGACGTCCAGGCACAGTTGCATCAAGCACTTCGGTTGCCTGTCTGACAAACACTGGGAAGCCCTGGCTGGGTGACTGACTGAGAAACTGTGCAAAGTCCAAGAACACTTTTCTCAGCTTCACCTTTCACATCTCACAATACGGCTCTTAGTCTCAATGTGATGGATGCTGGGACCCTGGCAAGGCCTTGGCGACCGGCTGGCATGATGCGCGAAGTCAAGAACATTTTGTGCACCTCCAGTCTGATACTGGCTCTTGAATTGTCCTCTCTGCAAGTGTTGCCAGTTGAATGAAAAGCTTCTGGGCAAATAGCGGGGATGGAACTGCTCTCCACTGTCATCGGACAGAGAACCTGAGCAGGGTGAAATGACATTTGTGGTGTCATCATCAGAATCAGAATCGACACATCTTCCACCATGAACCATTTTTCTGATGCTGCCACAGAGCCCCAGACCGTCGGACGAATCAGCAAAACTCCACAAAGTGTCAAAACAATTCTGTCGACGGGTTATCCCCGATGGCAGAGTCGACCGTCGGACGAATCAGCAAAACTCCACAAAGTGTGCACACAATTGTGTCGACGGGTTATCCCCGATGGCAGAGTCGACCGTCGGACGACGAATCAGCAAAAAATCCGCGTGAAGTGGGAAAACAATTCTGTCGACGGGTTATCCCCGATGGCAGACTTAACATGCGGATAGTTATAGTTGTCAGCGACCGACTTCAGTGACCGACTTCGCGACCGACAAGCAAGCCGAGATGTCCCGGCTTGCCGGGAATGATCAGCTGTTTGTCGATCACTAGGCAAGCTTTGACCGGCGTGAGACTCCCTTTGCTGCCATTTTTCATCACCCACCTCCAAGAAGCATCCGTGGCCTTGTTGAGCTGGGCCATCACGACCGACGCGTCATCTCCTGGAACCCAAACCATCTGCTGGTTAGGTTTCAGACCGGCCGATGGGAGGGAACCTTGGGTGAAGGAAGGCGGGATGTGCTCCCAAACGGAGTTCGACTTGAGGCTGGCGACCGCGTCTGCGACCGTCACTTGCTTCCCATTGACAATGACCTTGTCCTTCGAAGAGGTCAGCTTGTACTCCAGACCGACAGCACTGGAGTTTTTGCGGAAACGACCGGCGCTGCAATCCAGAGTGTACACAATTGTGCCTGGAGGCAGCCTCTTGTTGGTGGAGGTTCCGACCGGCAAAAGGATCCTCAAGTTCTGCAAGTCCAAGCGAAACGTGGCATCACCCACGATGAAATTGGCGACCGACGCAGGGTTCAGCTCCGGCTCCGGGGCTGTTACATCAGCTTTGACGACCGGCGGCGAAGTCTCAGCTGCAGCAGACGGGGCTGGCTTGTCGACCGGCACTGGACCAGTAGCGGGAGCCGGAGTGACCGGAGCCGGTGCGACCGGCGAAGGCTTGGCCTTGGCCTCTGAGGTTCGGGGTTTTTTGCCAGCTGGCTCCACTGTTGTCTCTTCCTTGACCGGCGGCTCATTCACAGGCTCCTGAAACCACTTATCCATGAACTGCTTCTTGCTGGCAGCGAGCTCGACCGGCGTGGCTTGTGACCTGTCAGAGTAATAATAAACGTGCTGCATCAGCAAGCAATGGACTCGACAGCAACCTAACTATCGCAGCCAGGTGGCGGATCATAGTCTGGACCCAGGTCGACCGACACGACCGACTTTGCAGCAATGCCACACCCATTCCGTGTCTTGACGACCAATGCGATGAGACCGTCAGAGGCGCCCTGGCTGATGTCAAAGTTGAAGGCCGCGTTTGCTCGCTTTGCGGCTTTACTGAGCGGGGCGACGTGGCTAGCAGCCCCAATTAACAGTGACCAGACCGACGAGGAGCGATCCTCTGTCAAACCGACGCAGTCCGTCCTGAGCACAGGATTCTTGGCGAGGTTCACTTTGTCGGAGTTCACGACCGACAAGAGGCTTGCCATGTTGTCGAAATGCAAAGCACTGCATGTGCATATCAAGTCCCCCTCCTTTTTAGGGACAGTCGTGATGAGTGCAACATGACCGTCGATGACCGACAATCCCAGGTCATACTTGACCAGCTCCTCATGTGTGAGATCGTTGCATTTCTTCTCCATGTCATTGTAGTTGGCAACCGACTTGTTGATACCTCAGTTCGGAATTGCACACGTCCTATCATAATCGATCAATGCATGACATGAAGGTCAGTCAGAACTCAAGCCAAAACACCATTTCGCCAGGTGCTCTCGACCGGAATCTCCAACAGCTTGAACACTGAGCCCTCTGCTGCATAGGGGTTAAAGACCGGCACACACGGGATGTCTGTCACCTTGCGCTTCAAGTTCAATGACCGGCTAGCTTCATCCAGTTTCAGGGCGGTGCACATGTCGTCGAGCAAGACTCGGCCATGTGCCATGGAGTGCCTGAGCTTAACATGCATTCCTGCGAAAAGCTTTTGGTTGACACACGTTTCATGCTTTGTCGGCAAGATGCTCGACCGGCCCACGAACCATACCTATGACTGTGGAGACGACCGACTGGACCCCAACGAAGATGGAAGGATGGGCTGTGCGTGTGGAGACCGCCATCCACCTGCACTGATCACCACGGAAGACTTCTCGCACGACCGACGCATGGTGATCCCAGCATTTGGCCACCAACCACAAATCCACAGGATACTTCTTGTCGACGGACGCTTCGACCGCCTGTGTGTCAGGACCGGCTTCCTCTGTGGTGTCCAACGTCTTGCTATCCTCTGGCTGCTCTTGGTCACTGACCGGCAACTCCTCCCAGATTCAGTAAAGTGATTGATGACGTCCACATCAAACCCTGAACTGCACCTGGACTGCACCTGAACTGCACCTGAATGGCACCAATATAGAAAACCTCATCACCTGAACTGCACCTGAACTGCACCTGAACTGCACCTGACCTGCACCTGCCGCCCTGCCCCCCACAAAGGTCCTCTGTGGGATGGGCCGGCATGTCTGTCATGGGTTTGCACGGCCTGAGCTTGCCTCAGTAGGAGTGTGGGTTAGTGTGGGCAGTGGGGCCATTAGTCTAGTTTCAAGGATTCTTTTAATTTAATTCAAAGGCACAATTGTAGTCGGTGCAGCGCATCTGTAACTTCTCATAGGCAAATGACCGGCATTTGTTGACAGTCACATGGCTCGGCACCACCTCCTTCGCAGAGACCGACAACTCCGACTGTGAATAGACCATGTAAGTCGGTCGACGATTCCGGGACTGTTCTGGACCGGCAGTGAAGGTGATGACGTACGCCTCACGGTTTGGGATCATCGTCTGCAGCTGGTTCCTTAGCTGTAGTGTTGCATCGACCGACCAATTGGATTGTCGCACCCCAAAACTTGCACTGACCACGATTGCCACTGCAGATGCTTTAAATCTTTTTTTGGCTTCCTGCATGCCCCTTCACACAGAAATTTGACACCCGACGACTGGCGGTTCAACGACCAGCGTGGTGTCTGTACTTCTCCTCTGCAGCAATAATGAAAAGCCTCAGCTGCTGTCGCTCGTTCGGCAGCTTTTTCAAGAAAGCTCTTATGTCTTCTTGAGCGCCAGAGACGACCGGCACGTTCTTATCAATTCGGGAATTGATGAAGGACATGTCATACAGCACCTTCACTGTGACAAACAAATGACACAGTGTCGATGTTGTGAAGATCGCAAACAAGAGACACCCGACCGCCCAAAGATCAGCTGTGGGTGCCAACCTCACCCTTACAGCAAAGCTACGACCGGGTTCCTGTGACCCGCTAAGCTCCGGAGGTCTGTACGCTGCAGAGTACACCTCGTCACCATAGACAGCTGTCCCGACCGGCTCAGTGAGGCCGAAGTCTGCCCAGCGGGCTCGAACATGGGGGGCAGGACCGACAAGTATGTTCTGTGGCTTCACATCACAGTGCACAAGCTTGTGACAGTGCAGATACTGGAGTCCATGTGCAAGATCGACCATCAGATGCCATTTGTGTGGGCACTTTGCGGCCTTGGGCTGCGTCTTCAGCCAAGCGTCCAATGTCACCGGCACATACTCCAAAAGAAGGCCCACGAGACCTCCGTCGACCGACATGACTGGCCCATAACAATGCAGGATGGCTGGGTGGCGTAGACTGAGGAGAACGTCTAGCTCCCTCTTCACGTCCCTGCTGCCGACCGGCAACCTCGACATGACAAGATGCAGCACTAAACCCAAAGTCGACAAAGACATCATTCGTTCATTCATTCATGATTGTTCAATCGCATGAACCTTAATAATAAAATGAATAGCCAAGATGCTTCACTGCGAACTCCGTTCCCATCAAGTTTTCACAGCGGTAAACTGTGCCATGGGCGCCTTGTCCCAGGGTCGACCGACTGGAAAGTGCCATGCCTTCAAAGGAGAACCTCAATTCATTGACGAGGTTCTCATCGACCGGTGGCTGCTGGTCACTATCATTCTCAGGCTTCGGGTCTCTGACCGGCGAGTCGACTTCCACTGGAGGATGAGCGAGCTCCCTCTTGAGGGCGTTGTGCTTTCTGTGATCCTTGACCGCCGCGTCCACAAAGGGTTGTTTCTCCTTTTTTGACATCTGCTTCCATCGCGACCGGCTCTGATCTAAGTTTTTCAAGAAGGTTTTGACTCGAAGGCGCTTCAATGGAGGGTCGACCGTCCCTGTCCTGGCGACCGTCGCACAGTAACGGGCATAGGGCCCTGCCACCCTCTTCAGCCCGAGGCTTTTGTTACTGATTCGACCCATGAAGGTCGACCGGCCGTTTTGGACTTGAGCCGAAGCAACGCTGAGCACAGCAGTCGACCGACAAGTCTAGAAAGAACTCTGTGCCATCCAAGGTTCACGACCAACGTCACTAAGTCGTGGCGCTTTCCACAGAAGATGCCCATGGACACGTATTGCCGATCTACGACCGACGTGACGACCTTCCACAACTCTGCCATGTCCCCCAAAATGATCTTGGCCTTCGACGTGGCCTCATCGATGTAAATGCCGCCACGGGTCGTCGCCCGGCATAGACCGACGAAGCCATCACCAAAGGTCTTCATGTCATGAAACAGATGAATGTTGGAGCGGACCGACAAGCCGAGCTCCTCAGCTTTTTCAAGAACAGGATCCTTCTCCACCAGTGGGGCCTCCATCGTGATGTCGTCAGCCAAGATCCCAGACTCGTCGTCTCCCCCCTCAACGACCAGCTTGTGCTCTGTGACCGTTGCTTTGGCCGCATCCACAGCACTTTCGGCTTCATCCACTGCACGACCAGCGGCCAGATTCTTCAACCCTTGGAGGACCGACACACACTCAGGGATGCCACTGCCCTCGATCTTCGGGTCACCAGACAGACCGACGCCAAGACGCATGCACGTCCTTGGCAACCCCATCACCAAAATAATGAGACATGGCACTGAATGTCAGTTATAGTTCATAGTGCTAGCAAGCCTCAAAATGCGCGACCGTCCACGCTCACTCCACAGCATCTTCTGACAGCGGTCATACGCTGGTAGGCGGCTCACGACCGACGAGTATTTCTTCATGACCAACTGACACCACAACTGTGCCTTCAACATTGGGGCACAAAAGTCAGACATGAAGGTCGGTATGGAAGAGACCGTCCCGCGACCGTCACAGAAGTCATAGAAAAGCTGCAGAGCAGCAATCTGCTGCTCGGGTTCCAGGAGGAAGCCTGAGCCAACTGCATTCCGCGACCAACAATGCAGGGAAACCTAACAGCATGGCATGCCGCCGAGTTACGTGTCTCTTCTCCTTGACCGACGAAGTACTTGTTCGTGAAAACAAGTCCCTGTGGCAGGTCGGGCTTCTCCTTCAGCTTGATCAGGACCGGCTCTTTTAACACTGCAGTCGCTTTGCACCAGTTGTGGATTGTTGACCGGCGTGACTTGCCCAAAATTTCCACCATGGCGTTCTCGGCGTCCTGACAGATGAGACTCAGGGCCAGCAACAAAAACAGGTGGTCGACCGACTGTCCTTTATCAGACCGCCAGGAACTTTGGCGACATAAGCACGCACAAGTTTGATCTTGTGCTCGACCGACGTCGTCCGCAACTTGTTGGCCTCCTGCTCATGGGCCATGGTGTAGAAGAGCTTGACCGCCGCCTGACACAGGAGTAACTAGTGACCGTCATGAGTGTCTAGTCATACTGCACATCCCTGGCCTCATCATCATCCGAGAATTTGATGCAATCAAAACGCATTCCGACCGTCAGAATGTCCTTGATCTCACCTGTGTACCACTCGAGCTGCGTTGCATCATCGGACTGAGCGACCGTCTCAGCAGCTTTCCTCGGTCAGAAAGTAATTTAAAATTAAGGGAAATGAAAACCGTGGACTTCGACCGACTCTTTTCTGACCAGCTGACAAACCAGTGCACACCAGAACGTGGAATTGGACCGACAAACTACACGTCGTCAAGTATCTTCAACGCTGCGATACAGTGCTTGCCATCTGCCAGCTTCGACCGGCCATCAGATGCGGCCATAGGACGACCAGCAGGATCATACCTGCGAAACCCAAGAGTGAACTACCAAGCACGAGAAAATAAACTTTTCGACTGGCCTCAGCTTCGGTCGGGACAACGAAGCCTGGCCCCAACGACCGGCCAAAATCACCTTCTCATACAACTCCAGGACACGATCCTCATCGACGTCCCGATGGCCGGAATCATGGGCGACCGACACGTCGTCAAGCTTTAAGAGCTTGCTCTCCACGTAGACCGGCGCGTAAGCAGGAGTGCCTGCTTTCTTGGACATGGCTCGACCGGCCGACTTGGTTCGGAACCCCGAGGATCGGTTGCTAAGGCTTGTAAGCCCAAACTCCAGGTAGGCAACGGCACGACCGACACTCAGAGATGTGCTTCCAAGATCATCGACCGGCCTGCCGATGTTGAACCCACAAGATAGGCCCACAAGGCTTAGCAACCTATTCTGCTGGTTCAACTGGAAGAGCATGCACGACCGGCTAAGGTGCTGCAACATATGTGTCAGAGTGGGACCGACCTAGGACGATGCAGCACTAGACCGACTTTAACCCCCAAGATAGGACCACAAGCCTTAGCAAAGCATCCTTTGGGTTCAACTTAGTGAAGGCATGTATTCAACCTTGGAGGTCATCTCTGGCTCGGGCTGTCGACCGATGTCTGAACTGGTAACTTGGGGCTACAAGCCTTAGCAACCGATCCTGGGGGTTCCGAACCAAATGCAGCCCAGAGTGGATTCCAAAGCATGTGCCATGCGCTGGAATGCACCATGGACCGCCAGGCTGGCATGCATTGTGCTACCAAGTCAACAACTTGACTACATGACAGAACCAACAGGTAACAAACAAAGTCAGGTATGCTGCACTCAATCTCGAACACTAAGTCGACTGGCATGCCCTCTCACGTGCTTCACATTTTAAACACATGTCTCGCTGGCTGCTGAAACCGACAGACGACTGTGGCTCTATGCACACATGGCATGGCCGACAGCTGGCAGGACAGGCTGCATCTGGCATTCAGAAAACACTATCGTCATGATCATGATGGTCTGTCATTATTTGACCGACAACTGCCAGGGCCAGCCTGCCTGCTAGAGTGAGGAAAAAGGCCTTTGACTCGACCGGCGTGGTGGACATCAGCTAGACTCAGCGACCTGGTCCATGACGAGCGGCTGCTTTGTCTTGCCTGCAACATCTTCCTCGACCGACTCCATGACGAGTGGCTGCTTTGTCTTGCCCGCCAGATCCTCGACCGACACCGTTGTCTTGCCCGCCAGATCCACGACCGACTCTTTGGCGAGCATCTCATCCATTTCTGCGACCAGCTTCTTCTGTATCGCGAGCAGAGTTGACGACCGACTGTTCAGCTCCTCCAACTCTTTATCGTTCTGGTACATGTATTCTTTCAGCGTCTCGAGGTTCTTTAACTTCACGAAGTCACCGACCGGCACCTTGTTGCTGAACTGAACCATGACCTTGTACTCCGCGGCGACCGACTCAACGCCCATCTGGGGAAGCGTCGGCGCGTAGTAGTAGTCCTGAGCAGACAGCTTATGCTGTAGATTGCAACTGCAGGATTAGAAATCATGCAACTGCAACATCACTGAATCGAATGCCACCAAAGCACACAGACCGGCGACATGCTTTCATCATAGTGAAGGAGTCCAGCTGGAAGCATGCCCACTCCATAGTAGCTCAGCCGCACATCGACCGCCGTGCCGCCACCTGCCAGCCAACACATCAGCGCAGCCTTCGTCGGGTTACTGAAATACATATATCCAGTGCCACCCCGACCGACTGTGGAGGAAGGCCGCTTTTGCCCTCGGGGCTTGTTCATGCTGTAGCTAGCTTCTTCACGACCGACAGCTCCGTCACATCATCGGAGATCTTGTAGAACACGAAAGCAGGCTTGTCGACCGGCACGTCACTTGGCAACGCCTCCACCTCGAGGCGGGCGTCCATGCGTGTGACTTTGAGGTGCTTCTCGACCGACAAGTCGAGGTTCCTCACGACGAAGCCGTCGTTGGTGCATGGTCTGACCGACCCTTGTTCCATAGCCAGTTGGAACTCATCGACCTGCACTTCCAGCACGACCACGAACCGGGTCAACAGAAGTTTGACCTCATCTTCCCGACCGGCGTTATCAGTAACACACATGATTGTGCCCCCAGCCGAAACACGATGGGCCTGCTCCTTGTGCTTCGACCGTTGGTACATCGGCCCCGGAATGGGATCCGTGTCGGAAAGCTGGTATTGCATCCTGACCGACCGGGCAGTTCAGAACTAAGGACGACCTACACTACTGCATCCTCGCTGGTCATGATAAATGAACTGAAACACAGCAGCAAGGCACCTGCGACCGACACCAGCGATAGCCTTATAGACAGCGACCGATGGGGAGAAATAGGCCTGGACGTCGGGAACTGGGTTCCAGAGCCAGTGCTCCCACTGGTCGACCGACAGTCCGACATAACCTGTCTTGGCCATAGCGACGGGGAGTGGGGCCGGCAAGTCTCGTGAAGCTGAAATTGCTTTGTGGCATGGCAGGCATCATAGACATAGACCGACTGTGACTGTGCCCAACAACTGCAGGTAACCAATGAGGACCAGGCCAACCGGCACCCGCTGATCAGACATCATAGAGCTGGAGTCCAGTTCTATGGTGTCTGACCAGATGGTGATGGTAGGCGACCGACCTTGGCAAATATGAATCATGAAGTCATAGCTAGTTACAGTATCCAAAGCACGCTGCCCACGCATGTGTCTGAGAACACCACCGGCAAGGAAAGTAGATCTGCTTCTGTCTGGACCTCAATACTTAAGGTGACTGGGATCTCAAATTGGCATGGACCTGTTACTGCTACAGGAGCCCGACCTCCCAGAGCATCCAAGGAGCTCCTCAACCCTTCGTCGGCGCCACTCAGCCAGTCGTAGTCGACTGGCTGAGCGGTGCCGACGAAGGGTTGAGGACACCTGTCGATAGCTCTCCTCGACCGGCAACACTTCCTGACCAGGTGTTGCTAAGTCAATCATTACAGCAGTGTCCAGCATTATTGAATGCTGATCGACACTGAGGCCTGTACCCTGAGCCATGAAGATTTACATTGGGTGGTCTGGGAGGTGATAGACCTTGAGCGAACACACACATAACACTTTCGAAAGTACACTGCCCACGCATGTGTCTGAGAACACCACCGGCAAAGAAAGTAGATCTGCTTCTGCCTGGACCTCAATACTTAAGGTGACTGGGATCTCAAATTGGCATGGACCTGTTACTGCTACAGGAGCCCGACCTCCCAGAGCATCCAAGGAGCTCCTCAACCCTTCGTCGGCGCCACTCAGCCAGTCGTAGTCGACTGGCTGAGCGGTGCCGACGAAGGGTTGAGGACACCTGTCGATAGCTCTCCTCGACCGGCAACACTTCCTGACCAGGTGTTGCTAAGTCAATCATTACAGCAGTGTCCAGCATTATTGAATGCTGACCGACACTGAGGCCTGTACCCTGAGCCATGAAGATTTAGATTGGGTGGTCTGGGAGGTGATAGACCTGGACTGAAAATTTCAATCCAGGTCTATGCCTCCCAGAGCACCCGAGGAGCTCGACCGGCAACACTTCCTGACCAGGTGTCGCCAAGATGTGGCAGAGAAGCTTTATGGATCAATCGGAGCACCTTGGCTTAAATATATATATATATATGTTGCAAGATAGTGACTGTCACTATCACTAGAGCCGATGTATTTAAGCCAAAACTGTGTGATGCTATGGGCAGGGACCGGCCAAGTAGTCTTACTCTGACCAGACCAGAGATCCTGGTAAGTTCATTCGTGTCTTTTTTGTGTAATACAGCATACCTTTTACTATTTTATGATTTGTATACCTCACATATGGTTGTGCAGCATCACCACACCTGAACTGCACCTGAACTGCACCTGAACTGCACCTGAACTGCACCAATCTATAATAGCACGAACGCTGAACTGCACCTGAACTGCACCTCAACTGCACCTGAACTGCACCAGCATTATCCATGTTCATGGTTTCCCCCAGAAAGAATAAACAGAACAGACCGGCTAGTAGACCTTCTTGAATAATTAATTCCTACTAAGGGATATAGGTAAACTTATAGGGCTCTGTCTATTATTTCTAAAAAGGACAAGCGTGAACTGCACTGGAACCTTTGTGAATCAAAGCATCAAACCCAGCAGTCCTCCTGGACTGTGTCAGACCGTCGCTCAGCCGAGGCCATTGGGGGATCTTGTCATTTTGACGAGATCCCCCGATGGCCTCGGCTAGCCTGGCTCAAGGTGCCAAACAATGCATCTTGACTTGGCTCTGTGATCCTCAGATGAAACGTTGACTTAGTGCTGGACGACCGACTCGTCGCCGGGCCGGCCTGCCACGTCGGTGGTCTGTCCATCGGTCTGATTTATTTATGATTACACCTCACGAATCCGCCTCATGCGGGACACTGACCGGCCCCATGTGAAGCTCTCGCCTTGGAGCAAAAAGTAGACAGGTAAATACCGGAACACCCACTGCATCCAGGGATGTGGCAGGTCATGAAGATGTTGCCGAAAGCCTGTCCACGGGAAAATGCATCATTGCTGTAAACAAATGAGGTGGCACCCATGATGCATGAGCTGCACTTGTTTTGCCATCATTGCACGACCGTCGGTTTCTGCTCTGATCCGAGTCGATTCGAGCTGAAGACGGGACCGGCCATGGTAGGTTCTCATTTGAAGAGCTGAATTCTGAATGTGTCCATTAATGGCAACTCAATGAGAAGTGTTGCATAGTTTCATTGACTAAGTCGGTATATTAAGACTTGACTGACTGACTTAACTTATTCCAAACAAATCTAAACCGAAGCTGCCCCGTCTTCTGCGACTGTCGGTCCCGCAAGCGCTGTCGCAAACGACGACACGACAGAAAAAACAGGCGACCGACTCTTGCTGGAGGTCACGGTCACGACCCCATTGTTGCAGCTCCCATCAGGGATCCTGTGAACGTCAGGTGTTTGTGGAACTTGACAGTCAACATGACATGAACGCAAACACACACACACACAGTCGGAAGTCCTGCTGATGACCGTCTTGTGGCTGGTCCTCCGATGTTGAAGCACAGCTGTGACAGTGAATGCACTCTGACTACTCGTGTCTCTTGACCCCAGCTTCCAATCCAAGTGGAGACCTCCCTCGCAATGCAATCTTATACTTATGTGTCCCCGACGACCAGCAGTACAAACACATGTTCAGGAGTCCTACTGGTGTTGGAAGGGATCTGCTCTCCCATCGTCCTGCAGGTCCAAGATTCAAATTAAACAGCCTACACTACTCTTAAACTCTGGACGCGTTCACAAGTCCTGGCCATGACCGTCTTGACCTCTTCCCTCCTGCAACATTCATTGTTTAGTCAGCGGAAGTTCCTCCGCTGCCACTCTGACTCTAGCACTATACAAGTTGTCCTGTTGCTCATCTCCATGATCCTCGCTGTTGAGCCGCACTTTGAAGAGGCTAGACTCCACCGTGACTAGAAGACCTTGCCAGCTACAGAATCATGTCATGAGCAACGAGTCCTGGTGTGAAGCTTGATCTGCGGGTCGTCCCGGACCGACGTCCTTCGATTAGATCAACCAACTGTGTGATCTTCACTCTGTGCACAAAGAAACGTTCATGTGCCCTGCGACTCAGCCTGCCCATCACGTTGTCCCCAGCTTCCATCCTTCGAGGCAATGCAATCCACACTGAAATTGGGTGACTGACGACCGGTGAAGCTTCCGTCCTTCGATGCAATCTAATTAATTATTTATTAATCCACACTCAAACTGTGTGAGACCCTGCACGAGTCCTGCTGTGATGTGCGACCGTCGCCTTGGCCCCAGGTATCCCAGTTTCCGTCCTTCGATTCGACGGAGTTCTCTGTATCAGAACTATTCAGAAGTCCTGCCGCCAAGCCTGACCGGCGCTTTGCCCCCAGGCCGAGCTTCCCCAACCGTCCTACTGGTCAAGCCACTGAAGCAACATTCTCCCAGAAAGACATGTTTGCAAGTCCTGCTGCGTAGCCTGACCGTCGCCTTGTCCCCAGCTTGGATCCTTCGACTCGAAGCTATCAGTTATCCACTAGTGACAAAAGTGACAAAGGAATCCTGAACGAGTCCTGCTGTGATGGCCGACCGTCGCCTTGGCCCCAGGCATCCCAGGTTGAGTCCTTGGATTGGATGGAGTTGTCTGAAAAAGAACTCTTGAGAAGTCCTGCCACGAAGCCTGACCGCCGCTTTGCCCCCAGGCCATGCTTCCCCACGTTTGGTCCTACGGCTCAATCAATGAATCCTCTGAAAACAATCTGCTACAAAGGCACGTTCACAAGTCCTGCTGCGAAGCCTGACCGTTGTCTTGTCCCCAGCTTCCATCCTTCAGTGCAATCCAGAGATTCTGTGACAAGGAAGCAATCACGCATGAGTCCTGCTGTGATGTGCCACCGTCACCTCCCCAGCTTCCATCCTTCGGTGCAATCCAGATATTCTGTGAGACAAGGAAGCAATCACGCATGAGTCCTGCTGTGATGTGCCACCGTCACCTCCCCAGCTTCCATCCTTCGGTGCAATCCAGATATTCTGTGAGACAAGGAAGCAATCATGCATGAGTCCTGCTGCCAAGCCTGACTGTTGTCTTGTCCCCAGCTTCCATCCTTCGGTGCAAATCAGAGATTCTGTGACGTCACAAGGAAGCAATAATCATGCATGAGTCCTGCTGTGATGTGCGACCGCCGCCTTGGCCCCAGCTTCCATCCTTCCGTGCAACCCAGAGATTCTGTGACAAGGAAGCAATCACGCATGAGTCCTGCTGTGATGTGCCACCGTCACCTCCCCAGCTTCCATCCTTCGGTGCAATCCAGAGATTCTGTGACAAGGAAGCAATAATCATGCATGAGTCCTGCTGTGATGTGCGACCGTCGCCTTGGCCCCAGCTTCCATCCTTCCGTGCAATCCAAAGATTCTGTGACAAGGAAGCAATCACGCATGAGTCCTGCTGTGATGTGCCACCGTCACCTTGGCCCCAGCTTCCATCCTTCCGTGCAATCCAGAGATTCTGTGACAAGGAAGCAATCACGCATGAGTCCTGCTGTGATGTGCCACCGTCACCTTGGCCCCAAGTTCCATCCTTCGGTGCAATCCAGAGGTTCTGTGACACAAGGAAACAATCATGCATGAGTCCTGCTGTGATGTGCGACCGTCGCCTTGGCCCCAGGTATCCCAGTTTCCGTCCTTCGACGGAGTTCTCTGATAACATAACATTCTGCTAGAAAGACATGGTTGCAAGTCCTGCTGCGTAGCCTGACCATCACCTTGTCCCCAGCTTGGATCCTTCGATTCGAAGCTATCAGTTATCCACGAGTGACAAAAGTGACAAAGGAATCCTGAACGAGTCCTGCTGTGATGGCTGACCGTCGCCTTGGCCCCAGGCATCCCAGGTTGAGTCCTTGGATTGGATGGAGGTGTCTGAAAAAGAACTCTTGAGAAGTCCTGCCACGAAGCCTGACCGGCGCCTTGCCCCCAGGCCATGCTTCCCCACGTTTGGTCCTACGGTTCAATGAGTCAATATAAGGGCACGTTCATGGGTCCTGCTGCGAAGCCTGATTGTTGAAGTATCCCCAGCTTCGAGCCGAAGCCCGACCGTCACCTCGTCCCCAGCTTGCATCCTTCGATGCAATGCAATGATCCACTGTGAAATTTAGTGAGTGTTCAAAAGAAACCTGAACGAGTCCTGCTGCGATGGCTGACCGTCGCCTTGGCCCCAGGAATCCCAGGTTGCGTCCTCGGATTGGGTGGAGTTGTCTCAAAAAGAACTCTTGAGAAGTCCTGCCACGAAGCCTGACCGCCGCTTTGTCCCCAGGCCATGCTTCCCCAGGTTCCGTCCTGTGGTTCAATACACTGTGCATTCATTTCTTTGCCACACAAGCACATTCACGTGTCCTGCTGCGTAGCCTGACCGTCGCCTTGGCCCCAGCTTCCATCCTTCGGTGCAATCCAGTCTGAAATTCTGTGGCACATCACAAGGAGCATTAATCACGCATGAGTCCTGTTGTGAAGCAGGACCGTCGCCTGGGCCCGAGCTGTCCTTCGATGCAATCCAGGATTTGTGTGTGATTGAAACCAACTGACGGTGAATTGATCATGAGTCCTGCTGCGGAGCTTGGTTGCCTCCCCTGCTACCGTCAGCACCGCCTTGCTCCTGGCATTGTGAGAATGCGCACACCACACATAACAAAACGACTTGATCTGTGATTGACGAGTTGCTGTGG